>OY720441.1:352186667-352709698 GCA_963082915.1 Dolichopus griseipennis
TAATAGTAAGTATAATATATAATACATACATATATATAGATCAGATTGAGTGTTAAATTTGAAATTAATTTTAAGATTTACCAAATAAGACATGATTTAAATATTATATGTAAATTGGACATATATTTAATTATTGGAAAAATTAAAATTTTCATTAATTTATATTTTTTATAGTTTTCAAGACATTGGTAATTAAAAAAAAAATGCGAGTTAGAGGTAAAATGACAAAGTAAAATGCATTTAATTAATTTAAGACTATTTTTGCTGAGAAGCGGGTTTATATATTGAATGAGAGAAGTAAATTTAAATACAAATTGTTATTTGTTTTTTTTTTAATTTTCTTATTTTATGATCAATTGACATTTTATAAAATTTATTTATACTTAAATTCGTTTAATAATTATATATCACAAATGACTTTATATTTAATTACCTATTTTCACATATTTCATAGGGCAAACATAGATTGGAAACTTTAGTGTTCGCTTATGACATGTAATAGTTTAATATGTATTACTCGAAAAACCAATTCTTGTTAATCAAGAAAATATTCTATGAAAAAATTTGACATTTCTAAACTAGTTTATCTTTTATATCAATTGTTCTCAAAGGTAATGTAATCAATGTTGGACATGTTATTCTGTTAAAGTCGGTTTTTCTGTTAAATAAACCGAATTTTTTGTAATTTTTAGTGCAAGCAGTTAAAACTGCTTAAAAAATTAAAAATGGAGTTAAAAAACTATATTATATTTAATTACCTGTCAAAATTTAACTGTAGATGTGTAGTTTTCTAAATTATAGACTAGTGTGAACAATTGAGTAACAAATAAAAATCTGTTTACTCTCTGAGCTACTCTCACATAATTTTAGTATAAAAATAACTTGTTATAAAAAATGAGTGTTTGATTAATATTAATTAGTAATAAGTGGTAGATACAATTTGATCCAAGAATATTTAATAAAGTGACTTGTCAAAAAAAAAGTTGTCGCATCAACAGTACCAATAGTAATCGTAATGCTGTTGTAAATTAATTTCATAAATTAAACTAAACTATATATATATATATAAATATATATATATATTTAATACAAATATTATTTAATATAATATATTATAGTAATATAAACTTAATTACGCTAATTTTCGATTATTTAGAACTTAATCTTCCAAAAAATTTGCTACCTTTAGACATTTTAATTTTCTAAATCAATTTGTATGTTAAATCAAAGTGTTCAAACAAACATTGACAAGTTAATAATACGCATATTATTTAAATTTTGTAGTTTTTCAAATCCAATTAGAAGTTGTCAAAAAAAGATACAAAAATTTTTTGACAAGTTATTTAACATGAAATAAAATTAAGAAAATGTACAGATTTAGTTGTTGCAATGAGAATGATCTTTAAATAATTCAAAAATATTCACAAGTAAATAAATAAATTTCTTAAAATGAAATAAAGCAAAAAAATACTACACGAGTTGTTTAAATAAATTAAAAAAAAAAAAAAACATTTATTTTAAATTGAAAAATCGTGAATTTTCAATTATATTATTATTACTTATATTCTTTTGCTTATTTTTATAATTTTATACATTTTAATATATAATTCTTCTATATACAATATTTACATCTGTATGTTAAATAAATGTAAATGTTTATTCAATTTAAAAAAAAAAAAAAAATTTAACATTTTAATTTTCGATTTTATTTTATTTTATTCATTTTTTATTTTTTTTTTATTTTAACTTTCAATTTGCAAATCATGAGCGCATCTTAATTTAATTTGTATATTAAAAATAAAAACCTTAAACAAATTTTTCAATCTTTAACTTTGAAGATTTTTTCTTTCGTGATTCATTTGAAAAATAAATTAAATACCTATGTGCGAACACTGAAATGTTTATAAACATTTATATGTATACAGACTGTCTAAGTGTATAACCATATATATATATAAAAGTAATAAAGATACTGGAAAATACTTAAAATATTTTATTATTTTACTTTTAAATTTAATTTTCTTAACTCTTAACTTCAAAATATCTTAAATTGTACTCTAATTTAGGATTCGTGCGTTTTAAATTATCACCTTTAAGGTCCAGTTATATATAAAATAAACGAATAAAACAATAACTATAATAAAATAAAAAAAAAAAAAATTAAAATGTTCAAAGTTTAAAAATTATTCCTCTTGACATGACTTTAATTATATAAAATGTATCTTGTAAAATATAAAATAAAATAAAAATAAAAAAAATAAATAAAGAAACAGTATAGTTAAAGTGATGCCATACATTTTACAAATAATCACAGATTAATTGTAAAACAATGTTTGTCAAACTTAATTGTTTTTTTTTAGAATTTTTAGCAGATTAGTGAGATTAGAAGGGGGATTATTTATTTTAGTCTCGGATGTGGTCCGAATTTTTAATTTTATATTTATATTGCAGAATAATTTTATACCATATATACCACTTAGCCTTATCTTTACTTTTCATATATACGGCTCAATGGCACAGTGGTTAGAGTGCCGACATTTCATGATAAAGGCCCGGGTCCGAATCCCAGGGAAAGTGAAAAAACTTTTCCGGTTTTCGACTCGACTTCAATTGCCATTGGGTTCAAATTAATGGCTTAATCAATAATTAATAATTACATATCTCTAATAAAATATACATTAATATAACAATGTGCAAAATTTAAACAAAAAATTGAATTTAATAATATAACTCAAATACAAAATATTAAAATAAAAACAAAAATAGATTATTTCTATTGAAAATCTAAGACGTTTCTACATGCTATAAGGCTTGCACAAGGCCTTCATGTTTAAATTGTATGTCGAATTCATTAATATCAATTCTAATAATACCTGTACCTATGGTATAGATAGGCTTAGTAGCCTAACAATTGAACAGTTAGCGCTTAAAAAAAATCTTGTAAGTTTTGCATTTAAATTTAAGTTAAAATTTTTCAAGGAAAATTAGAATTCTGCAAAATTAAATGAATTCTATTTTTGGAACCTTATATACTAAATTCTATTAATAATTATGAGTATAGATTTAACAGTTGTAAAGATGACGATGGATAGAAATAGACAAAACACATTTGAATCGTTTAATTGCTTTGGCACAACTTACAAATTTTTAAGATTAATTTAAGATCGAGTATCATTAAAATAAGATCACCTTAAAACCGTTATATAAGTTTAGTTCTTTAGATATTAGAAGCTAGTTAATAGTTAAAGCTAATCTAGTTAGTTATATTTTCTAAATTCTAACTTAACTTATTTTGATATATAGTTTATAGTTTAATTAACTAGTTTAGGAGTTTAATTTTTCAATGATATAACTCTTTACCTTAAAACAGTGTTAAAATCCTTGTTCTAAGCAATCGTCTAATAATAATTATTATATTTAATAATAATAATAATAATAATAAATAATAATAATTATAACCTTAATAAATATTAATAATATATATTTATACAAAACGTAATTTAAAATAGTTGAAGTATTAAAATATTGTCTGAAGTAACTCGGTATTTCGAAGTATTTAAAAATGACAATATAAATGCTTGAAAAGATAAAATACCACAAAAATGCTTAAAAAAACTGTGCAATTGCACTGGGGTCTTACTTGTATTAATTAAATTACTGAAATAAAAATCTTCATTGAAAAAAAAGGTCTTCACTTCACTTAAAGTAAAAATTTTTCATTAAAAAACAAAAGATTTCACTTGAAGATCAAAAGATTTCACTTGAAAGGCTTCAGTTAAAGTAAATAATTTAGTAATAATAAACAATAATAATAAAACAGATAAGTCGCATCCATTTTTTTAAATCTAAAGATTTTTTTCAAACCAAATTTTAAATTTCCCCACAAATAAATGCAAATCTTATCACTAACTTAAACACAGTTTGAGAAACATCATCTTTAATATTATGCACATTTTATTATATTTGTATTATATACGATGTACGAATCATACTTTTAATACAAAACAGGAATAACAATAATAACAATAATAAAAACATAAATAAAAATTACGAGTACTTTAATGAGAGTAACAAAGTGGACAAGAAACTTCACGATTTTTTTTTTCAAAAATTTTACTTTAGCTAGAAGTGTAATTACAAACATGGACATATAAAAACAAGATCGAAATGAATAAAATGAAATTGAAAATTAAAAGTTCTTCACATGAATTTTGTATTTTATTTTTTTTTTTTTTAACTTGTTTTTTTCTTTTTAATTTCTTTATATGGTTATTATACATTAGTACATCTTAAGTTCCTACATTTACTTTAAAGTTGAGTATTTTAAGTTATCATCGTTATCTTGATCTTCATCATCATTATCATCAACAATTTAAAATACTTTTCATAATTAAATTGCAATTATTTTGCATCATTTTATTCCAGAAATCATCACCTTTGGGCGATTTTTTACTGCCTATAAGATGTCTTTTGTTTTTTCTTTTTGTTTTTTTTTTCTTTTTGTTTGTCAGAGCAAATTAATAAAATGTTTCTTCTTTTTCTTTTATTATTTCTTCATCTTGATCTTTTGTTTTTGTCTTTATTTTGCATTGTATATAGGTATAATTAACAAGAATAATTAATTCTATTTTAGCTAAAACGTTATGTACATAATTTCCTTAAGGGAAATTTTAGGTCATTTAAAAATTTTATAAAGAAATACGGAAAAAAAAAATTGAGTTAATTGCAACAATTATTTGAAATTTAAATAAAGGTATAAAAAGAGCGGAGTGACAAATGTCCAGGAGTCAAAAGTTCTCGAGGGATTTGTGTCATGAAAAAAAATGGCAAAAGTGCACGCACAATTATGACTCACGATAAATACATCGCCGAAGTTATAAAATATACAGTCATACCCCGGATAACGTTGCCCCGAATAACGTTGTTTCGCTGTAACGTCGGTCCACCATTATGGTCATACCCTACTGTTACGTTGCGTGGCTTCGCTGTAACGTTTTTTTTTAATAAAACCGTTTTTTCAAAAATCTAAGCAAGCGGTGTAATTTTAAAATTTTTTTTTGTACATAATTTTCATTTGATTCACATAGCTATGAATTTTTTGTTATTGTTAGTGCATAATTTAGCTAGTTGTGTACTGTTTTTCATATTTCATAGTAAAGTAGTACATATTTTGTTTAATTCTTATATATTTTATTGTTATCATTAAATTCTTTATATTTTGTCGTGAATGTTCAATTGTTTTATTTTATTGTGCCACTACATATATATTTATGGCTGCTATTTAATGGTTTTTTTAATATATATTTTGTATTTACATAATTTAAAAGTTTTATATTTTGAATTTAATATTTTTGTTTAGTCTTTAAATGTATATAATATTTTGAAATTAATTATTTTATTATATATTATTCTAAATAAAGAATTAAAGTCTAATTTTCGTATTATCATAATTCTCTTAATCTTTTTATTCTATTTATTTGAGAATTTTTTTCTTAATTATATAATTGCTTCGCATAACGTTGTTTCGGTTAACGTCGCGTTTTTCTGGAACCATTTAACAACGTTAACCGGGGTAAGACTGTAAACAGGATTTTTTAAAATATATGACGAAACTTTTTTCCCCCTTCATTGATCGTAGGACATAGCATCTCCAATTATTTATATTTTGAGCCATTGCCGTTATTTCCGATCCTGATTTTTCAGATAGGTAACATTATCTTTGCATTTCTTGCGTTCTTCTCTAGGTGGCTTTTCATCTGCCCCCTTTCATTCTAGCGAAAACTCTTTGTAATAATTTACCTTGGTCAGAATATGTGACATATTATTCTCTGGCATTTATTTACAAAGACTTGTAGTTTCTTTACATTATCTCTAGATGCAAGCCATGTTTCGCTTGCGACATCGATTTTACGTACGCCTCAAATATTCTAATATTTCTTCCCGGTAAGTGTTGGTTTACATGTTAAGCACATATTTTCAATATTAAATCAATTAATTATTTCCAAAATTTAGTTTTCCAAAGCTCACATTTTGTAATTAAACCAACTTAAAATTGGCTTCTAATTCTAAATTAGGGATAGAAATAATTCATAAATACTCTGAAAATACTTTAAAATGCTTGATTTTAAAACATTTTTTTAAATTAACATAAATTTGACTTTATTTGTTATTCAATGCCAGCTTTATTTCTTGTCAAAAGTTCAAAACTCAATCACATGTTTCAAAATATAATGGAAAGTTCTGTCTCATTTTTTAGGAGGCTTTCAGCTCACTCCTGGAAGTCATAATTCCCCGGGGACGTTTATTTAATTTTTTAAAATTCCCACGGGACTTTTGACTTCAGGATTTTTGTCTTTTCGCCCATACAAACAAATACATTCGGCTTTTGACATTTCTAAAGTTAAAAAGTTAATGAATAAATTAATAAGGTAACGAACAGGCAGTGTAATTATATGACAATTAATACGTTTATGAATATATTAAATTAAATTAAAAAAAAAATTTTTTTTAATTATTATTTATAGTTAATTAACTCAAAGTTTATTAAATAATTTTTAGATAATAATTATATTTTTTGTATGTTTAAAGTTATTAATATTATAATTTTGTTTTTTCTTATTTAATTGATCATGTTAATGTTAAATGGTCTGTTAAGCTAATGTATAATTATTTAATATTATTAAGTTTGTTTTTTTTCACTTTCCATTTATGTAATAACAACATTTTAATTATTACAAAGTTTATAAAAATTTAATTTAAGATTTTCAATATTTCCTTTCCTATTTCCGACTATGAGTTAACAGATACTTCATTATCAATGTAATTGCGACTTTTATAAATTCAATTTAGAGATGTATTTTTAAATCAAATTGAATTAATTGGCGCAAGGGTTAGAAGCTAGAAAATCTTTTAAATGTGCGGAACTTTAGATAAATATTAACTTCCATTAATCCAATACACTTATTAAAACTCTAAATTTTATTAAATCACATGGGTTTGGACAATAAACAGTGAGAGCAAAACTAATAAAATTTAATAAGCGCAATCTAGCTTAATTTATTTTAGATTCGAAAATATATTTCCCTAGTAGCATAATTTCTTTCAGAAAATGCCTCAACTTACTTTGTATAAGGTAAGGAAAAAAAAAGGAATTTATAATAATATCAAAAAATATCAGTGACGGAGTATCTTTTTTACATCATCTGAACCCTGACAATAAATTCAGAAGTGCTTAAAAGAAATTCTGCAAAAATGGCTTTTAACCCATTTTCAGTTTAGAAAAAGTATTAACTTAGTTTAGTAAAAAAGTATCTTACATTAAAATGAAAATTAAGATTTCAAAATGCAACTAATAATATTTACTAATTAATATTCAAAAAAAAAAAAACTAAAACCCAAACCAAATATAAAAAATTAATAAATATTAAATTTTAAATTAAAAAAAAAATTAAAATAAAAAATTCTTACATAGTTATCACTGTTGGCAACAATTGTGAAAGCTTTTTTAAAAACTTTTTTGTCAAAAGAAAATTTAATTTTCAAAAAACGGAACAAAATTTGTTATTGTGAACTCCTCCTGTCAAAATGTAAAAATACACCTGTCAAAATTAATAACGGCGCGCTTAATACAGACTCGGGCAATTTATTTGTTGAATATTATAATATGATATTATTTTATCACTTAGGTATATTACTTTTAAAATATTTTTTATGTGTTAAATATATTACTTGATTTTTAATTAATTTTTTTATTTTTAAATTTATATATTATATATTCAATAATTTAAAACACTTTTATTTTATTTTAATTTTAAATTGAAAACTCTTAATTATTTTTTATTAAAATAATGAAAAAAACACTTTCATTAACACTTAAAAATTAATGATTACTTTCGTGTGAAATAAAGATAAAAAAATTTTAAAAATTTCTTTTAATTTTTTTTTTTTTTTCCTTTAAGAACAGATTTTCCACTCAATTAATTTTCTTTTACTTTTATCACTTTTTTTTTTTTTTTAAATGTAAAGTATGCAATCAAAAAAAATTTTACACGCACAGTACAAACAACACAGTGCCAAAACTTTCAAATAACTCTTTAAGTATTTAAGATTTACTCATTATAAACACTGCACACACACTGACAATTTTCGCACAATCTGCAAAATATATATTTTGGTTTTGTGTGAAATTTAATTTAAATACCTATCACTAATTTATAGATATATTTGTGTATAAATTTTTTTTGTATATGTATGTAAATGTGTTTAATTTAAGTGATTATTTTATTATTTTGATTTTATTTTATCCAATTAACAAAAAAATTTTGAAGTGATCGTCGCGGTATTTTTACAACAATTTATTTTAGACAGTTCTTAAATGTTTTTTTATTTTTTTTTTTTTATTTATTTATTGTTTATTTTTGTATTTTAAAATAAATTTTGTTTTTGTAATTTTCATTCAATTTTCTTTTAATAAGATTAATTCACTTTTCTGTACATTTTATTACACACAAGATCACAAGTGAAAAGAGAAACGATCGAGTAGAGTGTATTTAGATGAATTGTATTCTTTTTTGATTTTTATACTTCAAATCAAATGAAAACAAAAACTGCTGAAATGAGATTTTTTTTTTTTTATTTTTTGTTATTTTTTGGTTTAATTAAATTGAAAATTTATATAAAATACACCATATGTGATAATAATTAAAAAAAAAAATTTAATTAAAAAAAATAAAATTAAGAATAAAAAAAAAAGACACGGCAAGTAATTAACAAAAATTTCAACGCTAATAATGAAAAGTATTAAAAAACTCATTTAAAATGTTATTCAACTCAATATATGCATTTTTTAAATAATATTTATGGAATTTTATATATTAATTAATGATATAATTTTATTTTTTTAATATTATCTTAGAATTTTATATTAAAGGGTTAAATATAAGAAAGGGTTTTAAAAGTCAAATTTGACACTTGGATTAAATTTATTTATTATTTATTATTTATTTGTTAATAACTGTTATTACTTACAGTTGCATTGTTTATAAAATTATAAGCATCATGAAGCTGTTCATATTCATTAACTGTCAATATTGCATGCATCAGGAATCTTTTTAATTGCATTTTTTCGTAAGAACTATTAATACAGGGGGACACATAATTTAAAAAACTCATTTAAATGATAAGACGTGACATTTAAAAATGTTGAATATAAATTGTCGTTGAGATTTTTTTTTATATTGATTTAACTTAGTTTTTCTAAATTCTGAACTATTCAAAGCTTATCTTAAAATGATGATATGATAATTTAATCTTTTAGTAAAACTACTAAAATACTTAAACTTAAAATATATTAGGTCTTCCGAATAAAGTAGAGAAATAACGGTAAAACCTCAGAAGTTACTGTTAAACCTCAGAAAAAACTGTAGAACCTGAGAAGCAACTGTTAAACCTCAGAAAAAAGTGTGAAACATCAGTAATAACTGTTAAACCTCAGAAATAACTGTGAAACCTCAGAAATAACTATTAAACTTCAGAAATAACTGTAAAATCTCAGAAATAACTGCAAAACCTCAAATATAAGTGTTAAGCTGTGTGAAGAAGCTGTTAAACCTCAAAATAACTGTAAAACCTCAAAATCACTATAAAACCTTAGAAATAACTGTAAAACCTATTTCTTTAAGCACATAGCCTGAATTAAATCTTCGTAGACCAAGTCAAGACTGACATACCAAATCATCAACAAAGTGGTATAGAATGTTAATAAATTTAAACAGAACGTAAAAAAGAAATAGTATTAGTCATTAAGTCAATTATTTGAATTGTTAAGTTCAAAAAAAAATAATTTTAATTGTAGTAAATCTTCAAAAGGTGCATGGTATGAAAAGAATCAACATCATAAGTGCAACATTATATTTAATTTGAGCAACAGAAAAAAACAATACACACTTCAAAGAATTTAATTCTCATTTAAAGAGCTGTGTAATTCTTTTTATAGAAACCGAATTTAATTGAAAAATACATGAGCTTTTGACATCGTCAAAAATGAAAAAAAAAAAAAAAAAAAAAAAAAAAACTAAATGACATTTTTTTCATCACTGAAAGAATCTCTAGAATTTCTTTGTAAATACAACAATTTTTTTATTTAATTCTTTTACTACTTGTTGATATGAGAAGTATTTTTTTTTTTAAATTTATTTTAATTAATTTTAATTGTAAATAATTCGATAATTGATTGTAAATATTGAATACTTTTTTTTTTATTTATTTTATTTGTTTTTTTTTTTTTTTTTTAATTTATTGTGTCTTTGACTTGGATTTATTTTTTATTTTTAAATTATAGTTAAGTAGACGTTTGTCTATACGTTACAAAAAAAAAAAAAAAAAAAATTGAAGTTTAATGGGTCTTTGACATACTTACAACTTAAAAACAAAAAATACAAAAGAATAAAAAAAAATCAAAAATTATTTAATTAATATTAATTATTAATAAATAAATTATTTTAATTATAGCTTTTTAAAATAAATAAAAGATTACATTGTTTAATATAATTTTATTAATAAAAGAAGAAAATAACAATAATAAAATTAATTGTTTATACAATGATTTAAAATGATTAAATGACTTATTGTAATTTAATATACTTATATATTGACTTATAGAATTTTTCTGAGAAAGTCCAAAGTCCAATTAAATACAATTATAATACAGTTAAGATATAGTTATAATAAAAAAATACAATAAAAAGTAATGTAGACAATCATGTTATTTTAAATTAATCAATCAATAGTTTCTTAACCTTAAAATTCTGCATGACTTAAATTTTGGACTGTTGTTTGGAGTCTAAACTTCCATGGCATTTAAATTTTTTTAAATAAATAAATATGAGGTACAATGACATTTTTTTAAATAAATTGTCAAAATATCAACGATATTGACAACTTGTCATTGGTTTTTGACATTTAGAAAAAGGAACTGTCCCAGAATTTATAAACGAATGAAGTTAATAGGTATTTTCAAAATTTGGTTTGACATATTAATTTAAGTTATTGAATGATTAGTTAATAATGTTAGTCAGCTGATTAATGGTACAATTTTCTAAAGTACATCCGCTACTATTTTGATCTTGTCAGAAAATTATAGATGCTAAAAATGTTAAGTGAGTTTTGAAAGTAAATAATCTTTGTAAGCGAGAATATTTTGTTAAGAAAATATTTAAGTGCATGGTTAATTAAAAGAGGAAACCCTGGCCTCATTACCCTTCATATCACTAAGAAATGTTTGGGCGATGAGTATAAAAGTGCAAATCTAGTAATTACAAATATTTAACCTAATTATACACGTGTTAATGTCTTATATATACATATATATATTTATATGAAACAGTCTTCACATCTAAAACTCTAATAAATGGATTATTTAGAGGCAAATTTTAACAAATTTATTAAATAATTAAAAGAAAATCAATAATGAAATAATATTTGTAGAAAAATTCACGGTTTAATGTGATTTTTGTCACCCTAATTCTGATTGGTTTTCACACAAAAATAAGAATGAAAAATGACGCAATAGACTTTTTGTCGCATTTTGTTGTATCTAATTTTCAAAGGTAACTAATTAACAAATTTATATATATATATATATATGTATTGATATATTTATATATATATATATTACTTTTTATTTAAAATAATTTCTATTTCTGAGAAAAATTTCAGTTTTATAATCAAAGATCTGACAGAGCAATAACTTCTTTGTCATTACTCTACGCTTACTACGCTTTGGCCTAAATGTCAAAACGCAAACACGATCGCTTTTAATATAAAAAGTCAATCCAGTTTTTCTCCGTCATAGTCCTGTTCAAAAACGCATTTGATTTTATTTATCTACTTTTCAACACAGTTAGGTTTCAGAGTAATTAGATGTTATATTTTTAATTTTTGTTTGACATTTTGAAGCGTCACAGAAACGTCAAAAGTTAGTTTTTTATTTATCTTTTAAAAAGTAAAACCCATTATTAAATAATTAAACATGTAAAAGAGTTTATTAACAATTAAATTCCATAAGTAAACTAACACTAAAATTGAACTTTCAATTTCACTTTAATTTTTTTTTATAACAAAATCAAAACAAAAATATAAAGCGCCATTAAAGCGATCAACACTGCATATGCATATGAGTCATAAGTGAATTTGTTAGTGTCAATTTTTATTTGCGATTAGCTAAAAATCATAAAATTATTGTAATATAACTTATTTTTTGATATTTTATTATTTTTTTACTATAATTTTTCAATAAACAAGCTAATCATGAGTTTTATATATTTATTTTAAAATTAAATAAATAATTAAAATTAATGGAATATTTCTTTAAAAGTAAATGCATATACATATATATAAAATTATTTATTTTTTGATATTTTATGGTATTGGACAAGTATATATAGAAATGATAAATTGTGCTTCCGTTTTCAGTTAATTTAATTTTTAATTTAAAAATAATTAAGGTTTACATTTTTAATTAATTTAATCAGTATTATACATTAAAAACTTTCACATTTTCTAAACTATATTTAAGTTAATTAATATGATTAGGCCAATTAAATCTTATATGGATATATTTTAATGTCAACATAATGCAATTAGCGATTACGCAGATTAAAATTTTGACGTCTATTTACGCAGATAAAAATATTTGACGTCTATGTCAAAATTTAGACAATTGAGAAACAATACAAATACCATCAAGTAATTAAATGCAAAGAAATTCGAATTAATGAACTAAAATTGAACTATTTTATTATTTTCAACCAAAAGTCAGTTTTAATTAAGGACAGGCTTAATTACAGACAGTTCTATTTTGTCTTTTTTTAGTGATTTTCAAGCAGACTAACAATTTGAACGCCTAAAAACAAAAGAGTAAGGTAAGCGGAGACACCAAAAAAATCAAAACAAGAGGACAACTAAGTTTAAATAAAAACTGGATACACGGTCCATACATTATACTGCGAATTTAAGCTTTAAATCTTCAGTTTTTTACTTTGCAAAACACGTTCACATGAAAATATCAATTTCAAATTAGAACATAGTCTTTTACTTAAACTAAATTTGAATTTTAAATTGAAAATGTAATTATAGTATAATTTACAATCTTGTCTTTAATAAATTTTCGATTAAATCAATTAATTTTATTATTGAAGGTTATCTTTATTTACCAAAATAAAATTTATTTTCACACTCAACTATATTCAATTAATTGACATGCAAACTAGTTTTCATTTAAATATTCACACTATAAGAAATATATATATACAAAAGTATGTAATATATATATATATATATTATTGAAGATTAAGAATCAGTGTTAGGACTAAATTTCAAAAGCATAAAATAAAACAGAGCTTGAATTTCATAAGATTTGACCAAGTTTAATTTAAATATTGAAATAGTTTTTCGTTATTATACATAAAATTTACTCATTTTAGTTATAAGTAATCATTGTAATCATTGTAAGTTTTAGTTATTATATAATATGTAAGTAATCAAATGGAATTATTGAAAAAAGTAAGGATTAGATAGAAAAGATTCTAATCGGGTTTAATGTTTATTATGTAGGTACAATAAACTTTAAACGCCACTTGTTTCAAATGAGTCTCTCTTAAAAATAAGGTTAAGTCTGGTTGAAATTTTTAAATAATTTTCTTAAACATCATTAAATCTTAATGAAAATAAGCTAGAAGACTTTTTGTACTATTTCATTTGAAAATGACTACCATAATACAAATGAGCTTTAACTTAAAAAAAATTGAATGAAATAATTACTAATTTCTACAATTTTATGTATAATTTATTAATAAACTCGATTGACCACCTGATACAATTAAGAGTTTTGTTATAATTAAAAAAATTAACTTGTAATTAGTAATGCAAAAACCTACTTATTATAAAATTCTCAATTAAAATATTTAAAATAGATTGAAATTTGCATTTCATGTAAAACTTTGAACTCAATTAATAATATTAGTTTTTTTTTAATTAACAATAAACTTAATTAAAATATTTTAAATATCATTATATTTATTTTTTTATTTTCTTCCAAATAAGTACAAATATTTTCAATTACTTATACTTATTTTTGATTTTATTTAATAATACTTTTCAATTATATATTAATACCATACCGCTTAATTTAATTTTTATTCATTCATACCTACACAATTTCAGTGCAGCAGCTATTAAAAGATTAGAAAAACTAAAAATTTAATTATAATATAGTTTTAATTTTTAATTAAAATATTATTATTAACTGGTAATATAGAGTAGAGTGTGTGTGAAAGAGATAAAAAATAACTACTCCCCATCTTTGAATTATAAAAAAAAAACAAATAATTTGCAATTAAAGAAAATTGCAATTTATATTTAATTGCAATTTATTAAATTAATTGAAATTAAAAAAATAAAAAAAAATTAAAAATAAAATAGCACAAAAATTAATAAAATGTTTGCTCTAGAAACCAAAAGAAAAATACCAAGTTAAAATATTGTGACTATATATATATGTATTTAATAATCACTATGAATTAAGTTTTCTTTATTCTCAATTTTTTTTTTTTTTAATTTTTTTAAGAAATAATTTTAAATATTGGATTTAACTAAAATTTGAAGTTAAAGTTATAGTAATAACGAAATAATCAAATTTGAACTGACATATAAAATTAAATAAATGCATGAAATAATATAAATTGGTTCCTAAGAATAAAAGTGAAATAATATATATTGGGTTTCAAATTTCAAAT
The DNA here is from genome assembly GCA_963082915.1 of Dolichopus griseipennis. Lineage (NCBI taxonomy): Eukaryota > Metazoa > Arthropoda > Insecta > Diptera > Dolichopodidae > Dolichopus > Dolichopus griseipennis. Next base: position 352,201,460 of record OY720441.1, read on the forward strand.
TATTGGGATAATCTCCAATTGAAAATAACACTTAATGTTACATACAATCATTGGTTCGAATATCGAAAATTGTTTTGTCAGTGAATATTTTTTATTTAAGACAATAATTTCATTAAAGTATGCACAGATGGCAACCTTTTTTAGGATTTAAAACTGAATTATATGCAATTTAATACTATCGAATAATAAGCTCTTATTAAGAAGGGTATTTGACTTTTATATACTCAAGCACAAATTAAGTATAAAAAGTTTTTCTGGGCCACGTCTAGTAGTGAAGGTACGGGGATTGGGGGCCTTCGACAAATATTAATAGACATAAATTTATATTTTTCTAGTATTCTTGCCTTTGTAGTATAAAGGTAAATCAAAAACAACTTAATATTTCAAATTAAAACTAAGTATATGATGTTAATAAATAATAATCCAGTCTTTCAAATCTAATATTTATAATTAAGGGTAAAACATTTATCAAAAATGTAACCTAATAATACTTCTTTAAAAGAGTGTGCAGAGTTCGGACCTTACAACTAAACCGTTTAACTAATTGTAGTTATGTGTTCGTGGATTTATTACTTATATAAAGCATTTGTAATATATAAGAATTCAATTTCAATTAATAATGGAAGAAAAGACAATGGGTTAATAGTCGGAGTTTGATTTTTAGTTAATAGTCGGAGTCTTTAAAAACTAATATTGAATGAAAGGCCAAATTCAATTAATGTTCACCTTATTATATAAATATATTTATAATTTTTGATTTTTTAATCCAACATTTCATTTCAGAACAAAAATTTTCCGGAAGTTTTTAAGAAGGGAATCTGGAAACTACATGGGAGTAATAATTAACTCATTAAATATCTTTAGTTTTGAAATTTATGATAGGTAAATGTTATTATTTATATACTTTCTTTATAAACAATCTCCTTCTACATAAAATGTGGTAAGCAAGTGATTTAACTTTTCCTTTTCAGGTGAGGCATTTATACCTATTTTATATTATAATATAAACTATCATGATCAAAATTATAAATTATATTTTTTTTATTATAGATATGATTCGACTATCAGGCTTTGAACCCGAGACCCTTTGATTGAAAGGCCGACGTCCGATAATATCTACGCCACCAGTTGGATCATAAATGATTTTAAAATTTAAATAGTGAATAAATTAAAAGTGTCGATTGTAAATCTATTTTCCTGAAAGAAAGATTGACTGTTTCCAGTCCAACACATCATATTTCCCTCTCATATTTAACGCATTAAATATCTCTAGATCTAACATCTCAAATATCTTCATTTTTCTAAAGACACAAAACTCTTTTATTCATTATTCTTTACTTAAAAAATCGCCCCAAAACAAATTTTTTAACCAGTAGCTTAAAAAACACAAAAAAAAAATTTATATGCGCACACTTAAGATAAAAATCTTAAATACTTATGAGATTTTAATGAATAAAATTAACTTAAGCGAAAGAAAAATTCTTTTTTTTTTTATTTTTTCTTTTTTGTTTTTTGAATTTATTTTAACTCAGATTTTGTTTTACTCTTAATTAGTTTGACTCCTTTTTTTTCCAACTTAATACCTCTTAATTCGTTAATTTATATGCAATTTTTGCATGTTAACATTTTTTTTTAAAGCTTTAGATATATACTTCCAATTTGAAAAAAAATAGTATTGACGCTAAAATTCGAGAATTGAATTAAAAATTTAATATGTATATATGTATACATATTACATATTTATTTATATATATATGTATATATTGATAAATTAAAAAGAGTTAGTTTAAAGTAGTCACGATTTTATTTCATTTAAACGATGAACACTTTAAAATAAATTAAAATATACTTGTATTTAAATCTCTAAATGAAAGAAAGAGAAAAAAAACAATCGGACATATGTTTATTATTTTGTAAACAGTTATATATCAGTTACTTAAAACTTTTTTTCTTTTGTTTTTGTAATAATGACATTTAAATCGTGCATAAATTGAATATTAAAAACTTTTATTAAGTAATATTGCAAAAAAAAATTTGTTGGAATTCTAAAAAGTTATATTAAATTGTTATAGTACAACTGACATTTGACATATTGTTGACATTTGATATTTTATTTTAAAACTTTTTTTTATACATTAACTTTTATCAAATTTATTTAGTAGATGACGTTTACGATTACGAATGTCAATGTATCAAGGTTTAAGTGCATAAGGATTTAAAATTGTCAAAAATTTATCAGATATTTGATTATTAAAAAAAATTAAATTCGATAGACTTATTATTTGACTGAAGCTTAAAATCTTTGACATTTAATTAAAAATATTTTATTTAAATGCACTCATTTTCGTGTATACTGACGTATCGATACAAAATCGATAGAATATATAACGTTTGTTTATCTATCTGAAGTAAAATCTTTAATCACTAATTAGTTAAATATTTTAATTAATTGCAATAAAGGAATAATTTTATTAATTAGAAATTTTAAATTAATTATTTAATATTATATGTATAATAAATTTAGGATTGTTTTAACAGAGGCAGATAATAACTTTCAAACCTATAAATATGCAATTTTATATAAAGTTAAACTCAATTTGAACTGAACATTAAAAACATTTTCAAAAGGAATCCGCTATTAAAAATTTTCCAAGTAGAAAAAAGTTAATAATACTATACCGCCGCCGGCTAATCAAAATTTTTAAGTTTATTTTGATGAAGAAATTTCATATCCGATTTTTAAAAATAGATTTAGATAAACAAATGAAAAATTCTAATATTTTATAACTAATTTTAAGGAACGTGTGCGATCTATCAACGGGTTTTGTTTTATTAAACTTGTCCCAAAGCTGTGTTCATTTTCTGATTGATGTCATAGCAATTTCTGACTTTTGATTTTTGACAAGAAAGAAAAAAGTAACAATTTTAAGTTTTTAAAAACACAGAATTTCTATTAATAAAATTGCACTTCTATAATTTATAAATTATTAACAGACTTTTTAAAATTTAACTGAGCAAAACACTTATTTGATATTCAATTGAGAAAATAACTAGATGTCCATCTTATATCATCAAATTGATCACAATTATTCCTTATTTTTTTTAATTAAAAACTTTGGTCATACATGTGCAAATCAATAATATAATAAATGTCACAAATCTTTGCAAAAATAAATGCAATTTTTTATAATATTATAATAATCGTTTAAAATAACAAAAAGCATGATAAGAATGAATTAATTATTAATTAACTAACTTGTCAGATTAGATTAGATAGAATAAAATCAATATAAATAATTTCGTTTGATTTATTCATATAAGCAGCATTGGGTATATACAAATGAAGTCACAATTATTATTCAAATTAGGCGATGAAGTAGTATTAGAAGTAGTACCCTAAGCTTCATGTACCAGAAATCATTACCGTATTTTTATACCAGGCCATGCATTACGTGGCCAAAACTATAAATAGGCTAAGAATCACGAATACCATCTTCGTAATGTAATTATCTTGTGTAATTAGTATTGGTTATATATTTGAAATTGTCATATACAATTTACTAATACATTGATGCTTCACCCTAAAGGGGTTAAAGTTCATAATCTTTCTTTTATTATTCCGAGCTGCAGAACTAGTACGCCTTTGGTCAGATTTATGTAAATGAACTAATATTAATTCTAATTGTGTTTTACATTTTTCAATTCCAAATATTGAATTTTAAAAATGAAATTTGACTTTTTGACCGAATAAACGACAATTTGTCTACAAGTTTATTACCAATTACTTCCGAATATAGGTCATAACGAACTATAAAACCAGTACGCCATTGGTCAGATTTATATAATTGAATTAAAGTTAATTCTAGTTGTGCATTACAAATTTGACTTATTAGCACGTTTATTCGGCCAATTGTCTTACGAAATTATTACGAACTACTTTTGAATATAAGACATAATGAACTATTTTCATTTATCAAACCATATGAAATATAAATCTAAAATAAAATATTTGAAATTCTTTAAATAATTTATACATATATATAAAAATAAAAATTACTAATTAAAAATAATTAGATATTTAATCATTTCATAATTAATTTATATAAATAATTTAATTTTTAATTTAATTCAAAACTTAATTAAAAAATATTAATTAAAAAAATGATAGCAAAAAAAAAAAATTAATTATTTACGGTTAATATACAATTTAAAAATATATACACAAAAAATTAATTTAAAAATTATACAAAATAAATTATAAATTAAAAAATTAAAAAAAAATTACATATTTATAATTAAAATTAACAATAAATATTTCACAATAATAATTTTTAAAAAAATTTTTTTTAATTAAATATTTTTTTTTTTTTTCAAATTAATTACTAAAGTAGCACAACATTTTAATGAGTTACGAAAAAAAAAACAACAACAACAAAACAAAAGGAATAGAAGAATATTGTTATTATTATTATTATAATATGAAATTAGAAATTTGCTGTAAAATTTTATATTTTTTTCATATTTTGCTATTTTTCTTTATTTTTTTTTTTTAATTTTTAATTTGCCGTGACTTTTTCAAATTAATTTTTATTTAATATAACATTTCGTTTTTGTATTTTGTATTAAAAATTGCTTTTGTTTTTTGTTTAGGAACCGTACAAAATCTCGATTATTGATAATCTTTAATAATATTTTGTTTTTTTTCTGAACGCTTTAATTTGTTCATTTAAGATAAAAAAAGTTTTCGAGATTTAAACACCATATCATTTAAGACTTATTAAGTTTTTTTAATATTTTTATAGTTGTAGTAAGGATTTTAGGTGTTAATATTTTAGTGTTACGGTAATATTGATAATCAATTTTCTAAAATAAAAAACAAAAAAACCCAACAACAACAACAAGATGGAACGAAGAAATTATATTATTAAAAATATAATATCCAAAGTAAGTAGTTACCAGTAACCACTTATTTTTAATAGCAATGAGCTATTATATACTTAGTAAATAAATTAACTATTAAGTAGATGGAGAACAATATATACAATTTGTTTTTTTGGTTTCTTATTTTTGTTTTTCTTGCTGGGAAAATAAATTCTATACAATTTCTATTTGAGGGATCATTAAGTAGTATAATAAAATTATGCTAAATAGCATATAGTTTTTATATATAAATACAGTAGAATGTAAAAATAAGGAATTATATCTGAAGATAAAAACATCACAAAATGTTCACAAATGTCAAAAACATAAAATGTTTTTAAATTAATGTTAAATATCAATTTTACTCATGGCCTGTCATTTTTAAAAGGCATTGCTTTAAAATATTAGCTTTTTTCATAATTAAGGCCATGGATTGTTGAATAATTGATTGATATGTTTGTGGATTAAGTGTGTTCTTAGACTGATCTTAATTGTATTGCAGGATTGTTTTTGGAATTTAAATTTTTTTTTTGTATTTTGAATATCAATTTAACTCATAGCCTGTTATTTTAAAATGGTCATGGCATTAAAATCATGTCTTTATTTATATTTAAGGCCATGGATTGTTGAATAATTGATTGATTGTTAATAGATTAAGTGTGTTCTTAGACTGATCTTAACTGTATTGCAGGATTAAAATTTTTTTTTGAAGAGCAAGAAACCGTTATTTTATCAGAGTAAACTGTTTAGGTGACTAATTTCAATTTTAAGATTATTCAAGTGTTTTAAAATTTAAAGGGATCTCTTGTTTTATCATCAGATTTTTACATTAATTAAAAAATATTTAATATGATTACAATTTAATATTACATTTTATCTTATCTTATGACATATTTAAAATATTACCTATATAATATTAAAATTGACAAGTAAAGTTATCCAGAACCAAAAGAAACTTTTTAGTTGCTCTAAGATACAATACAATACAAAAAAGAAAATAATTGAGTTTTGTTTTTTTAAATAATATACACTATAATCAACTTGATGTATTTCAAATAACAAAATTTAAATTTAATTAATAGCCAAAAAATTGTTTTATTTTTATTCTTTCAATTTTTTTTTTTTTTAAATAGAAACACTTACATTAAATATTCAATTTTTTTTTTTTAATTTTTTTATAATATTATTAAATACTTATTTATTTTATTTATTTTTTTTTATTCTTATTTTATTTAATGGATTTTTAAAACTTATAATATGTTATTTTCTTTTATATTGTTGTGGTATAATTTATTTTTCTTTGATTTTCACAATAATAAACAACAAATTAATTTTTTAACTTAATAATTTTTTTAAATTTTTTTTTAATTTTCCTTTGATTTTTCCCACAACATATTTTCTGAATTAATTTTATGTGGTAAAATATAAACGTTTGTCTAGCGGGAAATGGTAATAAAAAAACGCTTAATTGAATCGCTTAAAATTCTTTTACTAATTTAATTTAATAATTTATTTTTTTTTTTTGTTTTTTTTTCTTGTCACAATACAATATGTAAATATGTGTATATATATTTGTATATGAATATACTTTGTATATTTTTTGATAATAATTTAAAGTGACAACTTGAAAGCTTTTAATTTAATTTTGTGTTTATTTTTTTTAATTTTTTTTTTCTTTATTTTTATTTAATTTTTCAAATTCTTTTTATCTAAAATTATCACAATACATAAAACTACTATACATTTATTTGTGTATTAATATATTTTGTATATATATGTATGTATTTTATTATTATTATTTTATGAAATATTTAAATTTTTATTTAATTTTTTAATTTTTTTGCATATAATAAACAAATTAATTAAATTGTTAAAAAAAAACAAAATCGCGCGATTTTGACTTTAATATAGAATTTTAATTTAAATTTATAATATATGTATACCTATATATACATAAATTTTAATCCCGTTTTAATTAGTTTATTTTGATAACTATATCAAATTACCGTTATTATTATTTATTAGTTGAATTTGTTGTCAATTTATAAAAAACAACAACAAATTTTTTAAAAGATTACAAACGCACGATAAGCGTAAGAAATACAAGAGAAAAATATTTCAAAAATAACGTTATTTAAAACACTATAAAACAACCGCTATAGTCGACGTGCTATCGTCGAATAAACTACAGTTGTATAAAAATAGCCGGTAAAGTAAAAAAAAAAATACATACACAACTGTACACAACGGTTAAATAAACATAATATGCACATGTATATTTTCATATTTTTATTTGCTCTCCCTTTTTCTCGCATTCGTTAAAATGGATGGAAATTATAAAATATCTATTCAAATCAAATTTATTTATTTCTATGTGTATATAAATTGTATTTGTATTTGTTTTTTTTTTGAAGTATGAAATTTGTGTGTATTTTTGAAAACTATTTCATAAATGAAATGTCAGTGTCACATGTGTTTTTTTACCGTTAAATATGTTTGTATGAGTTATTTTTTAATTTATGTAGTGTATTTTGATAAATTTTGAGATTAACTTTGAAATAAATGTTTATATTTTATTAATATGAGATTTTTCAATTAATATTTTATATTTTTTTTTTATTACATAAAGTGTGTTTTGCAACTGATGTTTATATGAGTGTATTTATTTGTTTACTTCTTAATCTTTGATTGTATTTACATATTATTAATGTATTAAATGAATATTTTATATTTTGTTAGTAAATTTTAGGGTTATTATTTATTATTATTATTAGGTATTGTTTTTTAATTAAATTTGCAAATTTTCTATGCACATGTATGATAATGTGTAAGTGTGTAGAATATATTTGTATATATTTGTTCAGTTATTACCATTATTTAAAATTAATTAAATAAATATATTATTATAACAATTAAATAAAAAATTATTATGTAAATACATTAAAATACACCGTGTGTTGAAAGGAAATATATACATATAAATATGAAAATATTAAATAAAATAGTGGGTTTTAACATTTAAATTTCATTATATATAAAAAAAAATATTTTTACCTTTAAAAAAAAAAATTAAACCGAATGTTTAACAATATATATAATTAAAAAAAACGCTTAGGGGAAGCAAAGGCTTCTGAATTCTGATCACCCTGATATAATTTGTTTGTTCTAGCTCGATAAATTTAAATATTACGTTAGACCGAAATGGAAAGCCCAAAAATGTCACTACTACTAATATTAATTCATTAATTGATTGTCAACAATGGCCTATGCCTGAATATCGGCAATGGTGAAAAATTGAATTAAATTGTCAATAGATATTAAAATATTTTTTACATCCATATTTGTATCTACTCTTTGAGTAACAGTTATTTTTAAAAAATTATTGTAAAATAGTTTGAATAATATTATTAATAATTCTTTGCTTCAAATTACTTTAAAATTAGTTATAAAAATAATAATTTTTAGACTGCATAAAATTTAAATAGTGATAACTGAAATATATCAGGTATTTAACATAAACCTACCTATTGGTCGTATTTAAGTATTGGAAAAAACTAAATAGGTATTGCTATGTACAAAGCTAATATTATTTAGTACAGATTTTAGAATAATTTATAAATTTTCTTTATAAACATTATGTATTTAGTTTAAAATAACACTAAAAATTTAAAATTAATTTTATTCATAAAATTTGCTGAAGTTTAACTGAATTTAATTTAATAAATTTTTGAAATTTTCAAATATGCCGAGCCTTATTGTACAAATTACTTATCAATTGAATAGTTTTTACTTATCAATAAGTTATAAAGTTATTATTAAACATGGTTTTGGTTCAATAAAAGCTGAACTTAGTAACAAAAAACCACTGAAAGTAGGTATTGGCGGACTTCTAGATTTCAATTTTCTAAAATTAATATTTTTAAGGATGACTTAGGACTTAATTTTAAATTAGTTTCTTAATTTTATTTTGTAATTTAATATTTAATGAATAGACCGATAACTTTAATTTATGTCTAATTAATTGGGAGCTGCTGTTACCGCATCATCAATAGAATAGCATTTCTCTTCAAATATGAAATATTGCAATTCAATAGCTTTCAACTCAAAATGATTAATTTAAAAATTTAAATAAACGTCAATCGCTAAAACTTGAGATATTTTTATATTTATAATTTAAATAAATTTTTTTTGGGTTCAGTTACTAAAGTTCCATTTAATCAAAAATTACATATTAAAACAAATTAAATTATTTTTATCCAATAGGTATATATGCCCATACATTTTTTACCCAATTTACATATTTATCATATATACATATAACATAGGTATATATACAAATATACGCACAAATACTTAATATGCAAAACAAATTACTGTATATATAATTTTTTTAATAACAAGATCAGATAAAGTTCATAATAATTATTACACTTTTTGTTATTAAGTGTCAACACCTACTTTTTAATATTTAATAAAAAAAAAAAAAAAATAGGCGCACACCTAAAAATTAATAGACATTTCACCTTTATTATTTCATATTAACATATATTATTGTGTATTTATGTATTATTGTACCTGTGTAAACATTTTATTCAAATCAAATAAAAAAATTAAATACATTAAATAATCATAATAATGACAGTTTATTATCAAATTGTTTACACATATACATATCAATCCATATATTTATATATTTATTGTTTTTTTTTTAACAATTAAATTAACACACACATACACACATTACCATCTATATAAATCCAGTAACACATAAACAATTCAAATAATTACACAAAAGTTATACACATTCACAATATCACTTCCAATATTGGAATGTAATTAAAACAAATCTATATAAAATTACACAATATTATACAAACACATTTAAAAAAATCACATAACAGTACAATACATTCAAAATCAATTTTCCAGCAAAAGAATAGGAAGGAAAGCAAAAAAAACCGCCACTAACACATACATTTGACACGTGCTTTTCTATTACTAACACACTTCTAAAAAAATTTTTTCCAATACAAAACAAACACATTCAAACAAAAAATGACATTTGGATAACTGTAAAAAAAAAAAATTAAACACATCTTCTTAATAATACGCATTGCGCAAAATCAAAATATTTTTTTAAATAAAATTTTCCAATAAGAAAATAATAAAAAAAAAATACGTTAAATTAAAAAAAAATTTCTATTCACATTCAACTGGTGGTGAAAAACTAAAAAAAAATGAAAATATAACGGTTGATATACTTTGACATAACAAAATAAAAGTAAACAAATAACAGTTTCTTATATTAACATATACATGTATCCATACACATATACGGTACTCACTGTATATACGATATATACACTTATACAAATCTATTATAACGGGTCACATAAGTAAAAAAAATTGTGAGGGGTAAACCCCTAAATGAAAAAACAAATAAAGAAAGAGAAAAAAAAAAACATTTATTTAAAAAAAAAGAAGTGAGACATGTGCGAAACACATTGTTTTTATTTTTTTTTAAATGTGTATCTAAAAGATACATTTTTAATACTTTATATTAAAAAAAATAAAACAACGAACGGTAAGTGTAACAAAACCATAGAAACGAACGGTTCTTTTGTTTTTTTTTTTTTTTTTTATTATATTTTGAAAAAATTAAGAGCGCACCCGCCTATTCTCACAGGTTTCATTGTGCAAAAATATTATATTGCACCGTTATATACTGCTATATATAGATGTATAACGGTAGAATTATATATAACGGTATACAAGAATAGAACCTAATAAGAGAAATATAATATAAAATACTAAATAAAATATTCAAGAGGGAGGAGCATATTAAAAAATTTATTTTAATAATATATAGGAGGTAATTTATTATAATTTTAATGATATTTTATTGTTTGTTGTTGTTGTATACATGTAAGTAGGTGGGATTTAAAATGTTTTTTTTTAAATTGTTGTTGTTTTTTTCTTTTATTATTTTAATTTGTATCTTAACATTCCTTAATAAAAAATATACTCATTAATTTTGAATATATACCATAATTTTATAATATTTTTTTTATATTATATTTTTGAATAATTTTTTGTGTGTATATAAAAGAGATAAAAGATAATTTATAAATAGAAAAATTGTCAAGAATTAATTTATAAGAATTAATTAAATAAGTATAATACAGAAATGTAAAATAAAAATATAAATTATGTAAATAAATTTATATACCTAGTAAAAAGAGACAATTTAATGTCTTCATTACTTAACTTCATAATTAATTTTATGTAAATTAATTGTATTTAATTTTAATTTAAATATATAATATAATAATATATAATATAATATATATATACAGGGTGTCCGGGACTCAAGTACGTGCACTACACTCAGTGATTGGGGCCATTAAAACAAACAAAAAATTGTACTGGAAAGGGGTGTCTATTGTGGACCCTTTTTCGAGATATGAGGGAATAAAGATTTAAGGAGACTTTTCATAAAAAATCAATAAATTTTGAACAGCTTCCTGTGAGAGATAAAAGTAATTCCATTTTATAGAATAAGTTGTCAGCTTTAATTTTTAATGATCCCCATATAACCAACAGTTACAAAGTTATGAAGGTTCAAAATGATTTAAAATTTCTTATAAAATATTAATGAAAAAATAATCACTAATTTTAGAGCTTGAAAAGCTGTCTTGAAATATGCTATAAAAAGTACCCCAAATACAGTGTGCTTCAAAAGAAAATAGAGTTTGAAACATAATTTTTTTATTTTAGATCATTTTGAACCTACATAACTTTGTAAATGTTGGGTATATGGGGATTATTAGTACACAAAAATTAAAGATGACAACTTACTCTACAAAATGGATTTTTTTTTATCTCTCTACAGGAAGCTGTTCAAAAGTAATTGATTTTTTTATGAAAAGTCTCATAAAAATCTTTAATCCCTCATATCTCGAAAAGGGTTCACAATAGACCCCCCCCCCCTCCAGTACAATTTTTTGTTTGTTTTAATGCCCCCAATCACTGAGTGTAGTGCGCGTACTTGAGTCCCGGACACCCTGTATATTATAATAATTTATATAGGTAATAAAAATTTCTAAATAACAATTTAAAAAAAAAATGGAATTGTCGTAAAACATTAGTGTAAGAATTGTATAGAAATAATTATTATCATATAGGTAGGTACTTAATTCTAATTACTTTTGTTACATTATGCGTTTCAATTACTTTTCAAAGCATTATTAGTTATTTCATATGGTATTCAATGAAATCATGGAATGTAATTAAACGAATATTATTATTGAGGAATTTGAAAAGATATGTTAAAATATTTATAAGATTTAGTGCATTACAATCAATGATGAATGATGTCATTTAGCAATGCAAAGTAATAAATGAAGTGCATTATAAAATTATAATTTTTTTTTTTAAATTATGCTGTGACAACATAACTTTATACAAAAATACAATAAGAGTATTTAACTTTCATATAATATGTTAATAAATGTCTTATAACAAGCCTTAATATAAGATATTATAATATTAAATATTATATTAATTATTTATGAATTTTTAAATATATATATTGAAACATTATGACTATCAAGTGGGATAGATCTTAAAAAGAGAAATCGAATTTTTGCACTATTCAAATTCCACTTCTGACACTATTTTTAATTGAGTTTTTTTTCAAAATTATCAACACTTCTTAAGTAGATGCAAATTAATCAGCTTATTCTTATAGTAATTGTATTAAAATTACTTGCCTCATTTATTCACTGTGGCAATGTAATTTGTAAGTTTGCATTGTATTACAAAGAATAATGTAATTAGTAAGTACCCCACATTAAAAACTATTATTCTATTTTTTGATTTCTATAACATATTTTCATAGTTATCAAAGCCATATTATATATTGAAAGTCATCAAGAATATTAATTAGAGATTCGGAAAGAGTTTGTGCTGCCTGGATGTTATAAGTAGTAATATAACTATATTATAACCTTGAACACTTCCTTTCTTCATTTATGGCGCTACAGTTCGTTGTCAAACTATGGCCTTATTAATCATCCTCTTCCAATTCACTCTCTTCCAGATCTTGGGAAGCAATTATCCAATTTTGCTTCTCGAGCATTGATCCAGCGTGTAACTCGAATGCATCAATACATCGATTTCCCGGCTTCTCTCCTGGTATTTTCTATTTATTTTCCCATTCAATATTTTCTTTGGAATGCGGGAATCTGGCATACGTTACATGTGACCGACCCAGCTCAGGCATTGTAGTATGTCTTGATGTATGTCGCAACATCGCTGCCGGTATATACATTGTATAGCTCTGAGTCTACGGACAGTAGCACCTTGAATATTTGAACTCTAATAACCCTTTAAATGGATATTTCGGGACATTTTGCAAGAGTTAATTAGCAATTTAATTAGCAATTCTCATATATAAAAACTAATTTGCAATTTGAAGTTAGAATCTTCCAAATAATACTAAGATACCTGGCATAGGGATTTAAAACGGATTTAAAAACAGCAGAGCTCTTAAAATATATTTCAATATTAATGACTCTATAATATATATGCTCCAAATCTCCGCCAAACTATATATGAACGTGATTCCTTAACATATTGTTGTAGATTGGCTACCAACATATTTTCCGAAGCTTTCCTATGGAGGGTGTACGAAAAAATAGTCAAGTAAAAAGGAGAGGGAGAGGAGATCACATCAAGGAAAAAGTTTTGCATCAAAATTCATAGGCTTTCTACTTCACTTTGAATATTGTCTATATTAGATTCAGTGGTAGGTCTTATTGCTAGACGTTCTACAAAATTGATCCGCAAAATTTGTTCTGCTAAATTAACAGAACACAAGCACAGTAAAATAAATATTCGAATTCATTAGTAAAACTAATCAAGATTCTTTTTTTAATTTTAAAAATCCAAAGGAAATCTCAGATATCTTACACAGTTCTGGTTTTTCTTTCTTTGAATAAATAATTTAATTAAATGGTTTTCAGTAACATTTCAATTTATTAAATTTTCTTATTTATAAAGGAAGCATATATATATATATATATTTAGAATATATATATATATACATATAGTATGTGTATGATTAATGATTTATTTAATAACAAAAACAATGTAATTACTTTAGAAAAAGTTTCTTAAATAAATTTTGAAGACGAATACAAACAATACACCAATTGTATCTGGAAAAAAAATAAACTAGAAAATTTCAATAAACAAAATCATTAAGAAATCCCTTTTTTTTTTTTTATTTATTTTAACTTAAAAATTAAAAACATTCCTTTTGTTTGTCATTTTGAAAATCACACAATCTTCAAAGCTGGTGGCCTTCAGTTCTCATCATTAATCATCATATTACACATACTTTGTATTGCATAATATAAAAATTCCATACACTGAATATAGAAACTTGGAATGTAATTCCTTATGCGGTTCTAAATGTTTTAATCTTCTCTGTAAATAGAATTATCCTTTACATCCTTTCCTTTTTATTATAAAATTTTGCGTGTATATGAATGTATGTATAAATTTTTACTTCCATATGGATATCATGTATGTTCCTATATTATATTCCATATCAATCTTTTGTAAAAAAAAAAGTAAATCTCAGAAACCAAGAAATCAACCCCTTTTTTTCTTACCTAACAAATTCAATTTGAAGTTTTTTTTTATGAAATTGTAATTGTATTAAATTCACTTAACTACAACTTTGACAAGTTAAACGATTCTGATGGACAATTATTATATGATTTATCAAATTAAAATATATGTATATAATGTATATGTATATATAAAAAAAAGGATAATGAAAGGACATGATATAACTAAATGAAATTGAAACTATTTAAGAAAAAAAAAAAATGATTTATTGAATTATTTTTTTAAAGATTATATAATTTCAGTTTCAGTTTAAATGGGGGCTTAAATTCAGCCGGGGAAATTTCAGAGTATACCATGAAGTTTTGTCCGTGGTAGACAAATTTACCTATGGTAGATCGAAATTTTCCATGGTAAATCGGTTTAACACCATGGAAATGAAATCAACGCGTGAGACTCTATTAATAGGATCTGAATAAATATATGAGAAGGATCTAAATGAAATAAAAGAAATATGGTTCCCAATACATTTTATACATTTTTTGTCATTGCAAGTTAGTAAGATATACCCTGAAAACAGCATATAGATTTAAATTGTTGGAAACTTAAGGGTAATAACAGGTATAAAGATATGAACTGAAAATATTCTTTGGGTTAAGATTGTTGAGGACAAATGGATAAAATGGGGTTTCATTAAAGAAATTTTCTGAAAGTTGTCTCTGGGACTTCATTAAGTAAGTTGCCAACAAGGAGATAGGATAATGTTTTGAGACACCCTTAAATTGCTTCAAGATTCCAGCAAGTGTATATAGATAAGGACAAGATAAGGTAAGAATAGGTACTTATAAAAGCCTTTGAAATCGGAAAGAAACTTTCGATAGACATAAATCTCAATACAAAAGTGTTCACCAGATTCACTCCTTCTACTATGAACTAATACTATTTTCGAAATCAAATTCTTAAAAAAGATTCTAAGTTCATGAGTCCTTAATTCCTCATCTTCCTCACCATCCATTTTTTAATTAAAACAAATCAAAATAACTAGCAATGATTTAATTTAAATAAAAAATTTTATTGATAATATAAAAAAAATTGAAATTTAATATTTGTGAAACGAATTAAATTTGAATAGATTGTGAAAACAATGATTTTTTGATTAGCCTTTAATTTACGCTTTGTTTTTTTTTATTATTTAAAGGTGTAGAAAATATTAAAAAATTAAAACAACTTTGAACGACTATTTTATATCTATATTGAAAAGACTAATAATTGAAATTCTTTTATTTAAAAAAATATCTTCTCAGATTATTACCTTAATATTTTGTTTAAATACACTTTTAACGTTAAAAGGGTTACCAGATTATATAAAACTCTATTACTTTGCGAGAATGGAAATACCAATTTGCAATATGATTATTTCAATTATACTTGGCGAATTCTAATGTAAGGTTTCGTTCAGGTGATATGCAGAGGACGCTATTTATCTTAAATGGGTTGTCAGATGAAATAAAATTCTATTACAACAATGGGAATACCAATTTGCAAT
Source organism: Dolichopus griseipennis (assembly GCA_963082915.1). NCBI lineage: Eukaryota > Metazoa > Arthropoda > Insecta > Diptera > Dolichopodidae > Dolichopus > Dolichopus griseipennis. The sequence continues at coordinate 352,217,562 of OY720441.1, forward strand.
TTGATTATCTCAATTATACAAGCCGAATTTCTAATAAAGTTTAGAGGTTTCGATCAGGTGATATATCCTCGTCATATAATTTTACTTTAAAAGAGTTGCCAGATTATATAAAATTCCAGTACGATAACCAAAATACCTATTTGCAATATTTTCTCGAAAATAAAACCACAAATTGGGGATGAAAGTCAAAATCTTTCGGTAAGTTCATATGAAGAGGACGCTATTTACATTAAATGGGTTGCCAGATGATATAAAATTATATTACGACAACCAAAATACCAATCTGCAATTTGATTTTTTTCAACAATATACAGTTGAATTGCTTATTGCTGTTGGGGGCTTTCGATGGTTCTATTTACTATCATTAATGAGTTACCTGATTATATAAAATTCTATTACGACAACCAAAATACCAATAAAATACCAAATTTTATAGTGAAATCGTTGGGACTTTCAAAGTTTTGTTCATTTGATAGGAAACCCAACCAAAACTGAACAATGATGTAAGTCAAAAAAATGAAATAAGTTAATTTATCATAATTCAGAAACATCTGGTAACTCCAAAAGTATAAAATGATGATTAAATACCAGAAAAAAATAATGAAAAAATTAAGTTAAAAAAATTTCGCTTTATCGTTTAAATTGAATTGTGCGTGTGGCTTTTCTTAATGATTATTTTTTTTTTGTTTGATTTCCTTGTTGTGCGATGATGTGGTGATGATGACGCATGAAATTAACCCTTCTTTTTTATTAGAAACTTTTTTTAAATATTTGCAATCAAAACTGAGGGTCTTTGGATAACAAAGAGAGTATAGTGAAAAAAAAAAACAAATCAACATGAAATGAATCCTAATTCGCCTTATTGTGGTTTTTACTTTTGTTCAAAGAAAAGGACATTCGTTCGTCTTACTTTAAATTCACAAAAAATAGGGTTGAAATTCAATTTTTTTTTTTTTGTTCTTTTTGTTCCTGTCAGCCAAAAGTAATGAAAAATTATTATTTTTTCATTTTGTTATCATGATATGGTCATAAGATACTAATCATAAGAAATGGTTTTTTTTTTGGTTTTTGATATAGAAAAAGGGTATCTTGAATTGTTTTTTGCATTTTAAATTGATTTCAATTTCTAAGGCGAATATAAAATAGTTGGTGATTTTTGTTTGTATTAGAATGTAATTAACATGCGGTTTTTAATGGATTTTTAAGGTAAAGAAAATCCGATGGTGAATTGTTGGTACTTTTGTATTTTTTTAAAAAATTATAATTTTTGATTATTCAATTGTATATACTCGTAAGTTATTTAAAAAATTAAAATTTATGGTTTTGAAATCTGATATTAACTGATACGATTTGGTTAAAGTCATTAATTTTAATCAATATTGTCAACAGGGTCTATTGTACTAAAGTGGTTCCCAGTTGCTTTTTAGTTAATTGATTTTCATTGTAATTTCTTTTACTTCATAATTTTTGAAAATGAACTAAAGACTATGTCTACAACTCAGTTTTGTATTTTTGTTTCAATTATAAGATCTGTTTGCGAAATATAGGATCTGAGTCTACTGGGCGATTCCCCAGTTACAATTAAAAGAATCGTGCTAAAAATTTTATCGCGTTTAGTAGCCCAATCAAAATTATTTACAGAAGAGCCTATGGGAACTAGAGTAGCCTCCTCGAAATTGGGAAACTCATTATAATTATCTGTTTGTTTCAATTTGAAACTTTTTAATTCTACATTCCCATGCCTTTAATCCTTTTAATTGATCCCTCCTATATTTTGCATACACATTCCTCAACTTTATACTTATTTCTCAGGGGAGGTGGTTTCTGATTGAATAGATGGTGGTAAAACTTAAAAACATCGTCCTATAAGTACCATGCAATATATAGTTCAAAACTATTCCTCATTTATTAGACACAATTATGCAAGCTTTAAGAAACTCTATGAGCCATATTTCGAACGTTGATTCCACATCTGTATTAGACACTTGTATAACACCGATACGTCTATAGGCATATTTGCTGTCAAATATTCTCTATGGGAAAACCAAATTTAGAATATTCAAAGCATTTGTAATGTCTACAAATCTATATGACAGCGAAACTTGGCTGACTTCAAATAATATCAAACAAAAGCTTTAAGCATTTGTGAGCGGAGTATACGGAAAATTTTGGCCCAACACCATTAGTAATAAAGACCTATCGCAACTCATTGTTAAAGAACTAGTAGTGAGCCAGGTAAAACGTAGACACTGAGATGAAAAGCCACACTTTGAGAAAAGAAGAAATTAACATTACCAGAATGAACCTGGAAAGGCATGTCTAAAGTAATCGAAGGCGAGATCAGTCCAACAACACCTGGCATTGAAATGCAACAGCTAAACTTAAGTGCGACCAATCGAAAACAATTTGAACAAAACTTTTGTGCGAACAAAACTCTATGTTCCCTCGAAAAGTTATAAGAAATGTTTGATTCCCCACTTCTCTTCAAAAGTTTTTTTGAGTCCAAATTTTAGATCTGGGCCATATTCGATTCCACACTTATTAAAATATGAGTACATTTACCTAAAAGTTTCTAATTTTTGATTTCTAGAACTACCCATACATTTTTTTAATAATACCAAATAATCAAACATTTTTTAAACGATTTTTATTAAAAAAAAACATTCACCTCCGTTATATATTTATTCATTTCTAATTTTATCCCTTTTTTTTTTAAAAAAATTGTCCAAAAATATGTCTCTTTACATTTGTTAAAAGCATTCATTTATCAAACAAAGAATTACAATTATATTTTTAAGAAAGTTTGAAAAATTCGTATTCTCCCTCAATTTCTCTTAAAAAAAAACAACTTATTTGCGTTTTTTAAACATGCGGTTTAAAAATTGAAAAAATGTTCAATTTTTTTTATTTCCCTTCACTTGTCCTTCATTTTTTTGGTTTTTTTTTATTAAGATAAATTAATTTTTTAAAATAAATTCCTTGTTTTGGTTTTTTTGCACTGGACTTTTTTAATAATTTTACAATTTACTTCTGGTCACCCTTTTTTTTCATTTTTAATATCAACAAGACACATACAGACTCACACACACTATGAACTTGAAGTATTTTTAATTAAAATTTATTATCCTTTTTTTTCTTTTGCTAATTTTCAAAACTCCTTTCATTTTATCATCATATAGTGAAATAATAATGATAACAATATATAGTAATTTAAATTATTAAAAAAATAAAGCAAGGACTCAAGCAAGGACTAATTACAATACATTCTTATAAATATAAATTTATGTACTCTGAAGTTTTTTATGTAGGGTAAATAATGTAAAAATATTAGCAGAATAATATGAATTCTTGAAGATATTTTTCTTTACATTTTTTTTTCAAAAAATAAATAAATTTGCAAGAAAGGATTAAAATTTATTATTTTTCTTATATAAGTTTTTTTTTTTTTAAATTGAAGGTTGAGAAATACAAATAAATAATAAAAAAAAAGGTGCGATGTGTCATTTATAGTAAAAATATGAGAAGGAAACATTGAGAACTTATAAAGAGGGATATATGATTTTAAAATTAGTAGATTTTAGTATTTAAACCCGTTATCATATTCGATCAATCTTTTTATTATAATCGCTTATCGTCTCTACCGAGTACTTTGCTTTTGTTTTAGTACTTTGTTCAGTAAATATTGAGTTTTAAACGCCTAACGTGCAGCTTGAGCCAGATTGCTGATGAGTATCTTAGAGAACTTATTTGGGTATTCGGAAGCTTATAAATCCTAATTCCCTATGAAGTTTTTAAATTCCTTAAGACTCCTTAAAGCAGTGCTTCTTTAATTCTAGAATCATTACAATTCCCCTCCGTTAGAGGATTTTATTGTATCAAATGACAGAAAGTACGAACTGTTCAAGGTTACAAGCTTATCTATACCATATGTGGCTTCCATACCTATCGGTACTGGTAATTGATTGATTAAAACATATATTTTCTTTTGTACATAACTGAGTCTAAAAAGTTCTGTATCTGTTCATTTTAGAATATCTTGGATGGAATGATCCGGGGGTTGGGTTTTTTAAACAATTACATAATGGCAGCCCTGCTTTTCAAAATTACAGATCAAGATTAGAAAAATACTACTGCAATCCATTACATTACATAAGTAATAAGTTAACGCAATGAGTTTAGTATCCATTCTATTGCATCAAAACTTAGGTTTCTAATTGGGCCGTGTGGCCCATCACAAAAGCTTCAATGTTAATTTAAACTTTGAATTGAAGAGATATCAAATAATTAAGGAATATTTTAAATAAATAATTTTCGTATAAATTTAATTTCGAAATCGTTTTTCTTTTTTGTCAAAATTTAGGAGTGTAGGGCTCCTAAAAGCTGGTCGAATTAAGGAGGATAAAGCGCCTAGAAGTATGCAAGATTCAATTTTTTTTTAATTATTATACTCTGAAAAATTAAACACACATTAAGGATGATCAAAAGAACTCTTGTTATACTCAAAATCTTTTGATTTGATTCACTTTGTTTGATTTATTACAAATTACATAATTTAAGGAGTAAAATAATTATAATTTCAATATTTTTATTAAGGTTTGACACGATTTAGAATTCCTAATGCATATAAAAAATTTAAAATTCAATAATTGATAATATGGCTCTATAGATTCTACCCAATGCATCAATTACAACTTTGTATTGTACTTAATATTGCATAATATAGTTTAACATTCAATTTTTACTAGTGTTAATATGATATTCATAAAAGAAGGGCTTCTATAATGATCCAATTCGGGTACACTATAAATGAACCTTCTAATTTTGGTTTAACAGTTTCGAAAATTACAAAATTTTTTTAAGAAAGATTTCTAGGTTAAGAAAGATGTGAAATTTTTTATATTAGATAAAGATTAGGCCTCGGTCTGCACTGGGTTATACAACTATCTAAATTTTATTTCTTCATTATTTTGTTAATAATCTTTTGCTAAGGCCTTAAACCCCCCTTCAGGAGTTGCCAATACAATTTCAAAAAAAAAAAAAAAACTAAAAATTATAAAGGACATTTTTTATTTCATATTATGGGATGTTTGTGATGGTCTGAAAATACCTTTTAAGTATTTTTATGAAAAATACATTAATCATTTTTTTTTCATCGTCGCGTTTTTTTAATAATTTTTCGTAATAAAAATATTTAAAATATTCATTAAATTTTTATTGCATTACGCGTTATTTTTTTTAAATTTTAATTTTTAAAAGATTTTTAATTTAAATTTGAAAAAGAGGAAGGATTAGAAATGCTAAATCTTTTTTATAGTAATATTAAAAAATAGTGAATGAAAGGCACTAAGATAGAATGTGCTTTCATAGAATAGAATTTCACAAAATCAATCGATTATAAAATAAAATTCATTACGAAAGATCTCTGCAAACTTTAAATAATGCCGATATAATTAATTCTTAATAGACTTTTTACATTGTGTGCCTGTTGGTGCCATTTTTATGTTGCGAACTTATTCCATTTCTAATTGAGAGGAGCTATTTCCTAATCCCGAGATTTTTTGAATTGAGCCGAAGGTTTTTTGATATAGCAAACCATTTTACAAATTTAACTAATTTTAAATTACAATCAACGACATTGGTATTGTCATGGCTTGAATTATATCTCAGTTATGCCACTTTTTTGTCACGGCTTAAATTGTGGCTCAAAAAAAATTAAGCTGAAAACTTTTACAAAATAGATGTAAAAGACTCATTGCAACCATTCTGTGCGAGTTTTGTAAGATTAGAACTTGTGTGTTAATTATAATTGGGATAAGCAAAATCCAAATTCAGCTTTAATTTTTTGCTTCAGGTCATTTTTAATTTGTTTTCAAGAGTTATAATTTCAATTCAACCCTTTAGAATATTTATTTCAAGGAAATCTTTTTGATATTTACGAGTGTATTTAAAATTTAAAATGTCCTTTGGAAATTTATTTCCTTGCCTTTTTTATTTGTATAAAACAAATTATACCTTGACCACTATTTTATTTTAACCCTTATATTTATTTGTTTATTCAGTTTTAAGTTTTTTTTTTTTAATTTAATTTCTTTATTGTATTTTTATTTATGTCCATTCTATAATTGCCCATTTATTGTTTCAAATTAGTACTTTGAATTTAATTCAAAAGGTTTTTTTTATTTATTTAATTTAAAGAAACATGTTAGATAAACATATTTATATGATATTGAGTTAAATTTTGATTATAAAATTAAATTAAAATATAATATTGGAGTCTATAGTACCATTTGAGAGCTTCCTTGAAAGAAAAATTACTTACTTACTTACTGGATCCTAGCACCCCTGGTACGGCATCGGGCGTCAACAAATCCTCTCCACTTTTCACGATGCTTAGCAATTCCTTTTAGCTGTAACCACGTTTTAAGTTGCGCTTGCAATGTTTACTTCTGGTTTCCTCAAGGTATGTCCAATCCATCGCCATTTTCTCTCTGGGATCTCAACTTCAATCATCTTTTAGTTAGTTTTTTGCCACAGGTGTGTGTTGGTAATGATTTGCGGCCAACGAACTCTTAAGATGGCCGCAAATCATTACCAACACTACTCCCTGTTTTCTACAATATAATAATACAATATCTTCTTTTGTACAACTTTATTTAGTACTAATTACTACCCCCAAGACAATGGAATTTATCTGTTTCTTCAAGTGCAATGCTTCCACAAAGCCATGTTCAGTTTATTTGTTTGTATTGTTCTGCACCATGGATTCCTTAGATCTTTCAACATTACTCTTTTCTTGAGAGTTCCATTCCAGTGCGTATGTTACTGTGAAAGTTTGGGATTTTCTAAAAATGTGATCTATCCATCCGTATTCTTACCTTAATTGCTATTTTTATTGGTTCTTGATTCGCACCATTCTATATTTTTTGAATATAATTCGAAAGCATTTGTTTACGAATTAGGAAAACTTATAGTTGGAGTTTTTCATTCTTGTTTATCAGTCAAGTTTTGCTACTATATAAACAGGCGGATTTTATACATGCTTGAAATATTCTAAGCTTTTTTTTCTCGGCATTTGCGATGATTTCAATAATTTTCAAATTTTTTTCCAAATGTCGCTATAACCTTCGTCATTTTGTTATCAATATCTTCTTTTGTACCACTTTCTTTAGTAATAAATAGTCCCAAAATAATTGAATAATTCTACAACTTCAATTGATGTATTTTCAGAAGCATTGGTATTCTGTTGTTAAAGTTTCCTTCAATGATCTTCATTTTATCAATAATTATTTGTAAGCAAACTTCGGCTACACATTTTACAAATATATTAATTCTCATTTACATATATATTCATGGGTTTGAGCAAGTAAACTAATGTATTCAGCTTATAATCCAAATCTTTCAGTTTCTTTGTGAGGTGCCAATTTACCTGCACCTAGATGAATTATTAATAGTTTTCGTTATTTACTACATTGGAAACTGATAAAATAATTATTTAACTTAGAACTTACTCGAATCAATGGGCCATACTGATTCCAATTTAAGCAGTCTTCAGAAATTAAGTTGCAAGTTTAATCTAAAACTGGATTCAATAATAATTAAACAAATTATAATGTCAAGTTTTTTGGAGTATTCCATATGTAATACTACAAACCTACGCCTCGACTCTTCAGTAGATTTTCCTGGAGAATGTAATACTACAAACCTACGAGTAGACTCTTCAGTAGGTTTGCCTAAGGAATGTACATAATACTACAAACCCACGCCTCGACTCTTCAGTAGGTTTGCCTGGGGAATGTAATACTACAAACCTGCGCCTCGATTCTTCAGTAGGTTTGTAGTATTACACTCCCCAGGCAAGCTCTTGCGATTAAACTTTGATTAATTTTTATGACTTTAGGAATTAAAATTTTAAAAACCTTCTTACACTCACTTTGATTGTTCAACTAAATAATCTATTTGACAATAAATTAATACATGATTTCATCATCAATTACACACTTTACAATACAATATATTCAGAAATTAACATTATACTCTTAATCTGCATTAAATTCCAATGCTATTTATTTAATATTAAAAATATATACTAAAAAACATAATAATACCTTTAAATATAATAATAAATAAAATTAAATTTTGGTTGAATGAATTTAACTTAATTCTTAAATAATAGTCAATTTTATACACTAACAATACCTTAGTAAATTATATATATATATATTTAAGTATATGAAAATATGTTATATAACGTATCTAAAGATACATTTTTGATAAGAATACATATATATGAATATGTATATATATAAATAAAAATCCTTAAATGGTAACATCATTTTCTCATTCTGAAACATTTATCTTACAGTTAATTGAGTTTAAATCTTAAAATTAAACAAAATTAACCCGCATATAAATTACAAATGTTCAAAAAAAAACAAAAACAAAATAATGACATATAAAGATTTATTTTAAATACACATGTGTACATATACATTATATTATATGTATCTTGATTATACTTTTGAATCCTGTACCATATCCTGTGTTTTGTTTTATACAAATTAAATTCTTTATATTGTAAATATAAAATAAATTTTTATTTTGTATTGAAATTAAAATAATAAATCAAGCAGTTCATTAAATACACACATGTACATATGTATATATGTATGAGTATTTATCTGCATTTAGAACATTTATTTTTAGGTAAAAAATAATAAATTTTCTTAAAATAGATTATAATTAGTTAAAATAATTTGTTTTTAATCCATATATACAGGGATTTTTATAAAATAAAGAATATTTTTTCATTTCAAATGTATGACGTATCTATTATCTATTAAAATAATAGTTTCAATCCCAACCCTTGTTTATAGTTTTGAAAACTATTCAAAAACTGCTTTTTAAGTTTGAGGGGGTGAATTATATAAAGTTGGGAAAAATAAAGAATTCTTTAATCTGAGAGTTAGAACTGAGTGAATTTAAAAAAAAATTTATATTTTTTTATCTTTAAATGAAGAAATTTTTATTTTAAGTGAGTGAATTTTTATTTTAAATAAAGAAATTTTTATTTTAAGTAAAGAAATTTTTTTTTTAAGTTAATAAATTTTTATTTTAAGTGAAGAAATTTTAAAATCCACAAGAGCTTACAACAATTTGAAGACCTCCGGTCACGCAAACTTTTAAATGTATTTATGAGAGAAAGCTTAAATTTTGTCGATACTTGATTTTACAGCTTTTTACGGATTTTTTTAGGAAAAATGCCCATTTTTACAAATTTTCATTTTGAGCTTTTTGTATGAAGTCTTTATCCATATGTGATTTTATGATAAAGTCAAATTTAGAAATTTATCTACATCATATCAAAATTTAAATTAAATATTTAACAAATTTTACTGCTTAGAGTAATGTGGTTTAACATATGGAGGTTTAATTTTTAAAAAACTTATTTTCAATTTAAATACCAAAGTTTAATTATTTACTTTTAGTACCAGACAATAGTAAGAATTGCCAAATATTATAATAGTCTATTTGGCATTTGGAATAAACTTATTAAACTATTATAATATACACTATATTTATTTATTTTATTTATTAGATATGATCGGACCAGGGTTTGAACCCGAGACCCTTTCGGCCGATTTCTTAACCACTACGTCGCAAGCCGGATAATACCAGAAGTTTTTAAATTTGAATATTCCAAAAAAAAAAATTTTTAAAATCTAACCAGCTTTGGACAAAAAAAGAAAACAAGCTCCTATAAAACTACGTGTAAATTTTTTTCTATATGACATGGCCTTCTACATTATACGTCATGCGCTCACTTAAAAGTAAGGTTTTAAATGTAAAAATTAAATTTTGATACATTTAAAATTAAAATGTCTTCGCTTAAAATTAAAATTTCTTAATTTAAAATTGAATTTTCTTCAATTAAAAAAAAGAGGAATACGTTTTCGTTACAGTATGTGTTATTTTAGACTTAATTGGTGAATGTAAAATAAACCGTAAGTGTATTTGAACATATTTTATTTCTTTTTAATTATTAGAACTCAAACTTACGAGTCATTTTTTTACGAGAAAATTACCATATAAATAACAGCTCTTCTAAAGAGCCTGCTATGTTTGATATTATTAGTGAAAAATTGCTCTGTCAAATGCTAATGCAATAGGTTCAGAAACGCCATCTTTTTCTTGAAGACATTATTTCTCTGAAGTTTTATATGAATCGAGTGTACGTTGCACTTCTGTTTATAGCGTACAAAAACGTTTAATTTTTTAAAAGATAAAGTTTCACATTAGCATGACTGATTTATTTTATTCCAAGTCAAGTGGATTTTTGAATTTTGATCTGAATCAATCGAAATTGAATGATTGATGCAAATGCTTTTAAGAATTTACAGATATACTATAAAGTAATGAAAACTGTTTAAGAATCCGCACACTGTTGTGGAAAGTTAGCAAATTGCAATACAACTTTCGTTAAACTTTACCATACAAATAAAAAACCACCAATATAAATTTATTACCATTTTCAAAATTTTTTATTCAAATATTTATTTAAAAATAACATTTAATTAAATTTACCGTTACGAATACCTAAAAAAATTAATTTAATTTTAAACAATCATCATTTTTTTTTCAAATTTACTATAAGAAATGAAAACAAGTGATGAAAAAGACCAAGGGTTTTTAAAAAAGCACATTTTCAAAATAATATAGTGCCTCATACTGAGTTTAATTTTGGGAATTTATATACAGTTCTAATAGCCATTCAGTGAGGAAAGTTCCCAACATTTTACTAAGCAAACTTATGATAATTCTCGAGGATGTAACCTCACCTCCCTTCTTTCAAAATTTTGAGGTGTTTTATAAAATTAATTTGTGACTTCCTCTAATATTTGAATTTTTTATTAATTGAAATTTATTACCTAAGCAAAAATGGTTAAAGCCAATAGACACTTTCTTCAAAAATCACTTTTAAGAAAAGCCTTTGGCATATGTTGAAGTATAGTGTTCGAGCTTTGAATTTTATAAATTACTAAAAAAAATTTGGACAGGTGTTCAAATTACAGATGTTTAAAAAAGCTAAATTTCAATTTACGACCTCTAATAGCTCCTAAACAGGGGGCGTGAAAAAATATTTTCTTAATTGATTCGTACTAATTTTTAAGGATCTAACATCTCCTAAAATTTCAAGTTTCTAACTTGAGCCGTTCGGAAGATATGAGAGGGCAAAAATTTTGCATAACAGTGAATTTTAGTACGATATGGCAACTCTATGAGTTTTAAAAATTTATATAGCTAATAAAATCAGCTGTCTTTTATCGTTTTCAGTTTAAAATTTAATACAACTTTTGTTATAACAATTTAAATTTAGTGCTTTTTCAGCCTTTGGGGAGGCTTCAGCTCCGTAACGGTTGGGGGTTACAGAAAAAAATTCTTCCATGAAATTGTATTTTTTTTTGCAATATCTAGTAGGTAAAATTTCTTCTGTAAAAGTTTTTGGAAACATACAGACCGACGGACAGACGGACAGAGTGAAACTATATAGGAACATTTTTACAAAAAATTCTAAAAATGTGCCAAAAAAGCTCTACTTTTTTTTATGCATTGTCCTGAATTGCCCATGTTAATTTCAATGACATTATCATAATAATTCATCTGTACTGTAGTGGATTCGAAACAAAAAAAAATACAAGGACAATAAATAAAAAAATTCTAAAGTCCTGTTAAAGTATCCTGTAGGTTTTTCTATTCTTTTTCTCTTATTATTAAAATTTTTATTAATTGAAAATAAAGTCCTTTTAAAATCTCCCATCTCTTTCTTTCTCCTATGTTATAGTTTTTAATTGCTTCAAAAAAAAAATAAATACATTAATTTCTAAATGTCAACTTAAAGAGTCGGATGTGGAGAATGTAATGGGAGACAAAAGAAACCAAAAAAAAAAAAAGAAATCCTTAAAAAATTGCCAGGTAATTAAATCAGAAATTATTTCATTTAACCTAAGGATTCAGAAATGGGACCAAGGACTGTGTTTTTTTTTCTATTAAGTATATATATAGAATTTGAAATCACTTGACTCTGCATGTTTCTTTTGAATTTTTAAAAAAAATAATAAAAAATTCAAAATAAACTTTCAACTTAATTTCAGTCTGACGCCCCTTTATTATTCAAATTAAACATTTATAAATGAATAGTTGTTGTTTTTTTTGTGTGTTTATTATTAAAATGTTTGTTTAATGTTTATTTCAAAATGTTCAAAATAAATGTGATTTTGATAAATCGTAATGAAATTATTAAGTATATAGAAAATTGTTTGTTTAATTAAATTAATTTATTTTGGACTTTTTTATTAAATACTGGAATGGAGGTGGAATAATGTTTAAGTGAATTAAGATAAGAAATGTTGAAACACGCAATGTTACGAAATATAATAATGATTTGCACATTATATGAAATTAAGTCAATGAGAATGTATTTATTTTAAAGTTTTAGTTAAAATTTAAAAGAAGTGTTAGCTGTAGGCATAAATGAATAAATTAACGGTAAATCCTCAAGTGTTGGGAATTTACTGGAACAATTGATTTCATTTACCTATTTTGATAGTTCTTGTATTCCACTGTTTGATAGTTGTTGGGTTTTGGGAATAGGCCATTTGAAATTGATGATGTAGCGCCACTAAAATGTCCTAGGGTGAGTTTATATTGGAGCTGTGATAAGTGATAATAACGTTAAAGAGAGCATCGGAAAGCTATGCTTTTAACTATATCGACACACCCTTACATAAATTAAATTATTAATCAATTAATTTCAAGGGCTGGGAAAAATTCTTTGAGCTAATTTTGAAGTTTCTCAGTCAACGAAATTTTTATTTTATACAAATGTGACACGTTGAATTCATTGCAGCTAGTTACAAATTAATTACAAATAAGATCTAGCATTTTTTCAAAATTAATTTTTAATTGTGATTTTAGGAGCAATTAAAAAAATTTCAATAAATCAATTGTTACGCTAGCAGTACAAGGTTCTGCACCATCCTGTTTAAAGTAAAATATTTCCGGCTCGATACCAATTAAAGTAAAAAAAAACATTGATCATCGATCAGAAAGGAGCACCGTTCTTTGCAACTTTATATTTCAGTATCCAAAGAAACCTATGGTATATTTTAGGAATTTTTTAAATAGCTCCAGATACCCCAATTTGACTTGTTTACGTAGACATTGAATCAAAAACGAGCTTAATTACGGAACACAATTTTTCGATATAACCTAATAAAATTGGAAAAATTGAATAAAGGGGCAGCAAATGCGTGTTCCTACTATATTGAGCTACCTTAGTGGTTCTCTACTGTTATAGCAATTCATTTGTTGCTAAAATCCCAACAATGTTGAATTTATTACTATCTTCTGTATTGTACCTAAATTTAAAAATGACTCGTTAGGACAATAGAACAATATTCAGTAAATTTTGACAATTTCATATAAATAAATTCCAATATCTCTCAAAGTCTTTTAATCCTTGATTTGTTGAGCTTTAATAGAATTCTAAAATTTAATGGCCTGACTACAATGACGTTCTCTTTTCGCTCTCATTCCGCTATATAGATAGGCTATAATGCTTATTCTACTGCTTTAAATCTTACACAAATCCTTTTTGACTTAAAATTAACTATCTATATATCCGACTAGATTCACAATCTTCAACTTGATCCCTTTTTATTAGTTGTACTATCACTATTGATTAGGCTCTCAGCTATATTAAAGCTGAAATCATTATTTTATACAATCATTTTAAAAATTTTATAAAAAGCAATTTGCTTCTACAATACATTAAACCCTGGTCATATATTATTTTATAAAATTTCTTTTTGCAAAAACGCTTCTTCCGATAATTTTTAAAATGTCCTTGAATCAAAGAATTCATTTTTTAGAAGCAAAAACAAGTTTTAATTGAAATCACCCTAATCTTTTTCGAAGATCATTGTACTTTATAATAATGTTAATTTAATACAAATACACTACCTTTAAATGTATATGTGCTTCCCTTTATATTCAACTAGTCCTATTTAAATTTCCCCTTTCTTAAATTTGTAAAGATCTTTAACGATCCTTGAAAATTGTATAGCCTTCGTATAAACTTCTTATATTTTAAAAGAATATAAACTTCTTGTAACTTTCTATTAATTCTGATATCCTATTAAAAAATCGCGACTTTGCTAAAATTTTAAGTAAATTAATTTTTTTTCGAAACCATCCTGTAAAATACTGTAATAAAGATTAAACACTATAGAATCTGTCGTCAAATCAAAGAACTTAACCAAAAGATCATTTAAACCTTAGATCATAATAACAGAATAAACATCTAGGATTTTTTACTCTTAAATTACTTTATATAGTAGCATGGAATAACTTGATGTTACGATATTACAATCTTTATAAACTCTCTAAGGATTGATTGGATTGGTTCCAAAAACCAAACTAGTCATATGTTAAAAAGGCAAGTGTAGTGCGCTGAAAATTCGTTGAAAAAATCAATACGAGTACGTGATATTTACTAGGAGCTCATGGAAATGTAAAAAGCAGAAAATTTTAAAAATTTCTAACCCTCTTCTAAATAATTCATTGAATCTGATAGTATTTTTGTAATATGATATAATGTCTTCTAATTAGAACAGCATACGTTGTAGTAATGTCTGTAGCATAAGTACACAAACACATCCATATTCCATAAAGATAAATAGGGTCGTATTAAGAAATGCGGGATAAAACATAGTTTTATTATGCAGTGATTGTATAAATTAATATTGGATCTTATTAGTTGTATTTGGGCTTATTATTGTACAGTAGAACACAAAATTTTCAACTTCCTTATTATACACAAAATATTAAAAAATTTACCACAAAATGTGAATAATAAGTGGTTATAGGAAATAAAGATTCCTGGAATAAGAAATAAGTAGATTTCAATGAGAAATTGAACTATCTGTAGGATATTTTGACAATGATCTAAAAAATTGTTTATAAAGACATTAGTTACGAAAATATCGGTATTACATAATTTCAGGTCTTTAATTAGTTTAGGAGAAATTATTAAATTTTATATCAGTTTTAAAAAAAGGTACCAATTAACATTGCAGAATCATCTGTAACATTTTATTATGCAGGTAATATTTAACACTAGTACTGTGCGTATAAGATGGCCCAGGATGGAATTTAGATTTTTGTTTAAAAATAAGATATTAGCAATTGTTTAAAATTTTAAATATAAATTTGGAATTTTTTTTCCAAAAGTAGCTAGGAATTAATAATGACTTCTATATATATTTAATTAAAGTATAATATAATAGTAGTTTACTAAGTCATTTGATGGGCTATAAGATGGCCCAGGATGGAATTTAGATTTTTGTTTAAAAATAAGATACTAGCAATTGTTTAAAATTTTCTTCCCTTCAAAAGCTTGACTTTTCTAAATTTTTAACGACCCTTAAAATAATTCAGATCAATCAACATTTATAACTCCATTCTGAATTATTCTTTTCAAAGCAACATTTTGGCTTTTATTTCGAGACCTACCTGTAAAATAAATGTCAAATAATTTTTAAATCGTAATATGTATAAATAATTTAAATTAACATTTTGTCACCTAAAAATATGAACAATTCTCTGTTTGTAGATAAAAACTGGTAATCCAGACTTCATTTTAAACCAACTGTTCAACAACACAACCATACTATACATTTCAAACCTATCTTACAAAATGATTTATGAACACGTTATAGAGGCCAGTGTCAAAAATCGATATTAGTACGTGATATTTAACAGGATCACATGGAAATAAAAGGTCAAAATTCCGCATTAAATTTAATTCTAATCTTTTATAAGATTAATTGAAATTGAAAAAGTTTGTTTTTCTTATGATATGATTGTATGGATTCTAATTGGAATATAAATATAAACATAATAGACACACACACACATTTATATGTATAATATAACCCAAATATTTTTATTAGGGTCTAAAGAATTAAAATTTTTTAATTTATTTATTTGTTGTTGCAGTGAGTTAAATTTAAAGATAGGATCGTTACGTATTAAGAAATGCGGGTTTATTATACTTCTTTTTAATGTACAGTAGAACACTATTATAACTAACCGAAATATTTCAAAATAACTATATATTAGCAGATCTCTGTAAATATATTAGCAGAAATAAATTTTTGAGTATAAATTATATATTATATGACAGAGCCTTCGTATATGATCGGAAATTTAATTTAAAATTAAATAAAATAGGCATGAAATTTAAATTATTAACCCACTTGTAAAATTATATTTATAACCTAAATAAATAATTTATTTAGATTCAAGTTATTACTTTAAGCAGCCATTGACTATTTTGAATCTGTTTTTACAACTCAGAGAAGCATTTTAAAATTTTCTAATTTTAAATTTTTTTATATAAAAGTACTAGATCAAAATTTATTTGGAGTTGTAGTCTTACCCCAAAGTTGCTGAAGACTCAAATATAGTGTTAGATGGACGCAACACTTAAATTAACCAAATTTTTAAACAAGAAAGAAATGTCATGTAATTATGTCATGTTAAGCGAAGCTCTCAAAATCTGAAGGGTCTTTAAACTCAGTTAATTATTTATATTTATAAATAAATAACTGAGTCGCAACCGGCAATTTTGTGACCGAATCAGCCGATTCTTATATATGATTAGAACTTAAATTTTTATTTATATTTTAAAATAAATATTTGAGCCGCCACCGGTAATTTTGTGACCGAATAAGCCGCCGAATAATATATATATGATGATTTCAATTGGATTGGTTTTAAAAACTTACAGGTGGATAAAACCACTTAACTCATTGGATCTTTAACTGTCAACTAACACATCAACAAACAACGACTTCATTAAAATATTCATTTTCAATATTCTATATAAAATTTAAGTTGCAAATATCTAACATCTACTGTACATTAATAAATTGTTCTTAATTTATTTGAACTATGTTTTATAAAATTTAATTTTTTTTTAGTTTTTTTTTTTATTTTGAAGTCTTTCAATTCTTAAAATCTCACAAAAATGTATAAGTCATTGTTTACTTTCAACAATTTCAGATACCCTAATATACAAAATCTTAAAATAAACAATTTGATTGTTAAATAGTCACGAATGTGTACCCATTAATAAATAATCAATAAAATTATACATGTATACATGATACATGATACTGTGAGGAACAAAGAAGATTTAATTTTGTTTATTCATCTTAAAATTTTGTATAGAACTTCACATTCTAAAATAAACAAACACAAAGCATCTTCTTCACTATTTTTGAGTTTCAATTCTTTTTAAAATGATCTTCAAACTGATTGTTTTTTATTTTAATATTTTGTTACTGAATTTCTGATTGCCTAGTCAAATGATCAATACAAATCTCTGGAATACAATGGAATTGATCTACATAAATTGTCAAGTATCAAAATTTGAATATAAAATAAATTCTACAATAAAACAAATGTTCATACTTTTCATATTTTAATCCGTGAGATTATGGAGATTTTCAAATTGTTTAAATTTTTGCAAGGATCACTTCACACTTGGTTTAATACTTCGTGCATTTATTTCCGAAATAAATCAGATCCGATTTCACGCCTCGTTGATTTTTGTTGATTTTCAAACAGGCAATCAGATGCAGTCACAAGGCAATGTTTCCAGATTTTTTAAAGAAATCTAGATTTAAATTTTTTTTCATTGAAATGCATATTTTTGGAAAATTTATTGATCTGACCCAAATTTAACAAGTGATCACTAAAAAAAAAACAAGTGATTGAATTAATGACTTTGAAATATTTTGACTCCTAATTTTAGAAGACTTACAAAATGCAATATAAAATACACTCGTATATGAACCCTATGTATAATCTTGGTTCCCACTGACTGTACTTTAAAAGTTAGGTTCCCACTATATACTTTAGAAATAACAGTGTATCTTAAAATAGATATTGTGGTGACAAGTGTCGAAAATATCTTAAAATAGAAATTTTTAGGGAATTACTATTAGGGATACAGAAAAGAATAAAAGGACATATTTATAAATTGATCATCAAATCTTATAAAACAAAATTCTTTAAATTTTAAAAAAATTATCGGTTCCTTTTTGTTTAAATTTTTAAAAAGAAAATTAGCTAAGGGATCCCTGATGAGAGGCATATCTTTTTATTATTAGATAAAAACTATTAAATAAATCTCAAAATCAAACCCTCAAAATGTTAGCGTGACCAGACTTATTAAATAGGAATTTGAATATTTTGAAAAATTCTTATACAAGATATTCTTAAATAATTGCACTTAATGGTTTGATATTTCTTTAAAAATAAATTAAAAATTTAATTAAAGATAACTAATGAATTTGATGTCACCTTTAAAAACTCGGATTCGAAGTAGATTACTACGCATAATATTAAGTAAAATATGAGATATTTGCAATCGATATTACTTAATATTAAAATGTAAAATTAATATGAACTGACATATTTATGCTATTATTTAAAAAAGTACTTCTAGTTTTGGGTTCTTATTATTTATTATTTGTCATTTTTAATTTATATAAAATTTTTTTAAATTTTGAATCAAAATATAGTTGTCAATATCAAATAATAATCAATTGGTGACATGAAATATCAAAATATTATTGTCAGTATCAAATTTTGATCAATTGGTGATATGAAATGCCAAAATGTAGTTTTTAATATCAAATTTTTATTATTTGGTGATATGAAATGTCAAAGTGTACTTGTCAATATCTAATTTTGATGAATACGTGACATGAAATGTCAAAATATGGTAGTCAATATCAAATTCAGATAAATTTTTGAATAAAATGCCAAATTATAATTATTAATATTAAATTTTGATCAATTTGTGAATGAAATGCACAAAATCGGGTTGTCAATGTCAAATTCAGAGCAATTTGTAAATAAAATGCCAAATTGTTGCTATCAATATTAAATTTTGATCAATTTGTGAATGAAACGCCAAAATTTAGTTCTCGATGTCAAATTGAGATCAATTAGTCCTATGAAATCGTGAATGAAACGTCAAAATTTAGTTGTTAATATCAAATTTAGATGAATTTGTGAATGAAATTTAAATCAATTGATGACATGAATGTCAAAATTTAGTAGTCAATAACAAATTTAGATGAATTTGTGAATGAAATACCAAAATGTAGTTCTCAATATCAAATTTAAATCAATTTATGACATGAAATGTCAAATTTAAATCAAATGGTCATATTAAATGTCAAAAATTTTTGTCAATTTGATTTTTCAAAATAAAAATTCTTCATTTTTATTATATAGTAGCTGGTAAGCTTTTTTATACAACATTAAACTTAAATATAATAAATATATGAACGCATGGGTTCAGATAAATTATTATAGTTCAATTTGAAATATTCAAAAAACGATCACTGTGATATTATAATATGACTCACTTACAACTTAAATAAAGAGGAGGAGTTGAAAAAAACTTGATCACTTGCAGAGGCACGTGGTAATTTTCAAAAATAAATTAAACAATTTTGAAAATAACAATGACACTTTTTAATAGGAAAACAGAATTGAAAAGCACAACAAAATTTTAAAAAATAAATTTTTAAATTGTTTATATAGCATTATATAAAAGAATGAAAAAAGATCTTCAGTTTTGTATACATAAGCATTTTTAGTTTATAAACGTTCAATGTATAAAAATTTAAAAAAAATAACAAAAGAAAAAAATCTGAAATAACGGCAGTTAAATTTGTTTAAGTTGGCATTATTAAATTGAAAAGAAAATATAAATCTATTGTTGTACAATATGGTAGGTATCAGATTTGGTTTTTTACAAAAAGATTTATAATGAAATTATTTATGGAGGTATTAAATTTTTACTTTGGCATTATTAACTATTTGTAAAAACCAGCTGGTTAGATTTTAAAAGAATGTCAAAGTACAAAAGAATCAAAATCATTGTTCTTATTAGATCTAATTCTAAATGAATTGTAAGCTGCTTTAGGACAATTTGAGGTCGTTCTGGACTACAATTTTTTTTTTAAATAAAAATTGTTTGAAAAACAAAAAGGATCAATTCCAATTCTTATGGTATTATGTTCCTCCTACAATTCATAAGATCCTGGTATTGTCATATTTCTTTAATTGCTTATTTTGCAAAATTTCTTTGCAAAATAAAATGATGTCCTTGAACCAAAGGATTTAAAATGTAATATTATAAGCATAGCCTGCAACCTAATTATATTTTATGAAGACTAATGAATTAATAACACAACTTTTGCAAACATTTTTAGAATACAAAAGAAAAATTTGCAGTATATAATAACAATTCTGTAATACATATGCCTACCTGGAAATGTCCTTAATTGATACAATAGAGTTACCTTTGTGCTTTTTTAATTTTTTTTTTTCGTTTTATATTACATTTTATTTATAAAATTTGTCAGTAAGTACCTGATAGGTAGAATTTTTTATATAAGTACCTACTTTTAGTTAATTTAATTCTGTGATCCTATTCAAAATATGTAACACAGTACTTTTATTAAACCACTACAAGCAATGATTTAAAAAAAAGATTGTATAAAAAACACCTAGGGTTTTTAAAAAAGCACATTTCCATTTTAAGTTTTGAGAAAAGTAAATTATGGAAGACAAATCTTAAAATTTTATTACACTATAAGATTCTAAGAGATACTAATTGTAAAAAATCAAGAAATGTTTTATTCAATACTAAGGAAACCCTTTATTTACTTATTATTTACTTTGCAAATTGACGGGCCCATTTCCTTTCGGACGTGGACCAACAAAATTATTTTATTAGTAATATTTTTTATAAGGAATATTTTTTATAAGTAATATTATATATTTTATATATTTCAAATATTTTATATTTTACTATATATTTGGTTACCATGGGGATTTGTAAAGCAAAATTTTTAATGCTTAATGCTTAACCACTACATTATCGAGGCCCCCAGGAAACTCGTTATAATTAAGAAAAATTGTTAAATATAATGATGGAGACTTAATTTTGTAATACCAGTGTTTAAAAATTACGAATTTTTAGATTTTTCTACTCAACGATGGGGGACACAAAAATATATTTTCCTTATTTAATGTCTAATTCTCTTTTAATAAAAAGATCTAATTCTCCCGAAACAATATTTTATATTTTAAACGATGTTGAACTTTTGTAAACCGACGGACAAACGGACAGAGAACATTTTTTTTTAATTATTTTAAAATGTGCTAAAAAGACTGACAGTAGTGTAGTTATATAGTATATAAGGAGCCTCAGTGCATAGTACAACTTTTGTTGAAAAAAGACTAGATTGAAAATTTACTGGAAATCCTAAAAATCAATTGCAACTAAATTTCTATTATATATTTTAATTATTCAATATATTTAAATCATTTATATTGACAAAATTTCAGACATGCAGTTTTATTAGAAATAGAGTTATGCTCATATAAAAGTCGAAGTTAAATTGCAACTACTCAAACCCACTGCAGTAGACCAACCAAATTTTGCTCAAACTTTGGCCATAAAACTAAATCACCTTTGGAAAAATGCAACTTTACCATTTATATAAAGTCATTTTCATATAAAAAAAAGAAGTTGTATGGCAGCTCCTCGAACCCGTGGAGCAAACTGGTTATATTTCAATAGCAATGACGGCTATTTCATAATAACGAATTTGTAAAAATTTTAAAGTCCTATACTTTTCAAACTCTGACTACATTTAATTAAGAACAAAATTTTACTACACACTTGTACATTGATCCTTTCTATTCTTATATACTCGAATACACCTTCACTCTATATTGCAGGACATTATATAAAATTTAAAAAGTACAAATCCGGATTGAAACCATTCCGTTCATAATTTTCTTTCTATAGTTTATAAGACCCTAGTGATGTTATGTATACTTAATTGCTTTTTGCAAAAATTTTCGTACTCCTAACAACATAATGTGATATATTTTGCAATAAATTAATAATATTTGTAAATTTTTGCAAAAATACAAAAAATTGTTATTATTAAATATACTACACTAAATATTTCAATTTACCTGCTAATTCCAGTTGGATCGTTTTTAAATTTTGCAGTTTATTTACTTTATTATTTTTAAAATAAAATTTTGCAAATCTTAAGATTCAACTGTCTTACAAATGTTTTACCTTCCTTATTTTTATGATCTTTAAATTCTTTTTCTTAAATATGATCGCCTGGTTTATAATGACAGATAAACGTCAATAAGTCAATTTTACCCTAACAACAAAGTCATTTAATTTTTAAAATTAGCAAAATTACCTTTCTTAAGTTTTTAATGAATTGCATTTTAAATTTTTGAAAATCATTTAATCAGAGTATACGAAATTAAATTAAATTTAAATAATTCAGGAACTTAACAATCTTCTGGGTATGAAAATTTAAACACCTGGGAAATTACAACTCTTAACAAAAATACTCCTCAAAATTTAGTATAGTGGAAATTAGTACAGTTGTATACATTCAGGTATTTGTTAAAAATTATTATTATCAAAAAAAAGTATATTTCCTAAAAGCCATGAATTAAATACAGGGTGGACCAAAAGTCACTATGGGATTTAAAAATTTAATAACTTTTTTGGTTATTATTATTTTTTTATTGTTTTCTTTTTTCAAATTTAATATGAACTTTATTTGATTTAAATTCTAATTATAAAAAGTAATGTCAAATAAATGACCACCATTCATGTCAAAGCAAAATTTGGACACTTAAATGGGCATTTTGTAAAACCGCATCCAAAGTATAAAACTCTACTGCCCGCTACGCTGTTTTAGTATTGTATTGTGTTTTAGTTGCTCTATAGTTTGAGGCTGGTTTTCATATACTCGTTTCTTGAGATAACCCCATTGAAAATAATCTGACGATGTTAAAATGGAATACAGAATTTCTTGACATAATTTGATCATAAAAAATTTCACTTAGAAGAGTTATTGTGACAAGGACTTACTGTTGCTCCATACTGTTGAAACCAATTGTAGAAAACTATAGGCGCATAAAATTATTAATCATAGTAGGATACCTGTCCCCGTTTACGGTCACAGCATTATCAACTTTATTACTAAAGAAGTATTAGGCCCTATACCCCTTTGTGATGCCACCCACATCATGCTGTACATTTGAGCGAGTGTAATTGACATCTCTGGCTCAAATCACATATTGTGCTTATTCACATTCATTAATGTGAATAAGCAAATTGGTAACAAGCTAAAAAGAAAAAAAAATATATAAACGAAAAAGTTATTAAATATTTAAACCCTATGGTAACTTTTGGCTCACTTGGTGCAAAAAATAATAAATTTTAAAAAAAATTGTTTTAAAAATCATTAATATTCTATTTGCTAAATATGACCACCTCGTTAAAAATAACATATAATTTCCAATTCAAACAACTTTAACCCTTTCATATAACAATCAATTTAGGTACCAAGTTATTTGGAATAATAAAACCATTATGTCTTAAAATAATAATCAACAGTTTCAACTTAACAGCACTTTCAACTTTAAAATTACAGAAATAAATACAGACATACACAAATATTTATTCACTGTGTCAGGAATTTGTTAATATTTATAAAAAGGATCAACTACCATTTTTACGGATCAGTTTACGGATCTTCCTCCTACAATACATAACTGCCTGTTCAAATTTTGTCACTTAATTGCTTTTTGCGAAATTTTAAAAATTTTCCTTGAACTGAGAGATTATTTAATAAACAATTCAAGAAAATTTTTGCAAATATTGAAAGGATCAAAGGATCACCATTTGGTTTTGGAATGTAAAATATTTTAAAAGATATTATAAAATTCCTTTAAATTTCATTGTGTTAGTTTTTTTCATTATTTTGGTCGAACGCCACGCACAAAAATCGAAAAACTTCTTTAACGACGCTTAAATTCTGTTTTTCGGATATGATCGCCTGGTTAAAAATATCGGTAAGCGTCAATAAGTCAATTTTACCCTTCATTTAAAAAAATCATTTAAAATTTAAAAAAAAAAATTTGAAAATTTTACTTAAGACGTTTTCACTTAAGACTGTGTAAATGAATTGCATGTAAAACTTTTAAAAAGTGATTCAATTTAGGAACGTAATGTAATAAAAACTTAGCACCTGGACATTTATAATTTTTAAGAAAACAAAAAGACTCCTTAAAGTCTAGCTGTATGAATCAAGCAATATGCATGTATTTTTTGGAAACTTATTATTATTGAAAAAAAGGTACTGAGTTCAGTTGAAATAAAATTTTAAAATTTTTTAAGGCAAAAACTTTTTTAATAGGATTCAAATAATACATGGTCATAACTCCCAGAGTCATAATTCCCTTAGGCACCTATTACTCCTTTAATGTGACTTAAGGCTCTAAGAGACATAAGATTCATAGCAATGTGCCATAACTGCCTAGGGAACTTATGACCCTTTCAGTTTTGACTTAGAGTGATGGGTCATAACTCCCTTATACAGTTCTCAGCTGAAAAGTTATTAGTAATATTAAAATTAGTTTTAATTATATAAAATCAGTGACGGGTACGGATATATACAAACTTTCTTGAACTATAATATCAAAAATAATTAGCACACATTTTGAAGTTGAATCAGGGGTATCAGGGGTATTTCCATTTCCCAAAATTAAAAAACAAATTCATAATTTTATATATAAACAATACGAGTTTCTCGTATACATGAACTCATAAATGCCCCGGAAAAAAGGTCAACTTTGAATTTTTAACCACCTTAAATATTGCTTTTAATACAGAATCTCGCATAGGCATATATATAAATACATATTGTTTTATATCTAATATTTTCTTATTTTTATATTATCATACTTAAGTCATAAAGATCCGAAAAGGCTTTTAGAATTTTTTTTAAATATACAAATTCGTATATGAACACAATTTCAGTTATATGATCTTATAACTGTCATAAAAAATTAGTAAAAGAAGCTATAACTCACTTAATAAATAATAACTTCCAAAAGGATTTCATGACCCTCTTGTCACTTGTCTTGTGTCCCACGTAAATATTTTAAAGTGAGTCAAAGATTCCTTAGGGACTTATGTCCCACTAAATGAGTTATAAGTCCCTAAAGGACATATGACCTTGGGAGTTATGACCCTGCAAATAATTGCAATATACTCAATATCCAATAATGTAATTTCAAAGGATTCCAAACCTTTTCAAAATTATTGGAAAATATTTTCAAAGTAACAATGCATTTTCAATGCAAATGTGAAAATTAAAAATAATAATCCATGTTCAGTGTACCGTATATGTATTGGAAAAAAGGTTCTATAAGAGGTATATAGAGTACTGTTTCAACTGTAGTGTATGATCAATAGAAATCGATTTCAAAATACTATTCTTCCAAGACCCTTCAGGGTAAATGCAATAAATGATTGTTAAAAGTATTTTAACTTCTTACTTGCGAAATATGATCACCTGGTTAAAAATAACATACAATTGCCAATTCTATCAATGTTAACCCTTTCATTTAATAATCAATTCAATTAAAATTTTTTTTGCAACAGTAAGCGGCAATGTCCAGGAGTTTTTAATATAAATAATAATCAACAGTTGCAATTCTTGAGAATGGATGTGAAATTGTGAAAATATATTCTAGGTCAAATAAGAGAAAGTTTTTAGAAAGTACGAGATCACACACAGCACAGCTATAAACAATTTATACTATTTAATATTTTATGAAAGGATCAATTACAATTTTCTTTAAAGATCTTCCTCCTTCAATACATTGAATCCTGTTCTTATTTGTTAGTTAATTGCTTTTTGCGAAATTTTTTATTTGTAAAATTTCAAAAGATGTCCTTGAAATGATAGTTGATTGTGTTAGAGGGCAAGAATTTTTGCAAATATTATAAAAATAATGAAAACTATGGATTAGCAAAAATATTATTGCAAATTTGAGAAATATGCAATCAAAATACAAATTACCTAAGTTATCAGGACGAAAAATATATTGAAAAAATTGTATAGGTAAGGATAATAATACGTCCTTTAAATTTTGTCTTTCATTTGATAATTCTAAAAAAAACATTATTTTTACCTAAAACACATCGAATTTTTCAAATACTTACTGCTTATCAATTCTGAGGTCCTAATAAAAACGTATGAATCGGCATTGTTTCCGACAAAGGCAATTTTCTCATGGAATTCGTCAAGGATCAAGGATCATGTTTTATTTTCATTTCAATACAAAATCATTTTGAATAGATTTGAAATTCTTTTGAATTGCATTGTGAGATTGTAGGGGATAAGGTATGATAAATATCTTAAGTTGTCCTTCTGTTGTAAATTTTCAATTGTTTGTAAAACGTTCCTTCTATTTGTTATTGGAATTTTGGTAAATCGTATATATCAAAGATCACTCTTTCATTCAATAACTCATTTATAGAAATTTGAAGAAAACAATTTTTCGTTATATACAAATACTTTAACATCAAATGAAACACAGGTATTTTGAACGAATATAACTCTTAAGAATACAGGTATAAATTGAAAATTTGATTACTTCCTTTGTATGTGACTCTTATACATTTAAAATATCCTTCTTAACTACATTAATTTTAAAATGGCTAAACACCTCCTGGGATCTGTAATCTACTGTAGTAGCATTAAACTATTTGTCTTCAAAATAATTGTCCCTGCCTTTGTTCACAAAACCACTATATCATGTAAGGAACCACGTGAATACACTGGAAACATCTTTTAAAATTATACAATAGACAAAAGTGAACTTTGCACGTGATATTTACCAGGATCCCATGGAAATAGAAAGGTAAATATTTTACAAATGGATTTCTAAATCTTTAAGAAATTCGTTAAATTTAAAAGTCTTTATCTGTAGTAGAATTGTACACTTTCTAATCAGAATAACATTCTTATATCTGATTTGGGTATCAGTACACGTGCAAATTTATAGACGATTTTTTTTAAAATTTATTTTTAAAACAGTTATAAGGATTAGAAAATTTAATCATGGGTCTTATTACACACTACTTGTGATGATAAGTTTTAATATTGTAGTAATAAATGTTGAAAAAGGGGCCCCTTAAAGTACCTTGATAATTTCAGAAGAGAACAGAAAGAAATGTACAAACAATCTCTTCTCTAATAATGAAAATGCAATAATGGTAATCAATGCACCTAAAAGTCATATAAAATGAGTATGTAATTGGATGATTTAGATGTTTTAGAATGTAGTTTCATTATTAATTATAAACTAATAAATTTTAAACAATTTTCTACTCCTTCATTTTTTTTTACTTCTAAAAATCACCAAACCTAAAATAAGTCGAAATCTAAGGAAAAACAGTTATTATGAAAGACTTCCTCAAAATATGATCACCTGGTTATCATTAACAGATAAATGAAAATAAGTCAACTTTGCCCTAACAACAAATTATTTATTTTTAAAATTTGTGAAAATATCAGTCAGTATTCAGTGATCAACGGGTGCATGACACTTTACTGGAAAAAACAAATCCCGAATTAAAAAATACCGAAAAAAAAATCCCAAATTTTAATTCTGTAAAAAAATTTCTGAATGTTCCAAAATCCTGAAAACCAAAAATCAGCCCACATTATATTAAATTTTTTAAGTTAAGAGTAATTTCACATGGGGATACAAAATCATGGTTCCAATAAGTTGTTTAGCGGGGGTTTGGGGACAGCTACCCCGTTATTTTAAATTTCTTGTTGTTAACTTATTATTAAAAAAAGTTAAGAAGGATTTCAGAGTTGGATACAAAATCAGTGACGCTGCTATTTCGAGAGTATTTATATTTGCCTTTTACTAAATATGTGTGTATATTTAAGTGAAAATTTTTTTTTGAACTTCGTACCAAACCTGATTAAGGTTTCATTTTGGGATTTCAATATTTTCGAGATTTTTTTTCAAGATTTTAAATCTTTCGGGATTTTGATATTTTTGGGCTTTTCTTTCAAGATTTTAAATCATTCGGGATTTTTTTTTTCGGAAAAGTGTCATAGACCCGTGATCACAATTTAACATTTTTTAAAGGGATAACAAATTAGTTACAAAATTTAAAATGAAAAAATAAGTAAAATGGCTTATAGAAGTGTTACGAATCAGTATGTAGAGAGGTACAACAACTTATTGAATAATGAATACATATTATGTACTTATTTTATCGAAAAAAGTATAGCACAAAAGTTTATACAATAGACAAAAGTGAACTTTGCACGTGATATTTACCAGGATCCCATGGAAATAGAAAGGTAAATATTTTACAAATGGATTTCTAAATCTTTAAGAAATTCGTTAAATTTAAAAGTCTTTATCTGTAGTAGAATTGTACACTTTCTAATCAGAATAACATTCTTATATCTGATTTGGGTATCAGTACACGTGCAAATTTATAGACGATTTTTTTTAAAATTTATTTTTAAAACAGTTATAAGGATTAGAAAATTTAATCATGGGTCTTATTACACACTACTTGTGATGATAAGTTTTAATATTGTAGTAATAAATGTTGAAAAAGGGGCCCCTTAAAGTACCTTGATAATTTCAGAAGAGAACAGAAAGAAATGTACAAACAATCTCTTCTCTAATAATGAAAATGCATTTATATACTATAGTGTATTTAAAACCCATTGATTTGTTCAAAATATTGTATGAAAAAGTTTCCTCAAATCTTATAATTGAAAAACACATACTTATGGGATAAGGATAATAAAGCATCTTTCAGAGATTTTTGTCTTCAATTTGGTGATTTCCAAATTTCTACCTGTAGTTTCTTTTCAATTCTAAAATTTAAAATTTTAGGATTTTGGAATTCTTTACTTCCTATAAATTCTGAAGTTCTAGTGAAAACGTATGACACGGCATTGTTTCCGAAATAGGCCATTTTCCTGTAATTCCAATTATTTCAAGGACATCTTTACAAAATGTATTATAAAAATTTCGCAAAAAGCAATTAACTGACAAAATAAGAACAGGATTCAATGCATTGTAGAAGGAAGAACTTTAAAAAAAATTGTATTTGATCCTTTCCCAAAATATTAAATTGTAAATGGTTTATATGTAGTTGTGTTTTGCGCAATCTTTTTTTTTTAATAACTTTCTCTTAATTCTACCTGAAAACACATATTTCCTTAGCCCTTGTTTGCGTTTTTCAATATTTGAGAAATAGTTGATTATTATATCAGGACTACTTTCATTTTTGCAAATTAATTCTTAAAATCAACTTGATTGTTAAGGGAAATGATTAAAATTGATATAATTGGCAATTATATGTTATTTTTAACTAGGTGATCATATTTAAAAAATATGGAAGTGAAATGATTATGAAACAATTCATTTCTAACATTTTATTACAATATTATTTATTTTATATACCTTAAAGTGTTTGCATTTAAGACCCATTGTTTTTTTGTCAAAGTACAGTATAAAAAAGTTTCCTCAAATCTTAGAATTGAAATACACAATGAAAAAATTTTTATATGATAAGGATAATAAAACATCCTTCAGAGATTTAGTCTATACCATTTGTTGATTTCAAACAAATTTCTACCTGAAGTTTCTTTTTGTAGTTCTAAAATTTAAAATTTTAAGATTTTGAAACTCTTTACTTCTTATTAATTCTGAAGTTCTAGTAAAAATGTATGACAAGGCATTGTTTCCGAAAAAGGCCATTTTCCTGTAATACCATAAAATATAAAAATATATAATATTTTGTAAGGAATGAAGGACACATTTATAAGGATCAAAAGAAGAATAAAACAATGATAAAAATTTATTGTATTCCTGTTGGAAAACTGAAATATAGGAGCACCAAATTAAGGATCCTTATAAAGGATGAAACAATCACAAGTCATTAAAAAGTATTAGAAATCCAAAAATAACATTTAACAGACAATCTAAATGAGTGTTTGAAAATAAAAATATAACTCTGAATGAATTGAAAGATTTTTTTAATCACTTCCTTGGAACAACTTATTGTTAATTAATTTTTAGATGGAATCAGTTAGATTTGAATTTAATACTATAAGAGCAGAGCAATTGAATATTCTTGGAAGTTCATCAAAAATATGCCAGATCAATTGGTCCTTAATAAGTACCTAAGCATGGATACAAGAAAATTAAAATATACAAACAGGATCGAGTTCAAAATCATTTAAAATTTTCTTTCTACTGTACATAAAATCGTGGTGATCTTATGTCGGCTTAATTACTTTTCGCAAAATTTTTGAACCTTTACTTATAACACACCAACAACACTACACAGATATTTTAAGATCAAATAAATTTATTTAGATAATATTTTTGCAATAACTTTTAAGCAATAAGAATTATATATATATCATAACATATATATATATATATCATAATACATATAAAATCAAATGGAAATGGGAATTTCTAATGCGAATTTTTAATTGACTTTTTATTTATTACTCGTTATTTTAAACCAGGGCCCTATTTCATAAAACTATTAGTCTAATACTAATAAACTAATAATTATTAGAACTAATAAATATGGAGTAATACTTTTTTGTTTCATAAAACTTTTCTGCAACTAATAAAAATTTACTAATAAATTATTACTGCAAATCATAAATTATTAGTATAGAAATTTTATAACTGGATTTTAGTATTTATAAAAAAACACTTTATTTATTTTTACAGTTATTTTATTTTGAAAATTCCACTAAACACTTATTATGATGTTACTATGTTAGGGCTTCGATAGCCAAACTGGAACTCTGACTTACAATAATTCTTAGCTTCTATTTATACTAAGATCTTATCAACTAATTTTGCATAAGTCAGCTTTTATTAATATAATTCTTAATTACTAACATGAATTCTTAATAAATATAATTATTCTTAATAATTGATTACATAACATTATTGGTTTAATATAGGCTTGATCAATCAATTTACTTTGAAAGTGTTGCTGACTTAATATATATTAGTAATTTACTTATTAATATGTTAATGACCTTATGGGTGTAATGTAACTTTCGTTTATAGCGGAAATCATTTAGACATGAATATAAATGTTATTATTTCCGAGAATTGTTTATTAAAAACAATTATTGGAAATTATGCAAGTGCAATAAAAGGGTTATTTAAGTTCAAGGTTTTTATATTATATCTATATTATATTTATACTACTTATAACATATAGACTCGTCACTAATAATTATTATTTGAATGTTCAATTATTTAGTTTATATAATGCAATATAATTATAAAATAATCTTCAAAATCAATCTCACTATCAGAGCTTAACATGATAACCAAAATAAAATGTTGTTGATTAATGTAAAGTATGTATAATAATGCATAATTTTTTTTTAGATTTTATTATTTATTTATTTTGTACAAAATATTTCAGATTATTTACTAAAAAAAAATAAGTTTATGGCATACAATATAAAGTTTGACCTCTATTATAAATAAATATCTTAATATTTAAAAGACTAATAATGAATTTATTGGTTTTTCTAAACTAATAAAAATTTACTAATAATTATTAGTGTAGCGACAAATAATTATTAGTCTAATAGTTTTATGAAACAGAACGCGCTTTGCAGTAATAAAATTCACTAATAATTATTAGTGTAGCACTAATAAAATATTAGCCTTTATGAAACAGAATTTTACTAATAACTAATAAAATATTAGTAAATTCACTAATAATATTAGACTAATAGTTTTATGAAATGGGGCCCAGGTGATCATATTTAAGAAAAAGGATTCAAAGATAAATAAGAAAAAAATTTACCATACATTATATTAAAGTCAGAAAATTTAATTAGAATTTTTTAAAAATTTGTTTTCATAAATATCAAGTACAAGAAATGGGATCTTGAGAATGGATATTGGTTCTCTTCTCTCTATGAGTTCCTAATACCCAAATGATACTTAACGTTTTTTTGCGACCAATCCTCGTCAAGATTTACATTGTTTCGAAATGGATAATAAACATGTGATCCTCCATCGTCTACTCAAATATTTGATTTATCTTGAATATGAGGTCCTTGAAAATCATGACACACAATACAGAACATTTGAGGAATGATTTACCTAAAAATGCAATAAAGATTTCGAACAATACAAGATCTATTTTGCCGGAAAGAATGCCGAGTCATAAATTTTTACTAGAATCTCAGAAATGCTTAGAAATTACGAGTTTTGAAATTTGATAATTAATAATACAAGGATGCAAACAAAATTCCTTTATAATCAATTGTTTGTAAATCCTTGTAAAGGATGTGTTATATGTCCTTACAAGTTTTAAATGGAAAATTAATAAAAAAATATAATTTGGTTTAAAGATTGTTGTTTTAGAAGGATTTTCCATTAAATTTTTAAAAATTATTTTAATTTTTAATATTATTGTTCGTTTGTTTGTTTAACACATGATGTAACGACAATGTTGCAAATATTCCTCTTTTTATTGTATAGGATATCTATCTATATCTAATCATATTTTGTTAAAAATATTTTGCAATGTATGATCAGTTGTTTTGATCCTTGAATACTTTCTATTAAACATGATCACCTGGGCCCTATTTCATAAAATTATTAGTCTAATACTAATAAAATAATAATTATTAGAACTAATAAATATGGAGTAATACTTTTTTGTTTCATAAAACTTTTCTGCAACTAATAAGATTTTACTAATAAATTATTACTGCAAATCATAAATTATTAGTATAGACTCGTCACTAATAATTATTATTTGAATGTTCAATTATTTGGTTTATATTTAATGCAAGACTTCTCCTTATTATAAAATAATCTTCCAAATCACTCTCACTATCAGAGCTTAACATGATTTTCAAATTTATACTGAATTATGTTTAAGTTGTAACCAAAATAAAATGTTGTTGATTAATGTAAAGTATGTATAATAATGCGTAATTTTTTTTTAGATTTTATTATTTATTTATTTTGTACAAAATATTTAAGATTATTTACTAAAAAAAAATAAGTTTATGGCATACAATATAAAGTTTAACCTCTATTATATATAAATATCCTAATATTTAAAAGACTAATAATGAATTTATTAGTCTTTCTAAACTAATAAAAATTTACTAATAATTATTAGTGTAGCGACAAATATTATTAGTCTAATAGTTTTATGAAACAGAAACGCGCTTTGCAGTAATAAAATTCACTAATAATTATTAGTGTAGCACTAATAAAATATTAGCCTTTATGAAACAGAATTTTACTAATAACTAATAAAATATTAGTAAATTCACTAATAATATTAGACTAATAGTTTTATGAAATGGGGCCTTGGTTTAAATAAACTGTAAATGTCAATAAGTCAATTTTACCCTAGCAACAATTGTCATTTAATATAAAATAATTTTGAAAATTTTACTTTATACACTAAAAATTGTAGGAATGAACTTCAATTTTGAAATATTTGAAAATTTTGAATCAATGACTAACTATCAACATGAAAACTTATTATTGAATTAGTACGAGCAATTACTTATAAAAGAAGAAAGAGGTACGAGCAATTACTTATAAAAGAAGTTTAATTTGTAAAAAAAAATGGAACTTAGTACGGTTTTTTATTAACTTGTATTACCTGGGCCCTTTCACTCAAGCAACTATACAATAATTTCACCGGATTTGGGAATTGCAATATTTTTTAAAAGAAAGGAAGTATATATACATTTAATATACATACACATGTATATTAAATTTTAGAAGAAAGTATAAACAAAACAAGGGGAATGTTAAGAAAGGTTTCTCAAAATAATTTACACAATTGCCTTTAGGCAAAATGCAATAACTAATTGCATCAAAATAAAGGTTTTAAAAACCAAAATGTTTCAACATAGTTCTATTTGCTAAATATGATCACCTGGTTAAAAATAGCATATAATTGCAAATTCATTCAATTTCAACCCTTTCATTTAATAATCAATTTAAGTAACAATTTATTTGCAACAGTAAATGGTAATAATGTAGGAGTATTGAATCTTTATAAATGATAATCAACAGTTGCAATTCTTCAGAATGAAAGTAAAATTACGAAAATAAATTCTAGTTCAATAAAGCGAAAGTTTTTAGAAAGTAAGGGATTACACAGAGCACAAGCTATAAACATTTTATACTATTTTATATTTTATACAAGGATCAATTACAATTTCCTTTAAAGATCTTCCTCCTACAATCCATTGAATCCTGTTCCTATTTTGTTAGTTAATTGCTTTTTGCGAAATTTTTAATAAATAAAATTTTAAAAGATGTCTTTGAAAAATTTGAGTAGATGTCCTGATCGGTTGTGTTAATATAATACAAAGAAATTTTGCAAAAATTTTAAAAATATAAAAAAAACTATGCATTTGCAAAAATGTAAATTGCAAAATGGTAGAATATGCAATAAAACTAAAAATAATTTACTAATGCAACTTATCGAAGAATGCAACTTTTCAAACAATGATACCAAACTATTTTACCCTCAAATCTGAGGATCAATAACTTGAAAAATTTGTTGAGTAAGGATAATAAAAAGTCCTTCAGAATATTACAATTTTTTAAATTTTGAAAATCCTTACCTCTTAATTCTGAGGTGCTAGTTAGATCCTGTGATTCGATATTGTTTCCCGACAAAATCCACTTTCTCAAATAATTCGTCCATTGTCAAGGATCACATGTTATTTTCATTTCAATACAAAATAATTCGGAAAAGGTTTGGAATTCTTTTGAATTACATTGTGTGATTGTTGGAAAAAGGGTATTAGATATTGGTACCTAAAAATAAAGATTACCTTCCGTTGTAAATTTTTAATTGTTGGTAAAACGTTTTTACAAATTTTTATTACTTTCTAAGAAGCTCTTGCAATATTTAAGAATACTGTTAACAAATCATTTGCAATATTTAACAGTAATATGAAGCGGCATTTATAAATTATAATAGTTTTAATTTTAGAGAATCAAAGGTAAATTATGAAAATCTTTAGAGGTAGAATTAAGAGAAAGTTTTTGGAAAAAAAAGAAATTCCATATAAGGAACAATTGGTATTTCCTTTAAATATCTTCTTCCTGAAATTCATTGGATCCTGTTCTTATTTTGGCACTTAACTACTTTTGGCAAAATGTTTTTTAACACAATATGAAAAAATTTCCTTTAAATAATATGAGAAGATGTCCTGATAGATTGATTGTTTGATTTTTGCAAGTATTTCAAAAGTACAGAAAACGAGGCATTAGCGAAAAATCATTGCAAATATGCGTTAAAAATAAAACTGTTATCAAGGTCACCGATGAGTCCTTGTTTTTTTTATTTGTTCACAGTTAATAGAGATTTTGTTAACTTCTGGTATTTTCATCCTTTTTTTAACGATCAAATTCAATTTTTCGTCAAAAAATAATTTCCAAGGACATTAAATTGTTTTTTTCAATTGCATTGTTAGTGCATTAGAGTTTTGGTAATAGTTTAAAAATCGAGAAATAAAAAAATGTGGTTCAAATACCATATAATTGTCAATAGTTGATTTTGAGAATGAAATTAAAATTTTACTAAATAGTAGTTTAAAAATTTAACGAGGATCAGTCGCAAACAAAAACGTTAAGTATCCTTTTTGTATTAGGAACTCATGCACTGAAAGAAGTGTTAATTCATTAAGAAAAATTCAACCGCTTACTTAAATCCCTTGAAGATCCCAGTATTTTAATGATCTTACAAAATAATCTCACTTACAATGTAAGATCCCAGTCTAAAACCTAAGATCGCAATCGTTTTTTTTTCAATCAGAAATTAATTTTATAATATCGTTTTTTAACTTAAGCATTTACCGTTAGAAAATATATTAAAAAAATTTTAATTAAACTTTCCAACATTAAATTATGTAACAAAATCTTTTCCTATTTCCAGAATCTTTGAATACATCTTTTTAAATATGATCGCCTGTCTTAAAATAACAGATAATTAA
Organism: Dolichopus griseipennis; assembly: GCA_963082915.1. Lineage (NCBI taxonomy): Eukaryota > Metazoa > Arthropoda > Insecta > Diptera > Dolichopodidae > Dolichopus > Dolichopus griseipennis. Next base: position 352,253,636 of record OY720441.1, read on the forward strand.
ATTAAAAAGTTAATTTTAACCTCAAATTGATGTTTACAGATTCCCAATTAAATAAATATTTATTAAAGTCATTAATCAATAGTGTTTATCCATTATGATAAATGAATCAGCAGAATGCAATGAATTGAATAATAAACAAACAGTATTTTTATACTCCTAATGCATTATATCGACTCCTAAAATATTTTTAAAAGAACCTAAACTTAAGCTAGTTGCCATAGAGTTGCCGCAGGGCCATATAAACAATGAGGAGTCGCAATTTTAACTCGGATCACATAAACAGTAACGTGTAAATTATATTTTAAGAAATTTTCGTCTTAAAAGTGTTAACAAAATTACAAGAAAAACCCCGGTGTTGAATTGTTTAAATAACAAAAGGTAACATTTGGTAAAGGTAACATATTTCGATGATGACAGATAAATACGTTATGATTAATGATCTGAAAAACAAAGTAACGATAATTTGTAGTTAGATTTCAGGCAATAGATATAATTTGAAGAATAAATGTTATAATGTTTTTTTTCAGATACATTAGTTACACTTTTTGAATTATAAGTTATGTGGGATCAAAGGTATATTAAATCAGGTAATTTGAAATACAAAGTTTTTCAATTGAATCTTATAACTCTGGAAATAAAAGTTTGTTGAATAATCTTATACTATTCCTATAATTATGATTATCAATACATTTTGTATTATATCAACGTGATCGTTTAATTTTAAATTCTTGGGAGTGATGTTTAGCTCTTTGAGGACATTAAAATTCCCAAATCGATCACATTTTCAACAGATCTTAGAAAATCTGAGCATATTATCAAAGTTTTGAAGATCGGAAACTGTTAAATTTAATTTTCCTCTTTAAGATTACAAGTACGTGATTCTGGAATTAACTTATCACTTTTTTTTGAATATAATGTCCCAATATCCTTTTAATCTCTTTCAACTTAAATGTTCTTGCATTAAAGGACGAATTTATAGCATTAATTCAACTCATAGCAATATAATAAAAATAATGCCATTACACAAATCATTGGAGACCTCCAAGGCAAATTGAGTTGAGGAATTCCTTTTACCTTAATACCAATCACAATCAAAAAAGGATGTGTTATAGTGTTATCTAGTAAGAGCTTGGATTTCATACAAATTCTGATTAAGATAACATGGCTGTACAATATATGTTACAAACAAGGACTAAATGAACACTTGTAATGGATTTAACAAGTAACCATTTCAGTGGATCTTATAAGAAATTAATTTTTTTTTTTAATTGGGATAAACTTCACTTAAAATTCGTATATAAGAATGAAGATCCTTTAAATCCTTCCAAATTTTCTCTTATATAAAATCAAATACGAAAAAAATTTTGTATCAGAATCAATGTTTTTAATATCAATTTTAATTTTTTTACAATTTTGAATGTGATCAACGCTTAGAACATTCTTATTATCTGTTTAGTAATGCTATGATCACTTCATTTTTCATCCTGCAGTTCATAAATTCCTGATCCTTTTATTTTTAATAAAATTTCACTTTTTTTTAACACTTACATAGCATTTGAAAAAATTATATCAAATCAAAAGACTCATTGCATTAATTATTCAGTTCCCATATCTTCAGTTCATCATAAAAGAGTTCTTGCTAATAATACAATACAAGAAATATCAATTTATAAAACACAATCCAAAATAATTTCCAGCGACAAGGAGCATTTAAAATTTATTTTACCTATTTCTTTTTAGTGGCCATTTTCTAAAAAAATAAAATTTTAAAATTCTTTCGTAATTGTTAGTTTTTCAATTTCGCCCACCTTTTTATTATCATCTCCTGGTAAAAAATAACAGATAATTGCCAATAAGTCAAATTTAACCCTTCTTCTTAACAATTATCATTAAGTCCTACTTGTGGCAATTCATTACGCAAGTCATCAAAATTGATCATTTCATTAAAATATCAATGATCAACTTTGATCAGCTGAACTCTAGGAAGAGAGGCACCACTGATACTTAACAATTTTTTACAGGTGATAACTCAGGTAAAAATTGTATTTAATAAAAAACAATAAATTAAAAAAACCCAAGGTCATTTTAGGTCTACCAAATAACAATGTCAATTAATAAAGATGCACGTGTTGAAAACAATACCCAATCACAGTTTTGTAGTAGGATCTCAGAATTGAAAATAATCAACAAGTTAAATCTAGAAAATGTATTTAATAGATATTGTAAGATATCCTACAGTATTTTATAAAGGATATACAATACAGACATTTAGATTTCTTTTCCAAGGATAGAAAGGCAAAAGGAAACGAAAATTTCAGGTATGAAATCTTTTAATATCAGAACAACAAGAGAGGAATTGAAGGAATGAACAAATATGATCTTTAACACTTCAATAAAATTTGTTGAAATACTGTTTAGTAATATTGTATGTGTATTATATAGTGATAGAATATATGTTGAAAATCAAGGATAACTGATATTTTATTAAAAATAAAATTTAATAAGAATGGAATTTTTCGGAATAAGAATCTGGTTGGTCTGGTTAGTCATGAAAAACAACGAATTGGAAAAATATTTAAAAGTAGTTTTCATACAATTTAACTTAAGTGAATTAAAAATAATGTTAAAAGAACTAACGCCTGATTTACTTCACAGTTGGTAACCCAAACCAAGATAATAATTAAAGAACCTCCAATAAAAGATTAAACTCAATTTCACATTTATGAAATTTAAAATATTAATGTTTTCCAATATATAATATAATCCCTGTCTGAAAGGATATATTTATTTAGATTTCTAATATTACATAAAAATTTTAAGAATTTTAAGAGGATTTTTCATACTATGCTTCCTTCTTAATATGAAAGCCGAATATTATTTATTTACTTAATGATTTTTTTTTCTGAAATACATGATAATTTAATTCGATCTCAAGTAATATATCCAAAGAAAAAGTAGTTTCGTTCTTTGTTCAATCAGAAGGACTCCTTAGTAAAACATGATCAAATATTTAATCCAGTAAACTTCTAAAAATCCTTTCAACTCACAAAACCTTTTATATAAAAATTTGCAAAAATTGTTCTGTGTTAGAATCCTTTAAAATAACTTATACCTTATTTTAATTATATATACTAAAATTTACAGTTATATATTAGGATACTTAGTTTCAATATTATAAAATGAAAATTAAGACCAAAATTAAGAATTATTAAAAAAATCATGTATATATTATATATATGTAACACAACTATTATTAAATTTCCACACATAGTACTTGTAAACTACTCAAATTTTACAAAGTCGAACAATTCCCATTTACTTTGAAAATCTTCTTCCTACAATGCATAGCATCCTGTTCCTATTTTGTGACTTAATAGGTTTTTGCAAAATATTTTTAACAGAATACAATAAGATATAGGCCTTTACAGTACAAAGAAGAATATTTGCAAAATTGTCCATTACACAATAGTACCATGTATTGGCAAAAATATGATTATAAATGTATTCAACAATCACTTATATTAAATATTAAAAAAATTTTTAATAAATTAATGAACAAACTCATGCAAAAATCCTTTCTTAAACAACAATCCATTTACCAAATTATATTCTTTTATTAATATTGCATTAAAAATTTGTAAGGACATATAACACATCCTTTACAAAGATTTACAAAACAATTGATTACAAAGGAATTTTTGGTTTGCATTCTTGTATTATTAATTATTAAATTTCAAAACTCCTAAATTCTGAACATTTGTGAGATTCTAGTAAAAATTTATGACTCGGCATTGTTTCCGACAAAATAGATCTTCTATTGTTCGAAATCTTTATTTCGTTTTTGGGTAATTCATTCTTCAAATGTTTTGTATTGATCGTCATGATTTTCAAGGACCTCATATTCAATCAAATATTTGAATAGACGGTGAAGGATCACATTTTATTTTTCATTTCAAAACAAAGTAAGTTTTAACGAGGGTTTTTCCAAAAAAAAACGTTAAGTATCATATGGGTATTAGGACCTCATAAAGTAGGGAACCAAAATTCATTCTCAAGATCACATTTCTTGTACCTGAGATTTATTAAAACAAATTGTTAAAAAATTCTAATTAAATTTTCTAACTTTCACTTGCGTATAGCAAATTTTTTTCTTATTTCCAAGATTTTTGAATCCTTCTTCTAAAATATGATCACCTTGTTTAAAATAACAGATAATAAATAAAAAGTCAATTTAAATTCGCTTAAGAAATCCCTATTTGATTTTTTTTATTTAATAAACGAGTATTAATTCTTTCAAGCCATTAATCATCACAAATGCTCTACCACCAGATATTATCCAACGCGCCAAATTCGGGTCAGCTTCAAAGAGACAATTTGAAAACAATGTAAAAGTTGCAATTTTCACTTGGATCACATAATCAGAAACGAGTTTACAATAAATTTTAATGGATTATCAAACCTAAGGAATATACCTGGTAAGAATTTACAATATTAAGATTGATCCTAAGTTCCTAAGATTTAACGAAAACTGTTTAACAAGCTTTAGTTAAAATTTAAGTTATCATAGTTATAAATATTGAAAAGTATTGCACAAAATCGTACTCCTATATATCATAGAGTCCTAGTACTATACTGTTTATTTTATTGGATTTTGCTAAACTGTACTTTAGTGTATTTTAAAACTGTACTGTACTTTAGTTCTCTGCAACAACATGAAACAATGTCCTTGAACTCATGGGGAAACTGTTAATTTTTTAAGAAAAGAATTTCTAAACAAATTTGCTGCGTACAAGTGTAAAATTTGATATTAACATGGTATTAAGATTAAGAATCCCTGGCAGTAGTTCTTATAAGACAATTATTTTCTTGATGGGTTGATCCTTAAAATCCTTTTTTTCTTAAATAATACCATCTTCAATAATTCTTATATTATAATTTTTAGTTTCTTATGCATTTAATTTAAGAATTTAGGATATTTAAGAAAATGATTATACAGTTCACCTCCTTATTAAAAGTGGTCTTTCGTAATGCTAACTATAACATTTAATTTTTTATCCTGCTGTTCATGAGGTCCTGGAATTTTAATGTTTTTTTAAATACCTATTAATAATTTTTTAAAAATATGAAATATTATCATATGACATATATGCAATGTAAGAACGGAGAAATATTTTAAAATATAATTCTAGGGTATTTTATGTCTACCAGTTAAAGACGCACGTGATCAAAACAATGGCAAGTCACAGTTTTCTATTAGGACCTCAGAATTCATATCAAGAAGATATATTTTATAGCTATTGTAAGAAATTCCTACAAGACTTAAAAAAGGATTTACAATACAGTCAATTAGATTCGCCTGTCTTAGAACTAGGATGGAAATACAAAAGGAAACGGAAATTTCAGGTATGAAATCTGTGAATATCAAAAGAAATATAAACTAAAGATTTCATAAAGATTTGGTTACTCAAAATATTTATCCTTTTAAATTTTTATTAAAAGACCTTTCATCCCTTGAAAAAATTATCTTTGATCCTTTCCTTACCCATACAATAAAATAAAAAACATCTGGTTAACGACATTCAAGTTTGTATGGAAAATTTTGAAAAAATATTTGCTTTTCCTTAAAATTTTCTTAACATGGGTCTAAAGTTCAAAATGATCATTATTTAAACAATGCCTCATACCATTTTCGAATAGGATATCATAATTAAGAAAAACATAAAATATTCGAAATTATATATGGACGAACATTACCTTTTAAGAGATTAAACTTCATATTTGAATGAAGTCAAATTGGAATTTAATTTCAATTAATTTCTACATGCATTAGACATGCGCAAAGAGCTTAAGAATAATATTCATAATTAATTCCGATTCTTTAGAGGCTCCAATATAATTTAATTACAATTTTGAGTCTTAAATTTGCACTGGAACCGCATAATTAAAATTATGTACTATATTTATTTTAATAAATAAGGAATCTTATAAGAATTTTTTTAAAATTAAAGTAAAATGGGTTTAAATTTAGCTAGTACGAATCAAATATAAAAAAAATTCAAGTATTAGAAGAATGCACCAAATGTTTAAACCAAACAAATGTACAAATATTTTTAAAATACATTTAAAAATAATATGTATGTAGCATTTGTATTATGGTATGCGTATTGTGTGAATAAAGGATCAGGCATCTCTTTTTGAAAAAACAATTATAATAAGAATCCTTGTATCATATAATACTGCCCATACACGTCGGACTTATGGTTGTTTACTTGGTACGCGAACATGAGAAGTTTAAACGTATATGTCCAAGTTGAACAACTATTTAGAAGGTTGGAAAGTTAGTTGGATGAACATCAAAAAAATTTGATTCTCGTGGAGTCTTTGGTTTGCATTTTGGGTTGTAATTTGTATGGACTAGGTGTTCACCTAAAATGTCATTGAAATTTTCGATTTTTTGACATTAAAAGTATGTTGAGACACTAGAATTAAAAAGAATTAAATAAATAATTTGAAATAATTATAAAATTAATTGTGAAAAACATTTTAATACATAAAAATATATTAAATATTATAATTTTAGAATAAAAAAATTAAATAGTCAAAATTATGTAGTTAAATAAAAGCTATTAAAAATTAAAACTCAAATTGTCAGTTACTGATATTCACAGATTTTATACTTTTAAAAAAGGAAAAAAATTATAAATGAAATAAGTACCCTGTGTATGGGCAGCATAATAAATAATAAAATATTGTAAATTCAGTTAAAAAATTTTTTTTAGATATCCTGTAGAAAAGAATTATGTCGATCATTCTTATGTATTAATATTTATTTATAGGATATCATATTTATATATATGTAGAATCTTTCATACTACTCTTTCTTAAATATGAAATCCTGTTAATATTTATTTACTAAGGATACTTAATACCCCTAACTATAATAGTCATATGATGTCGTATGATATGATATGATTTTGTACGATTGTGTGACATTTCATATAAATAACTATAATAATCATTCATAATCATCATTCGTTATCATTAAGTAATCATTTGTCAAGTCATAGACATACGAAACGAAGCGTACATATCATATGATTTCATACATACAAGCAAACTAAATTGAAATGAAATTGAAAGTAACTAAAAGTAAAATTAAAAATAATTTAAAAACTTCAGAATCAAACATAAAAAGGTTAATACATAAATTTTTAATAATTAAATGTTTATGTTTGACATTTTATGCGTATGATTGGTTAAGTTATGACTATTATAGTTAGGGTTATGATTTTGAATATCACGTGGAATCATATCGAATATTTATCGAAAGTTCATATGACATCATAATATTTACAAACAAGCAATTATTGTATAATTTTAGGATCTTCCTCCTACGATTCATAACATCCTGTTCCTATTTTGTGATTTAATATCTTTTTGCAAAATTTTTATAATAAATGTCCTTAGGATGAAATATTTTGTGTAAATTAAAAATTGAAAATAATATTTGCAAACATTTTCCAAATACAAATTACCATATTTGCAAAAATATGATTACAAAAGATGGTCAAACATATGGTTCCTTCGTCTTTTAATTTCAATTAACATATTTTTATTAATACAATTCGTTTCCATTGTAGTATTCATAAGTTTTCAAATTTGAAATATCACTTTTTATTTTATATTCCATTCAAGTTTTTTTGAAGGGATGTTTCGTTATTTTAGGGTGTATTGTATTAGTGTAGAAAAGGTGTGTTATAGGCATTCCAAAATGACTTAAGGAATCCTAGTAATTTTTTAAGAAAAAATAAATATTTCTTTTGTAAAGAAAATTGAATTCCAATAAAATTATTCTAAAAAGTAGTTGTAATTTAATGCAAGAGTAATTTTAACGAGGATTAGTCGCAAAAAAAAACGTTAAGTATCATTTTTGTATTAGGAACTCATCGAGTAAAAGAACCCTAAATTTCATTAAAAGAAACTTTAACATTTAAAATATGCAATCTATTCTAATTTTCAGGATCTATGAATGCCTTTTTTTTAAATATGATCACCTGGCTTATAATTATACAGATAATTGAAAAAAGGACATCTTTAAAACCCTTTCATTTTACAAAAATATTTTATAGAAGTAAGTGTAGTCGGAATTTTTTCCTTCTAACAAATCTACAGAAACGAACCACTCCAACATATGTGTTTTTGAATTACTATTAGAAGGATATTGTAAATTTTAGTTTGACAAAATTTTAAGTAAAACTTCAACTATTTAATTTTAAATTTTAAAATTTGTTATTTTATTAAATTCTCCTTCTTATACATCATAAGATCCTGATGCTATTTCGGTATATTCAATTAGTTTTTACAAAAAAAAGTACAACTGGGCTTGTCTAACTTATCTCTTACACAACTTCAAAGAATATGAGTACTTTCTTGCGAGTACTTTGGGATTACTTAAAAAAGGATCTATAAGCCATAGCCTTTAATGTAAATTAAATTTTTTAATTGAAAAAAACTATCAACAAAAACTAGAATGATCTTAGAAGTGGATTAAGCTGAGAATGAACTTGTGTATACTCGCGATAATTTAAAAAACACATGTTGCACAGTTATATCTAATAAGAGTTGGCATTTCGTTGCTGCAGTAATCAATTATTACATTATATAATATTCTTTTAATTTTTTATATATTTAAAATGAGACCTCAGAACAAATGACGGAAAGATCCTTTTCAATACAGTTAACATGTGAACTCAGAACAACTGAGGTAAAGGTCTCTTTCAATTGAGTTGAAAAGATCAAATGAGGTTCCAGAATCCAATGACTCATTTCATAGCATTATGTTTCTTCAGGAATATTTCTTACCAGTGATACAAGAGTGTTTTTACCTGATTCTTTTTAATTCCAATTTTCTAAAATTTAAACTTTAAAAGTCTTTCATAATTGTTAATTTTAAAATTCGCCTTCTATTTAACATCATCTCCTGGTAAAAAATAACAGATAATTGCCAATAAGTCAATCTTAATCCTCCCCCTCAACAAATATCATTAAGTCAAGTGGCAAGTCATTACGCAAGTCATCAAACTTGATCATTTTATTAAAATATAATTAATCAACTTTGATCTGCTGAACTCTAGACAGAGAGGCACCACAGATATTTAACAATTGCCTTCAAACATTTTGTTTAGAAAAGACAATTTTTACCTGAGTTATTAGCTGAAAACTCAGGTAAAAATCGTCTTTAATAATAAAAACCACAAATTAAAATGATTCAAGGTCATTTTAGGTCTACCAATATTTCAATGTCAATTAATGAAGAGGCACGTGTTCAAAACAATGCCCAATCATAGTTTTATATTAGGATCTCAGAATTGAAAAAAAATCAACAAGTTATATTTCGAAAATGTATTCTATGTATATCTATGGATATTGTAAGATATCCTAAAGGATTTTATAAAGGATATACAATACAAACGGTTTCATTGTTGGAAACACAAAAGGAAATAAAAATTTCAGGTATAAAATCTGTGAATATCAGAAGAACTCAACTACTTTTAATAAAGGATCTGTAAATTTGTATGTGTTTATAAAGGATCAAAGAACTTTTTTAAAAGGATTATAAAAAAAATAAAAATGTTTTGTAACAAGAATGTGGTCTGGAGATATACCAATTGGATAAAGATTCAACAGATGTTTTTAGATGCACAAATAAATTTCATTAAAAATTTAAAAACCGATCACTCTTTAACAATTATGTACATTTGTATTTATAACTTGCATTACCAACAATAGAAATTAGATTTTAAATTTTAAAAATATTAGCCCTCTTTCATACTTCTTTCTATTTAATATGGTATCTTGGTATCATTTATGTACTTAGTGATTTTTTGCAAAATATATTGTAATTCATTCGAAATTAATATGAAACAAATTTATATGTTATATTTATGTACATAGCTGCAATATTTAAAAATTCTAAAAATTTGCAAAATATTATATAAAAACATGTTTCAAAATTATTTTAAATATTTTCATGTATTTTATATTATATTATATTAATAAGTTTCTTAATTTGTTATTTTGACTTCTGAAAATTGTCAAAGAAATTTTATTCCAATGTACTATTCAAAGTCTTTTTTGATCTGAGCAAATATAAAATATGATCTCCTAATACAAAAAAATAAAATATAGTTCCTTATAAATTCAATATTTTGAATCTTTAAACACTTTAATAGATTAAGAGACCGATATAAGAGTAAGGAACCTAGGGAATCCAAGGTAATATTCATCACAGCAGTTTACAAAAACATTATCCTGACTTCTTTAACTTTTGTATATACAACAATTTAGTAAATAGTCAACAGATCCATAATTCATAAATCCAACAACTCATAAATAGTCAACAAATCCCTAATAAATAAAAAGTTTATTAGCTACTTTTTATATTTTTAAATTTTAAACACGATCAGTTTCTTCAAACCAAACACGTTCTTAATTTTATTTTAAAACACTTTTTAAAGTGCAACAGGGGACCGAGGGACCTCGTGTAGAGTGTTGTTGCATTATTATTTGAGTCTTCTTGCACTTTTGGCTTGAAAATACCTCCTACTTAAGAATCTAGCATATACATATATATAAATATTATGGAAAAGGCGAAAATCATTGCTTTTAAATCCAACTTTAAAATCCCACCTAACTCAGTATCTAGCATAAATATGTATATATTAATATTCTGGAAAAGCGAAATGCCCTGATTTTTAATCCAACTCCAAAATCTCCTTTTATTTAGAATCCCACATATACACATTTATAATTATTCTGTAAAAGGGGAATACCCTGATTTTGAATCCAAGTCTAAAATCTATCTTAATTCACTCCTTTTCTTTCATATCAGTAATAACACTGCAAATGATTGATTTTATTTTAAAAAAGAAAAAACCATTGCAGGGACTTCGCTCGCAGGACGCGCGACGTACATACGACTGTCACACAGCACGCACTATTTAATTTTAATTGAAATTTTCTTATGTATGACTTATTTGTTACATAATACAAGAGTTAATGATTATTGTTTGAATCACTTATATAAGAGCTCAATACTGTTAAACAAATCCTAATGATAAAATATGAACGAAATTATCAACTGTTGATAAGCCGGGAAAGGTTATTACTACAGAATCAATTAGGAAATCTTGCATTTAAACTACCATTTGGTAAAATACATTGAAGTTTTATTGTATGGTAAACTTTTCTTAAAATTCTTTAGAATGTAATTTAAATTATTAAAGTAAAAACAATGCCCCATGCAAATTTTCGAATAGGATATCATAATCTAGAAAACATAAAATATTCGAAATTATACAAGTTCAATAAATGGGAAAAGATTTAAAAAAAAAATATTAAAAATTTCAGGTAACAGTTTTTTCAGGTAACAAGAATGTTATTCAATACTGTTCAAACTGTTGAACGTTACCTTTTTTTTATTGAATTCCAAATCAGTAACATCAATTTTAAAATATTCGATCTTATATTCGAATCAAATCAAATTGGAATTCAATTCCAATTAATTTCTAGACTTGTAAGAAATGAAACGAACTTAACCTATATATATCTATAATTAATTCAGTTTTTATAGAAGCTCCATTGTGGCTAAATAACAATGATGTGTCGGAAATTTAAAATTTGATCACATAATTAATAATATGTACCATATTTGTTTTAACAACTTCGGAATCTTGAGGAATTTCTTAAAATTAAAGAAAAATAGCAATCAATTTGGTTCGTACGCATTAAACTAAAAAAAACATAAGGCAGTGTGTAAGGCAAAGAATTTTAAAGAGGCACATTTTCAAGCAGTTAATTAAAAATTATAATTTGTATAGGTCCCCGTTTTAAGAAAACTACTGAAGGGTTTACGGGTCACACGGTTTCAAGTTTATCCAACAAAAGACATTATATTAGACCTATATCTATTTCTAAAATATCCATTTATTTATCTTAAATATCGCAGAGCTCTTTTATAGAGATGAACTAATTAGAATATTTTTAAGTATTTTCAAAATTTTCAAAAAAAAGGGAAAAAAATTAAAAGGTAGATAATATATGATTAATGAACTAAAAACAACAAACCCGGTAGTTTTAAGTGAATGGTTATTATAATTTTATCTTATGCATTACTTAGGCAACCTTTTGAATGAGCAGTCAAAAAATGAAAGTAATATTATACTACAATAATTTGTTTTGGGCCTAATTGACTTTTAAAAATGGTAATAAATACTATATATTCTCATATTGAAGTCAAATTTTATAGAACTTTCATTCTATTCTAAAATTTAACATTTAAATCAAAAGTTCTAAATTAAGTATCTACCATTGATATTTTATAATAACGATCAATTGATCGGTAATAATCATCATAGGTCAGTATCAAAAGCTCAAAATTTCGAAAATCAAAATCTCGAAATAAACCACGAAAATCCAAAATTAAGTCAGAATTTCTATTTCAATCTAGTTCAAAAAATGGAATATCTCCCTTAATTTATTGTAGGTGTACCGCTATTGGACACGAACAGAGGAATATCTGCCTTTTCCACAATTTCTAATGTGAATTATTGTATAATTAATGGTTGAAAAGTGAACTTTTGGAATAGTGGGGTTAATGACGAGTGAATTTTGGTAAGCCGGATCTTGTACCAGACCGTATAATTTTATGTATGTATATGATATTTTTGAAATTTCGAGATTTTGATATTTTAAAATTTAGATAAATCAAGTTTTGATATTTCGAGTTATTGATTTTCGAGCTTTTAATACCGACCCGATTATCATTTATAAAATTAATAAACACAAGATGTACAAAACATAAAAAAACAATTAACAAACACTCTGATCCTTTAATATTTCCTATTTATCTTGTATGGAATCCTGGTTTAAACATGTTTTTTAATGGCTTCTTTCAGTCCTTCACAATCTTTTGAGATATATTCGAGTTTTATAAGATAAAATTACACTTTTATTTGTACAGTTCCAATGTATGTATCACATTTCCATTATAATTCTCTTGTGACATACTCTGAATTGCACCCAAAGTGATTCCAAGACATCTGTTAAATATCTGAATATTATGAACTAAGAAATCATTTTTACCTGAATTTCACCTATATAACAATAAGATCAAAAACTATAATATATTTTTTTAATGACTCTTAGGTTTTCCTTTGTTCTGGCATAAAAAAACATTTGGAATTTTATAATTTCGAAAACCTTTTCGACGTCTTTTAAAATATGTTCTCCTGGTAAAAAAGACAAGATAATTGCTTTTGATTTTAACTCTTTCAATTTTTTAAAATTGTGTCATTTGTACAAAAAAAGAAAATTTATGACTGTGCTGGTGTCTTAATTACATGTAATTATCATGTAATAAAATCATCGTTTTAACTTACTAATCACGATTATTTCATGGAAAAACGATAATATTAAAAAATTCTATTGTATCATTATTATTGTAAATGTCTACAGTTGTAGATGTATTAGGGTTGTCTTTAAACTATCATAATACACACATACAATATATTTTTATAATATTGAAAAATTCACAAAAGACTTTCTGGCAATAGTGTTTGGATCATATGGTTACAACCTTTCATTAGTTAATATGAGCATACATGCGTCTCTCTATTTAATAATCTCATTTCTATTAAAATACTTAATATTTTGGAAAAAGGTTTTTTTAAAGGAAACAAAATTTAAACTAGTAATGAAAAAAATCAAGGGTTTTTAAAAAAGCACTTTTCCAAAATTAGAAAATGTTTTCGGTAAAGATTAATGAATTATAAAAATTTTTAGAACCTTGGTTAAAAATTTATTATATTGGAAAACTATAAAAGACCAATAGACGCTTTCTTAATTTTAAAAAACCCCTATCTAATTAGGAGAGACTGTTAAAATAGAATTCCGGAGCTTTACATCTTTCAATATATTTGGTCAATAAATTTTTTTTTAAAAAAAGGAAAAGCTGAATCACTTACTTATCACATTGTATGTGGTAGGGGACTGTTTATAAATAAATAAATAAATAAGAAATACAGGGTGGTGCAAAACGACCGATAAAGTTTGAATATTTAATAACTTTTTATTTAATAGTTAATTTTTATTATTATTTTTTTGTTATACAGTATATTAATGGGGAATATTATCGAATATAATATCGGTCGTTTTGCGCCTCCCTGTAGAATTGTATAAGTTTCTACTTGTTATAAGGCTAGTAGCATATCTCATGTTTATTGTTGATTTCGGAATTCATTAAGATCAATTCTAATAATAAAAATATAATATGTCCCCCATGTTGAAACCTGTACCTATAGTATAGACAGACTTATTAGCCTAACAGTGGAACAGTTACCACTTAAAAAAAGTTCATTTTCACATTTTAATCCTATACGGTTTATTACTCTTTTTTTCATCCATTTAAAATATCATTTGTAATACCCGTACAGTTTTTTTTTCTAAATAAACATTTTCTGAGTTTATTATAATGAATTATAGAATTAAACGTAATTGTAGTAATTTGCTTTTCCTTTCAACTCAAACCCTCATTTTATGGCGTAGTGACAAGTAATAATACCATACTGCAAAAATTTTATATACATATATCATACTTTAGTAATTATATACGTATACATACAATTCTGTGAACAATATAATTTTTCCGTGAATCAAAAAATTATTTTTAAAATACAACAGAAGTAATTTATGAAAATTACTAGTAATTAACTTAAAATTGTTTTTTATTTTTTATTATTTATTATAAATGATTTTTTGAAAAGGTATAAAATTTAAAAGCAATTATCATGTCTTTTTTACCAGGCGATCATATTTAAAAAGATGTCTACAGTCTAAAATAAAGAAGACCATAAAACTATTTTTTGCTTTAAAGGTTTAATATCTTTTTTTTAAAATCGATATTGTACAAAAAAAAAAAACACAACCATTAGTAAAAGACCTAAAAAAAAAGAATAGATCGCAATCTTAAATACCATTCATTTGAACTCAGGTAGATAGAATATCTATAGTATATATATAATGTAAACATTTGTTCTTTTGTTGATATTACTATAAGATATATATGGAGGGTTTTAATGATAATGTTTGTTCAAAAGGAAAATACAATATTTTGGAACGAATAAAATGTCAAAAACTATTAAATAAACATGTTAACATTTATTAGTATATTGGGTCTAGAGGGAAATTTTGTATAAATTGTATGTTTTTGGAATATTAAAATGTCTTATATTTAAAGAAGTACAAAATTAAATAAATTTGAATTAAATTCTGTTATTAGAAGGACTAATCCTTGTATAGATCCCTGATAACTTTGATTTATAAGGGACAGAGTTTGATTAGAATTACATTTGTACTAACAGAGGTTGAACTAGTCTTTAACTGTCTTGAACTAGTCTTTAACTGTTGGGTTTCTTAAGCAAATGAGTCAAAGTTATTTACAACCACAACTTTTTCACTCTTATGTTTATCGTATTCATGCAATTCCCCATGTTAACTCGAAATAAACATAAGATTTTCAAAAGTGTACCGCCTCTCATACTCAAAAAATATCTTCAATTTAAAAATCCAGCTTTATTTTTTCTCATGTTAGCTCTATTATGCTCAATACATACTTAAATAACAAATTTCTTAAAAATTTTTAAAATAATTTTAATAAAACCAAACAACTTATAAAAGAGGTACAATTTCTTTAAAACCGAATATATGGTCTCTTTATTCTTTTATATTTATAATAAAATTTTCTATGAGTTAAAAAATAATATTAAAGAAAGTTTTTAAAGTTTTGCTGTATTTCTATCTAAAAGAATATGTTAGCCTGTTCCAAAAACCAAGATAATTGCTATCAAATTAATGGTAACCCTTTTTTAATAATATCCACAAATACACAAATAAATATACGAGTATAATAAAATATTATAATATAATAATTACAACAAAGTGACTACTGCTGTCATGGTAGATTACTTTAAATGATAATTAAAAAGAGTAACTAATTGCTTTTAATTACCACAAAAACTTAACATTTTTCCTATAATTTAAAGTTTGCTTCTGCATACTAATCACAATTAATTCATATACTCACATTATATTCGAAATATATAATTGTCATTTAAAGAGTTGTCGTGTTTTTTTTTATTTTGGGAATGTAGTAAAATGAAATTTAAAATACTTAATATGGAAATTAACTCAAATTTAAATCAAAGTATTTTGAATTGGGAATTAACAAATTAAAGGGTTTAATTTAAACAAGTAATAAACTTAACGGAGTTTTAAAAGTACATTAAAAAAACTAAAAAATGTTTTATAATGACATAATAATTTTTGGATTATATGTGTATATTATAGTATACAATAGTATTTTATTTCAAAAAAATTTGAAGACAGTAGTTAGAATAGGAATCCAACTCCTTACAATCCTTAAAAAAAACGAAGGAACAAACTAATAAGCTTCCTAAGAAGACTCACACTTATATATCAGGTCTGGCTTCGCTAAGATCCTAACTCAAATAGTTGAAAAGATATAAAGGAACAAATATTTTTCAAAATTAATTTATAGGACCGTATGGCAACCTTATATACATTTATGTTATGCAACCTTATATACATACATTTTACAGTACATATACATGTACTGCTGTCGTTTGGCGTTTCCAGATTGAAAATCTTCAATACACAACTTTTGTTACAATACAAACAAAATTAATATGTTTTTTTTTGTGCAAATATAAAAAGCATTGCAAGGAATTTGTCAAAATAAAGAGAATTGGTACAGAAATTAACAAAATTGTAAATACTTTAATTGGAAAACCTTTCATCTTTGAAATTTACTACTTTGCACAACGACAACACTTACCACAATTACATAAAAAATTTAGAACAGACTAATTAAATTTAAACGACTTATTTTTCAATGTTAAAACATATACGAGTATATACATATAAATAAATATATATAAATATATATATATATAAAAACAACCTATTTAGACGTATACGTATATATATATATATATATATATATATACATTCATTCTTTTGATGATGATTTTAATATGGTATTCTTTCATGATTTTTAATATTGATCCCTAAAATCAATGAAATTCTATATCTTCGATTGAATCTATTCTCAGATAAAATTCATCTGTTTCTATATCATTCTTTCTCTTTCTTTCATTTACAAAAAAAAAAATAAATTCTTTTGAAAAGTGAATTTCTTTTCAAAATTCCCTACAATACAAAAATAAAACATACCAATAAAATGTTTTATGATTTTTGTTAATGATTGCAATAACACACAAAAAAAACACAAAAAGGACTCCCACTGTGAAAGAGTCAGAAGAAACTCCATGATTTCTTTTATGTGTTATTTTTTTGTTTTTTAATGTGTTCTTTTATGTATTTTTAAATGAAAAACTCAGGTACAAAAATTTTAATTTTTTCAATTCACATAAAATTCAAAAAAAAAAAACAAAAAAAAAGAGAAAAAAAGGTAAATTGCTTAAAAAAATTAAATAAAAATTTTCTTTATTCTTTTTAGAAAATTTTTTTCAAAATTTTTACTTTCTACACATTTTCAATTGCTGTTAGCCTGGTGTAATTCGAAGATAATTGCTCTTGATTATTACTCACCCATTCATTTTTATATGAATATACAAGATATACATATATGTATATATAGTATGTATATCTTGTATGTACACGTATATATAATAAATTTGAATGAGTATAATTTTAATATGCAAATTATCACTTATAATGTCAAATTACATAAAAGAACATTTTATACACAAACAAAAAAAAGTATTACCGTAGTGCAATAGACAGGGATGGTAAGAGACGATTTTTTTTTTTATTTAATAATAGTGTAATTATTTGTAATATGCAAAAAACGATTTTGATTCGATTTAATTATATATTAGGAGAACAGAAATTTCGATTAAACTGGAGGTACGAATTAAATTTATAAAAAAAAAAAAAATAAAATGAAAAATATAAAAAAAAAATTTCCCCTAGGATTAAAGGTAAAAAAAAAAACCATTTTTTTTTTTTTAAATCGATACAATCTCTAATATAAGAAAGAACAGTATAGCCAAAATACAGTAATCAAAAAAAGGATATACAGATATTAGATACATATATGTTATACGCATTTTATTGGGTAGTGTACAACGAAAGATTGAGATGCCGTGTAGTGTAAATGAAAAAGCAAAAAAAAAAACTCATCTTTATATGAAAAGACCAAGGGTCAAGTTAAAAAAAATATAAAAAGTTTGGAAAAAAAGGGTTATTGCATAAATAAACTGATATTTTTCAATAGGATTTCAGAATTTTTAGAAGTTATATATTAAGGTAACAAACATTTCTTTTTTTTATTTTTACCGTATTTATCAAATTTAGAATTTTCCGAGATTTTTATTAGATTTGTTATTTTTGTTGTTGTTGTTGTTTTTGGTTTTTTGATGTTCACAAAGCATTCATAATGCACTTCAACATTAATAGCCGAACCAAAATTCTCTAATAGAACGTTCTTAAAGGTTATACCAGAAAAAAATATAAAAAAAAATCTGTAACAGATAACAAATGGTTCGTAACGAATGATAATAACATATAAAAGATTGTAATAGATATCATCATTATACCCGTGCATACATATATGACATCGGGTATATTAGATTTGCTCCTCCGTTTGTAACGCATCGATCTAGACGAGCTAGATATAGTGTCAAGGGTACGTATCGGCTCAGAATCGAAAAATTAGTTGATCTAGCTATGTGTGTCTGTCCGTCCGTCCGTCCGTCCGTCCGTGTGTCAGCACGATAACTCAAAAACTAAAAGGGCTAGAGTCTTGAAATTCACACAAAGTCATTTTTAGACAATTTCTAGGTTCCCTATTGTTTTTGGTTAAAATCGGACCAAGGCTTCGGGGAGCTGCCATACAACTTTTTTGCACCAATATGAATTTCTTCAAAACTATTTATACTACGGGGATGAAAATTACACACGGTTAGTTTTATAACGACTCCGGCACTTATATGAAGTTTCAAAATGTTAGGGCCCCATTTTCACGGGGCTGCCATACAACTTCCTTGCACCAATATGAATTTCTTCAAAACTAATTATACTACGCGGATGAAAATTTCACACGGTTAGTTATATAATGAATCGAGCACTTATATGAAGTTTCAAAATGTTAGGGCCCCATTTACGGGGAGCTGCCATACAACTTTTTTGCACCAATATGAATTTCTTCAAAACTATTTATACTACGGGGATGAAAATTACACACGGTTAGTTTTATAATGACTCCGGCACTTATATGAAGTTTCAAAATGTTAGGGCCCCATTTTCGGGGGGCTGCCATACAACTTCCTTGCACCAATATGAATTTCTTCAAAACTAATTATACTACGCGGATGAAAATTACACACGGTTAGTTATATAATGAATCGAGCACTTATATGAAGTTTCAAAATGTTAGGGCCCCATTTTCGGGGGGCTGCCATACAAAGTTTTCGATTCAATAACTGTGAATCTAATAAAGCTACACGGTTAAAATTAAAATTGGGCAGGTAAATTAATAGGGCAAGTTACTTGGCAAAGTTGGACATAACTCGGACCATCGGACTTTTAGGGTGGGCCAATTTTTTTTTTTTGTTTTTTTTTTTAAGCTAAAGTTATGGGACAATGAATGAAAATTTTGTTTTTTTTTTGTGATTTTTTTTTTTTTGTTAATTTTTTTTTTTTTTTTGTAAGCTAAAGTTATGGGACAATGAATGAAAATTTTGTTTTTTGTTTTGTGATTTTTTTTTTTTTTTGTTAATTTTTTTTTTTTTTTTTACAAAATTATGGGGTAATGAGTTAAATGTATAAGGGAAGTAAATTACGGTTTATTTTATACACCATAGTGGGTATGCACGGGTATCTAAAAGTTGACAAGGGCAACTATAATCTTCCTCGTTTTTATTAAGGTATATATATATGTTTATATGGGCATAATATAATACTGAGAATATAAAACATGTTTTGCTACCTGGCGTTTTTTTATAATAAAAAACCATCCAACAAAGGTTGATCTTTATGAAAAAAGGTCTAAAGTCTTGTTTTTAAAGGAATCATATGTTCGTTTTTAAAGTTTGATATCTAATTGGAATATTGGGCAATAAAATTTTTGTAAGAAATTTGATTAATTCTTGAAATATTATTGAAGTAGCAGAACTTTTCGGAGTAAATTTAAGAAGTTGATTTCCATGATTTTGTAACATAACAACTGATAAAAATCAATCGTTTAAAAACCGTTCCGAATTGGGATTAAAAATTTTTTTGACACTTCCATTAAAAAACATAAGGAGTACTCCACATATAAAAATTATTTAAAGCACGTCGTTTTAGTAAACCAAAAAGGAATAAAAATTCAAAATTCATAATAGCAGACAACGTCACTGTCAAATAAAATATAACAGATATTATAATACACAGTCATTTAAAGACAAACGAATTTAAAAACAAAAACTCCAGTGTCGCAGTGGGTTTGCAGATTTGGTTTCTATTGCGCATCTCTAAAGTAACAAATTAAAAAAATTTGATGTTACTAAGATATGAAATTAGAAAACGCGTAAAAGTAAAAAGTTGTTATGTCTAAACGAGTTAAAAAGTTAAGATTTCTTAGGGTGCGTTTATGTTGGAGCTGCGATAAGTGATAAGAGTATCGATAAGAGCATAGAAAAATTATATTTTTTATCGGTGATCAAAGTGATGCTCCAATATAAACACCTTTATTTAAATCATGTATATAGTTATCTACGCTAAGTTCTTATCGACGCTCTTATCACTTATCACAGCTCCAAAATAAACGCATCCTAAGACCTATCTGTGACTAATCACTTTAAATTAATGTTACACATTGTGTATAAAAATCCATAACTAATTGCTTGAAATATTCTTCGAACGGAACATTTTTTATTCAGTTACTAGTTGTACTTCAAATTATTAGAAAATCAGGGTTCGTAATACTAATAAAAAGTGTTATATTTCCTGCATAATATAATATGAAACAAAACTTTATAATACATTAAATATATTTCTATATGGAGGGGGTTCATGAAGTACAGGAGTGCGTGAATACTCTTATACTGTATTAATCCTCGCGTAAATAATTTCCAAAAACAAATAATTTATTAACACTAAAATCATGTTTAACATACTTTTATTTATAGCCTTCAAACACCTGATTTTTTAACACTGTACAATGCATACGCATATCACACATCCACACACACATTCACAGACCCAAACAAACATACGTGAAAATAAATGAAAATGTCCTTGTTTATATTAAAAAAAATTTAATCGTTATTCCCTTATTTAATGATTTCTTTAACCTGATATCATTATTGTGATTACAACCATTAAGGGAATGGTAATTAACTGTACAATCTTAAAAATGAAACCGTTAATTTTATTTAAACTAATTTATTTATTTTCTATATGAATTGTTATTAAATTGGCGTGTGGGGGTCTTTTACTTTTTCTTTGCCTTACTACCGTGTCCTTTTTTTGTCCTTTGGTTTTCCTTTTGTTTTTTTTTTGTGATTTTTATACGAATATATAATTTTAAGTGGCAAGTTGTCACTCACGTTGATTATTTAATTTTTTTTTCACTTTTCCTATTATGATTACATTAATTTAAATGAAAAAACTTTGAAAAACATTAGAAGGACATTTAAATAAAGAAAAAAAAAACAAAAACTTAATAAAAAGAAAAAAAAAATTAAATAAAATTAATTAAAAATAAAAAAAAACCTGTTTCAATTATATAAAAAGTTATAATGTAATTTTTTTTGCGGTTGTAAAGGACATTTTTAAGAACACCGTTATTACATAAAAGAAACAACTGATAAAAAAACTAAGGGTTTTTAAAAAAGCACATTTCCAAATCTACACAACATTTCATTCTGCGTTTTGGGTAAAAAGTATATATAAAAATTAATTAAGATAATAATATAATCTAGCTACAAATATCTTGGGTGTTAGCTAAATGAGCACTGGACATGGGAACAAGAAATAAGATGTCATATTGAAATAGCGAGAGGTGCATTTATTAAGTACAAAAAAGTATTTTGCTGCAGAGATCTGAATATAAATCTTCGTTTACGTTTTTTGAAATGCTATGTATGGTCGGTTCTATTATGTGGAGTAGAGACTTGAACCTTGACAACCATCCATATGAATTAACTCGTAGCCTTTAAAATGAGGCTCTATAGCAGAATATTAAAAATTTTTTGGGTAGAGCGTGTCACAAATATTGATGTTCTTCGAAGATTAAATAAAGGCCGAGAACTTCTTAATGATATCAAAAGAAGAAAAATAACATATTTTGGACAAGTGATGCGTGGTCAAAAGTATAAACTCCTACAGCTTATCGTGCAAGAAAAAATTTAAGGTAAAAGAGGTGTTGACCAAAAACAAATGTGGTAGTTACGCAACATTAGGAACTGAACAGGTATATCAAATATTGGTGATTTGGTACATATAGCGATGGATCGAAATGAATACAAAAGCATTTTATCCAGATTTTAACTCAACTTTCAGGACATATGACCGCTAACATCCAGTAATGGATAGAAATCGAAGAGGGAGAGAATATAATTTATTTATTTATTTAATTAATTATAAATTATGAATAATATAATTATGAATAAGGGAGACTAATTATGAATGATTCTCAAAAATCTATCACCTCCAAAATTTTTAGGTTTTTAGAATTTAATTTTAACTTGCACCAAAATTTGGATCTTTTCCAAGAATTTGATTATATAAGCGAAAATGGTTAAAAATTAAGAGACACTTTCGTCAATTTTCAAAAACCATCAAATTAAGAAAAACCTTTATATATGTTAAAATATAATGTTGGAGCTTTAATTTTTGTATATTACTTAAAAAAATTTTTGGATATGTATTCAAGTTACTAATGTTTAAAAATAGCAAAATTTAAATTTTTGACGTTTTCCTAAAAGACTATACTAATTTCTTAGGAACTAACTTCTCTCAAAATATCAATAATATAACACGTCAAAAAAAAAATTATAAAATCTTGACAACTAACTGACATAAAAAGTTTTCAAAAATTCACATTTTAAAAATGATTAAAATAAAAAGACATATATGTATATATATATTTATCAATTTTTAATCTAGATTACCTATTTAAACATATTACCAGATTCAATTAAAAATCTTTCAAATAAAACAAAAAAAAATTGTTTTTGACATTTTCTATTTGTCTTCAATACTTAAAAATAAAATATCTGTCAAAGTAAATAACTCTTCAAAATATCAAATATTTATATCTTTTTTACATAATTATTTACAGTTAAATGAAAATTGAAAATTAAAAATTTTTCTTAAATTGAATTTACATGTAATTAAACATATTATCTAACCATATATATATTTTTTTTTAGAAAACCATACTTGAAACTACACATACAGTACACACATATACAAATAATGAAAAAGTTTTCCTGAATGATTTTAATGAAACATGAAATAAAATGGAAATCTCATGTACTTGAAAATAAAATTTTTTTTTTGAACAATACATTTGTTTTTCCATGTCTTTGGACCTATTTTAAAAAGAAAGTGGATGGAACATTGTTTTTATTTTAATTTGAAGTACATAATTAGAGACCGTACTCGTTTTTTTTTGTTAAAAATTAAATCAATTGTAATTAATGTTTCTGTCATTCGATTAGTTATCTTATTTGTAATCATGGGTACTTATATTTATAATCATGGATATGTATTTAGTATTCATTATATAAACTTCAAGAGATTTTAACGTAAACTTCTTCTAAAATTTTTAAGAACAAATTTTAGATGCTTAACAGTTAGTTATAACAGCTTTTAACCTTTTAAAAAGATTCTCTGTATAAAATTAGTAATCATTAGTAGTAAGTGGGTACAACATATTCCATCCCATTTTATTTTAACAAAAAATATTTAATTCCATAATAAATTAGAATTTTAAATAAATTATATATTATTTGCAATTTGAATTAGAATATTGTATACACTTTCTATATATTCAATATGGATGTATATGTATTTGTTATAAGAAATTGTAATCAGATGTCATAAACAGTTTTATTTTAATTGTTTATGATTCATTAGCTCAAAAATAATCAAAATAATAAAAATTAATTTGCAGTAAAATAATATTTATAAATTACTTTGAAATTAATAGAAAAAAAAAATATAATCTTTCTCTTTTCTCACTCTTATGGGGTTATTGGCATAATGAATACCAGTAATGATTACAACAGATGAATTTCATCTAACACAGTATTCACACAAACACAAGTAAATTATGTTTATTATCCCTGTTAAATCAATTGAATAAACAATCATAAATAAAAGAAATTAAAATTTTCAAATAATTTTTAAGTAAATAATGAAACTATAATGAATGTTTAAATCGAATACTTTCTTCATTGGTTATAGTATTTGTGTTTGGAACATGGTCTACCTTTTCTATTTTTTAACATTTATTTTTCACTATGAGGAACATTAAAATTAATCTTCAAAGTAAACAAAAAGTGAATTTCTTTCATAAAATAATTTTAAATAAATTTTACCTTTTAAAAAACTGAATATTGGACGTACAACTTTAGGGTAGTAACATCAAAAATGTTGGTGGATAATTGTATAATGTCTACAAGTCTTCATGAATAAATGTCTAAGAATAATATGTCGCATATTCTGGCCTAGGCGAATAATGAATGAAGAACTCTGGGTAATGACGAGGCAAGAGTCGATATGGGTCTAAATTAGAAAAAAGAAGTGGAAGTGGATTGGTCACATTCTAAGGCGGCCAACAACATCAGTAGCACGCCAAGCAAAAAAAAAAAAAATATAATGTCTAAAACTGGCTTCACTTAAAGTTTCTAAAGTTAGCAATCATAAAACATTTTTATTTGTTATAAAATCTCAAGTCAAATGACTAACTTTGTCTGTAACTTTTATGCAATTGGGCCATAGTTATTTTAAAAAGAAGGAAAAACTGAAAGATTGTCTGACAAACATCTACCTTCAATCTGTTTCCTTCATAAGTTACTACATACCTAAAAAATAAATTCTTGGATAATGTCAAACTTAAGTTATCCTATAAATGATTCATAAAAAATTCATATTCATCGAATTGATTGATTTTGATTTATTTTTAAATAACAAAAGTTGGCAACATTATAACGTATTCTACATCGACTTTGAAAATTCTTTCGGACAATAAAATGGAACATATCCAAAAATTATTATACCCAATCTTCAATTTCATAAAGTTTTATTTTTAAATGTATGTTATAAATAATAATCAAATTTGTAATACCTGTATGTATTATATGAACACGAAGGTAGAAAGCATACAATAGATCAGTGGTCGCCAAAGTTTTCGAACGAAGGGCCAAATAGAGTTTTAAAAAATATGAACTGGGCCAAAAATAAAAGCACTAATATAGAAGAAAAAAAAAAGTTTTTGTATGCAAGATTTTTTAAATAAATTTATAACACTAATAAGTTATATTTTTTTTTTTTTTTTATTGAAAAAGTTATTAAAAAAAGGCATTAATGAGAATTATGCAACTGGGATTTAACTAGTTGCATTTACAATATCATTAATGTTTATATTTTCTTGAGAAACTGATATCCTCAGAATTTCCGCCAAATGAGAATCAGTCAATCTTTCACGAAATTGATTTTTAATATATTTCATACGAGAAAATGTTTGTTCGCAAATATAAGTGCTTCCAAATATTGATATGTGTTCACTTGCAAATTTTTTAATATTTGGAAATATAGTGGCATCTAAATTTTGGTAGAATTCAGTCAAATTTCCTTCCTTATGTACATCCTTCAGAATGTCGTTACTCTGCAAATCAATCAATTCTAATTGCATATTTTCTTCAACAGTATTCACCTCTACATCAAATGGATTTCGAAATAAATTAAATTTTTTTTCGCTTTTTTTAAAGTCACTAAATCTAACAATAAATTCATTTTGCAGTGATTCTATTGATTTTGAAAATTCTACATAAGGGAAAACATTTGTATATTGCTGAGTCTCCAACAATTTTGAACAGCACTGAAAATGTGCTATATTTTTATTGACGAGCTGGTTTCTAAATAACTCCAATTTAACTTCAAAAGATTTTACATCATAAAATAATGAATATGCTAATTTTCCTTTACCTTGGAGCTTATAATTCAGATCGTTAATATGTCCAGTAATGTCGGTTAAAAAAGCTAATTTACATAACCATGCATCATCTGATAATTCAGCAATAGGCTTTTGTTTTTCGTGCATAAAAATGTTAATTTCATGACGAAGATCAAAAAAACGTTTTAATACTTTCCCTCTACTCAACCAGCGAACTTCGCTATGATAAAGAACGTCACCATGTTCAGCATTAATTGATGTTAGAAATTCTTGGAAATTTTATAAATTTATATAATTAAGAAAAAAATGTTTGGGTTTTTCAATAAGAATAAAATAAGATTTTATTATTTTTAACTAAAAAGGCATGAATTAAATTTTATTAAAATTGTTTTATTATTTAAGAAAGTGTAAAATTATAAGTACTTGCTAACAAAGGGGTTACAAGTGTACCTGGTAAATAAATGGGTTTTTTAATTTGAATTTTTTGGACGAACGTTTTTTGTGTAAGTTTACCTAATAAATGCTTATGTAAAATGCAATCATTATTTTCATTTAATTTTACCTCTACCTGTTGGTTTTTCTACTTTGTTTAAAAAATTTACTAGTGTACGATGACTTTTTGGTCTACTGTATATACTACCTGTTGAATAAATGGATGTTCAATATATGGATTAATAAGTGTACCGGAAAAACCAAAAGGGTTTTTTTAATTTGAATTGTTTAATTTGAATAGTTTTTTTTTCAAAATTCATATTTTAATTAATGAAATATAAAAACTGATAATTTTTTTATGATATACTGATATTTTATTTTAATTACTGATAATTTATTTAAAATACTGACCATTTATTTAAAATGCTGACCCATTAAATAGTAGCCATAAATATATATGTAGTGGCACAATAAAATAAAACAATTGAACATTCACGACAAAATATAAAGAATTTAATGATAACAATAAAATATATAACAATTAAACAAAATATGTACTACTTTACTATGAAATATGAAAAACAGTACACAACTAGCTAAATTATGCACTAACAATAATAAAAAATTCATAGCTATGTGAATCAAATGAAAATTATGTACAAAAAAAGATTTTAAAATAACACCGCTTGCTTAGGTTTTTGAAAAAACGGATTTATTAAAAAAAAACGTTACAGCGAAGCCACGCAACGTAACAGTAGGGTATGACCATAATGGTGGACCGACGTTACAGCGAAACAACGTTATTCGAGGCAACGTTATCCGGGGTATGACTGTATAAAAATTTTTAATATTAGAAAATTTAATAATAATATTACATAAAATTAAATTTGGATTTAGTAATGCTTTAACAATTTTTTTTTAAATATTTGTATTACTTTCCGATTTTCACTCGGGGGCCGGATGGATTGCTTAAACGGGCCGGATTTGGCCCGCGGGCCGTACTTTGGCGACCTCGGCAATAGATCAATTACAATTAAAATAACAAAAGGATACCAATAGAAATATAAATTTGTTTAGTTAAATAGTACTATATATATAAATAGATATGTTTATAATTGATTTAAGTGGAATATATATATATATATAACGTATATTAATGATTAATGTAAGATTTTAAATAATTTATTTTTCCTATTAAACTTTTAAAGGGTTTTTAAAATAGTAATAAATAAGTATGAATAAAAAATGTGAGTCATTAAATAAATAAAAAGTTAAATTAAATATTTAATATTACAATTTAAATATAAAAATTACATCAAAATTATAGTATTATATACAGTGCACAATAAATTAACTTTTATTAAGCAATTTTGACATTTAATACATTTTGAAAGAAAGCGCCATTTGTCAAAATTCTTTTGATAAAAATTAGCGCTAAAGGACGCCTCGGGGGTTAATAATTTGATAGAAAGTAATTGAATGGGGATGCGAAACGCGCCGTAAGTCCTACGTGTTTGGATTGCCAAATTGAAGGTTAGTGGATGGAAGGATACTTAAATTTCAAGGATTATCTGTGAACAAAATAAAACTAAATTTAAGTAAATGAAGAACAAGAGAAAGTCACGAATGAGAAATCATTCAGTTTAATAATTTAAAAATGGAGTCTTTAACAAAGGAAGCCAGAACTCAGATATAAAGACTGGTACAATATATAAAAAATTAAATTCAATTCAATTTACATATTAAGTTACCCTTTATACCAGTATAACTATATGTCAAAAAAGAATACTAAATTTGCCATTAAACTTGTGACGCAAAGAAGAAGTAGATATAGACTCAAAAGTATGGATCGTATCAAAATCGAACAGAAAATCGATCTAGCTATGTATCCGCACGATAACTCAAACACTAAAAGGAGCTAGGATTTTGAAATTTTCACAAATTCGTTTTTCTGCAATAGCCATCCTCGCTACTGAAATCCAGTGAGTTTGTTTCACAAACTATGCATAATTTAGTTGGGGCAGTGCAGTAGGTTAGAGTAGTCGCCATACAACTTTTTTTTACAAAAGCAATACTCTATATCTGACAAACCTGGATGTTTGAATTTTGTCAATTTTAGTCAACTTTAATGGAAGAAGTTCGAAGAGCTGCCTTTCAATTAATATTTTCTTTTATACATAAGTGAAAGTCTAATAAGTTGTGTATTTAAAATTTTGCCAAAAGTAATTGTAGTCGAATTATATAATGTTTATATTACAGTCATACGGGTATACCAGAGTTGACACAGTCTACTCTACTACGCTCTTCCCCGTATTAATTAATTCAAAACACAGTTTTTATTTTAAGTATACTTAGTTATAATTTTATATTTTTTTTTTAGATATGAATTAAAAACTTATTAAAATACTTAGTTATAAAACTAAAATATATTTAGGCATAGAAAATTTAAATATTTTATTATGCAAGAGTTCTTATTACATCAATATTAAAATTCCACAATTCTAAAAAAAAAAATCCAAATATTAAATTGGATTTTTATAAGCAAACCATTATTAATTACTTCTGTATATTTATATTTAATTAATAAAAAAAAGCCTTTTTACTCCCCCACTATATTTAAAACTTACTTAATCATACTAGGCATTTGTTTTTTTTTAATTTATATACTAAAACCTTGTTTACTATGACGGTTTATTATTTCCTTAATCCCAATTTTGCAAAACTTCTTATACCACCAAATCCAAACAAATTATATCCAATACAAAAAAAAAAATATATATTTAATATACAAATTTTTAAATATTTTTTTTTTTTTTATAATTTCCGGTGAAATTCAAAACCATAAAATTTTCATAATAATAAAATTTACCTTCAAAAATATGAAAAACCATTAATTTACATAAATTATAAATATTTTTCATGTGAAAATTCAAAAGAAAAGACTTGGGTTGTTTTTTTTTTACTAGAAACGGACATCGCATTAATAACCGCAGGGTTTTTTTTTATTATATATATATTCTTATTATAACCCTTTTTCTTTGGCATCTTTTATATATATATATTTATATTTGTTTGGATTTAGTGATTGCGTGTTCCGGAAACTGGTACGTGAATTGGTAAAAATTAAAAAACTAACCAATGAGTTTTAAATTAATAAAAAAAAACCTAGGAATGAAAAAAACTGCAGGGATTTGAAAAAAGGACATTTCGAAAGAATTCTTAAAAAAGGACATTTCGGACAGGATTCTTAAAAAAGGACATTTCGGATGGGGATTTTAAGAAAGGACATTCCAGAAATTTTTATTGTATTAGAAAAAGTTGTGATATGTCAAGAGACGCTTTCGTCAATTTAAAAGAAGCCTCAAAAAATTAAAAAAAAAAATCAGTTTGGAGTTACAAGTGTTTATTTAAGGGAAATTTTAAATTTTTAACTCCTTACAGCTTCTGAACGGGTCAAAAATAATATTTTTTTAATTGACTAATACTATTTTCTTGGAGTCTAACTGCTCTGAAAGTCTCAAGTTTTCTAATTTAAATAAGTTCGAAGAAAGAAGAACTAAAAATTTAGCAAAAAGTGAGTTTTTCATAACGGGAAATTAAAATACTGTATGGCAACACTATATATTTATTTTATTAGATATGTACTCGTATATGCATTTATAAAGCTTATAAAGAGTCAGATCTTTTTTGACTGTCGTTCCATTTAAATATGTGGCACTTTCGAACTTTGACATGCAGTAGCTTCAAAATGGGTCGGTTTTATGAATACCCAGTCAAATAGACAAAAACTAATAGGGACATTTTTCCAATATTTTTTTTAAAATGTTCTAAAATTTTCCTTCTACGACAATTGAGTCACGAGTTCTAAATGGATTACCCTTTAACTTGATTTAATTTCAAATTATTCTTAAGTTTCGTCCTGATTTAATTTTTTTTTACTTTTATACTATACACTACTTCTATTCCTTTCATATGGAAATTGTTTTTTTATTTCACATGGTGATGAATTATTTACTTCCAAAGTTTTGGATTGTGGAGTAGGATTAGGTAGGTAATAAATAATTTAAAAAAGAAAAATTAAATTACAATGTTGGATCATTAATTTTATGGTGAAATAAAAATGGACAATTAATGTGTTAGAGAACAAGTTGCTGATCAAATAAGGATGTAAGTACGCAAGCAGGAATTATTAAATGTATATGTATAAATACTTAAAATAAAACTTAAGATACTTTTTTGCGGGTATACGTTATAAGTATCCGTATAGGCAATTATATGGGGGCTTTCCTTTTTTATATAAAACTATAAAGTATACACTAATAAATAAATATACAATGAAAATTACTGAACACGAAAACTATAAATTTGAATAAATTATTTATAGTAACTATAGTTGGAAATAAAAAGTTATGGTATATACTTTAATTTTTTATTGGATTATTATTGGATTTGCATATATATTTTATGCATTTAATTTATACCATTTTTTTACAATATAAACGTCTACAATATAAATCAAAACGTTTTTAAATTAAAAAATAAAACAATTTTTTTTATATTTAATTATAATTTAATTGTAATTTAATTCAATTTTAATTTGGATTTGATTAAAAATTAATTATTATGTATTTAATGTAATATACTTATAATACTTTTGTTAAAAGGATAGGAAGGACTAATGATATATGTTTTATTGAGGTTAGGTCAGTTAAATTAATAATATTAAAACCAATCTTTTGAAGGAGCTTTGCTGGAAATTTCCATCGCAAAGCCTATCTTTTCCTTTAAAAATTCTAAAAGGACAAGTTTTTTAGACCGATATTCTTTTTTACTTCGACGATTAACACTAAGAACTGAATTGGATGAAACCACTCTTGGATCATTTTTTTCGAGTAACTCAGGCCTTATTTCATCAAAAACACGAGTTATGTTGGCTTCCAAAGCGTCTATTGTTTCAGGTTCACCAGCATAAACTAATAACTTCACATAACCTCAAAGAAAATAATCCAGTGACGTAATGTCACATTATGTTGGTGGTAAATTAATTGAACCTTTTCTCAAAATAATGTTATCACCAAACCTTTTTGACAACAAATCAATTGTTGCCATAGCAGTATGGAGTGCAGCACCATCTTGTTGGAAGCAAAACACTTCTAGGTCAATACCATTTAAATTTTGAAACAAAAATCATTAATAATTGGTCAGTAACGAACACCATTCACTGTAAGATTCGACGAAGCCTCAAGCGTGTAAACTGCACTATAAAGTATTTTTCAGGATGTAATGAAATTTGCTGCATTTCTTGAGGGTTGTTTTCACTCCAAATACGGCAATTTTGCATATTTACGATGCCTTTCAACCAAAAATGAACTTTATCACTAAACACAATATTTCGAAAAAGTAGAATAGAATTAAAAAAATCAAATAGAACATTGATTTTGAAAATAAATTTCAACAATTTGTAAATGTGGTTGCGACGTGAGTCTTTACATCATAATTTGTCAGTACTTACTAAAATCAAACCCTGTATAAGGTGCACCCAAATAAATTGCGAATATAAAATTTATAATATGTACGGATCATGATTCATGAATTTATTTAATTGAAAAATAATTTTTCTTTATAAATCCCCATGGTAACCAAATATAATTTAAAATATACAAATATATAATATAAACAAAATAAATAACATTACTTATTGTATATTGATAAAAAGTATTGAAAGTGGGTGCACAAAGGGTCGCAAGACCTACGTGTTAGGATGGCAAATGCTATCCCTCATATCAAAACAACAACAGTGAAGGAATGATCGAGAAGGTATACTAAACATTTTAGATTTACCGCACTTGGCTGCATAGAATTTGAAAAAAATTAACGGTATCATATTCTAAACTAAACTTAGCAGTGAATAAGATATTCATAATAAAAAACATTCTTTAATATATAAAATTCAAGTTTGTTGAAACTATTATGATTGCGACAATCTAAAAATCACGCCTATTATTTTCTATAAATTTAAATGTTTTCATAAATGCATCACACATATTTTTATATTAATAAAACGATAAATAAAAGTCTGTTATGGTTATAATTTTAAAATTCCTAAAAAAAAATGTCTGAATTTAATTACACCTTATATATATATAAAGAATAATAAAAATTTCGGCATAATTTTTCATTTGTATGTCAATTTTGGATCAGTTTTTCTTAAAAAATAAATTAAATAAGATTTAAATGAAATTTAAACATCCATTATTGTCACGTGTCTTCAAGTTGTAAAAAATTTTTCCATTTCAAATCTTTGTTTTTTTTTTCTGTCTCTTTTTTTCTTACACTCAGTCTTATTAGCAAAATTTTCATTTATTTAAAATAAAATATTATTCATCTCTTATCTTATATGGCCATTTTTTTTTGTGGTCACGTGCACTAATGAAGTACAAATGAATGTTAAAATTTTTCAACCAAAAATTTTAATTTAATGGTAGAATGCAAAAACAAAATTGTATTTTACATATTTTTGTAAATGTAAATATTCGGTAAATATTTTAAAAATGTTATTTTTTGACATTTAAATATTCAAAATAAAATTTGTAATAAATTTTAAAATCAATCAAGTACATATGCATTACAATGGCAAATTGGTTTTGACATTCAGATCATATGGATGAATGTCAAAAAAAACCAAATTAAGAGCTTAATTTTTGTACAAGTATGGTGTGATAGTGGGAAAAAATTGAAATTATAATACTTTTAATAACCTTATGACAAAATGTCAAACATAATATAATATTCTGACAGTTAAAAGTTTTAGAAAACAACTTGAAGGTTTATATATTTTAAATATTGAAAAAATCACGGAGTCTTTAAGACGTCGTTCTTGCTTGGGTTTGATTTGAACTTCTGCGATAAGCTTATATTTAATATTAGTATTAGTTAATATCGTAACAGTTTATATTGGCTTATAATAAAAATTTATCTTTTAACGAGGATCGAACTTAGATCTGTTTACACCCAAAGCCACTTCGCTAACCATTGCATCATACAATTCTTATCTATTTATGGTCAGATTTCTAATATTAATGTGTCACTAACTTATAGAATAAAAAATAAACTCATAGACACAGGCAAGTTGATATAAAAGTATATAATAAGTGATACTTGTTTCAGATAGATGGTTCACGCTGCAGACTAGTGTAATAAAGCCTAATAGGTCTTATTTCCCTTTAATTATATTATATTATTCCAATTCCAAACATGTAACCGAATATAAAATTCCTTTATTTTCAAAAGGTTTCAAGCAATTTTCTATATTCTAGTCAGTTCCACGGCCTTCGTGCTCTCAACTACGAACCACTCTTTTCATCTGCTTTAGCCTTCGCGCTTCTTTCTTTAAGGAATTATGAGTTGTCGTCTTTTTTACATAGCCCACTCGAATAGAAATCTTATACAGCTATTCGAATTATTATTACAGCTAATGATGATCAATATAAGCATAAATAACTTTATATATATAAATAAGTGAAAGCATTACTAATATTAAATGACCTTTTCAGTTAAAAACATTGGAGAAAAATAAAAAATATCTGAACAAACCATCAAAATTGTATTAGATTATGCTTCAGATGCGTATATGTAATTTTCATTTCCTAGGTCAACAAATATTTTCAAAATAAACCTAAGAAAGGACTAATCCCAATATTTTTTTAACCATTACCTATATACTGAAATCACATTATCGATGGCATCTTAATCCTTAGCATTAGTTAATAAACATTAACCTTCCAAACCTTTACTATATATTATTAATCTAATATTATTTAACACCTCGTTATAAGCACACTCACACTATTACATAATACAACAGACAACAAACTGAAATGCAATCATGCATCATGTATATTATATAAGTGTCCTTGGAATAAAAATAAAAATAATTTAACGATATTTATAAATAGTTGTATCAATATACATATAATGTACAAACAAATGTGTATATTATGAGTATATCCTGTCAAAAGCATTAATAATTGTGCGGTTCATTTAGATTCTTTGGCTTAGATATCAAAAATGTCCTTGTGCACAATTTATGCATTAAGAATATTAGAAAAAAAAATATCGTTTTCGTGTTATAATTTAATTATAAGATTTCATCAACTGATTTAAGTAAAAATAATACCATTTTTCGGTTTTTAAAAATAAAAACAATAATATATATGTAAAATTATTTATAAGAAGAGGGTTTGATAATACAGTTAACTGCAAAATAATTGGTACAGAAATGAAATTTATACTTCATCTTCAATTTTCAAATTAAATGGCTTTTTTAAACAGTCCCGTTTGTTAGGTTGCAGTACTCGGATCAAGATATTTGAAAAAACTTACTCAACGATTTTATTGTTCGACTCGTAAGTCCACCCTCAAAAATTTTGGTTCCATTTTTTGAGACTTTTTTGAATATTTTTTTCCTTTTCAACTGGTATTACAAAATAGGGAACAAGATTTTTTGACTTAAGCCATTTCAACTCCTGGGTCTCAAGATATGGGGGCGTTTTTAAAAAAAAGGACAAAATTGATTTAAAAGACAATTCTAACATAAAAAGGTCCAAATTGATGTAAAAAGAGTATTTATAAATTTTGGAAGCTAATAAAATCTCAATCAATTATAACCAACTGCCCCAAAAAACTCAAAGTATATACAAATAGAACTAGCGAAACTGCAAGTGAAAAAACAAAAAAAAATTTTTAAACCGCAAGGGGTTAACAAATTCATTAAAAAATTGTTAAGATCATTAGATTATTATTGAAATTTCCTTTTAGACCCAGAAATAGTCTTCTAAAATATTCAAGATTATTGACACCATATTAAGGAAATAAGAAACCAATCTGTCAGCAAATGTTTAAAAAATACAACATAACCACCAAAAGATCTTTAAAAAACTTTTGCTCCCAAATGAGTTAGGGGATTAAAAATTCGTTCGAATCTTTTCTTTTTCACATCGAAATTCTTTCTACAAGGCCAAATTTTAAAATCAATAGCTTCAAGTGCTTAGTCACGGCTCATAAGGTTCCGTGCCAATAAGTTTTAACATCCAAAAAAAAAAATAAAAGAATGTACTACTAGGCTCATATCGTCGGGTTACCGCCATAGTCACGAAACTGCTTTTTTCGCTTTTTTGACTTATTAATGCAAAAATATAGAAAATAATGAGATCTATATTATGCCAAAGACACGAATCTCTAAATCTTATTTATTGCTTTGTAATTCAATTTCCTTATTTTCATAAACTAACGAAAAATCATTTATTTCATATTTTCTTGGTGCCAAAGTCGCGAAAATTAAGTTCTACTATTTTTCAGTTTCGTGACTTTGCCGGTAACCCGACGATATGACAGTAAATTAGTGTCTGTCAAGTGTCACACTTAGTTTGTACTTAAGCTATGCACAGAAATGCCACTTTAAGAATAATATTCACAATTTTTTAACCCCAACTGTAAAAATATTACAAAATAATAATTTTTCAATATTAAACAACAAAGAAATGTCAAAAAAGGGAAGTAAACTGAAAAAAAAGAGTAAAACAGCTACTTTTAAGTTAACAAAATACAAAAAGAAAAGGATAATAAACAACAACGCCGAAATAAAGTAGAACACGCGTATAACACTATGCTGTACTGGTAATTTTTTTTATTTTGATTTTTATGATTGATAAAAATCGTAAGTTTTTTTGCAAATGTATGTTACATTGCATAATCTTAATAAATGATATATATACTGTACTATATACATATACAAAGTATACGTATATATTTTGTATATAAAAATTATATTTAAAAAATTAAAAAAGGACATTTTTATTATTGTTTGTAAAATTTAAAATTAATACGATTTTCAGGTCTTTTAACAGGATTTAAAACTATAATAGATTTTTTAAAAATAAAAAATATAAAAATTTATAATGATGAATGTTTATTTTTTTTATTTTGGCACGGATTTTTTTTTTTTTTTTTTTTTTTTTTTTGAAAGGCAAAGCGAAATTAGAAATATTTATCAGAAAATTTATGGCTTTTCAGATTATTATTGTAAAGTGAGTCCTTTTTTTTAAAAAAAAAATAAATTTAGTTAAATGTTATGCAACTCCCAAATTTATAATTTAAAATGTAGAGTTTTTATTTTATTTACAATTTTTTATGCTTTGCCAATTTGGTTTAGCAAAGAAAATCAGACATTTGTTGGGATCTTAAATGTATGTAGTACCATTGCATTTATAAAGTAATAAGTTAGTGCATAGAAAAACTATATACAGATGATAAAATATAATCTAATTAAAGTGTTCTAAACAAGCTAAGATATTTGGATCCTTAAAACTGGCTACAATGTCGTCATAAGTTTAAATTGTCAATTTATAATAAAGTGTTAGTTTACAATCAAGTCATACAACTTATATTGTTGTGGGGTTGAGCTAAACTAAGGTATGTATAAGAAAAATACAAGTTTTTCAAAATAAAGTTTTGTGCAACAAAGTAACTGCTCCCTGATATATACGAAATGACGATCTACATAGTGATTTAAATATGCCTAAACTTACAGATGACATTAAAAATTATGTATAAAAACATCAAGCACTTCTAGAAAAACGCATAAATGACTTAAAGTGATTCACAATTTTGGAAACAGGTTTACTGCAAGGAGGCTTAAAAGAACAAAGCCTCTAAATTTAGCACAAAATATTGACTTCCAAGAAATCCCGTATAAGTTTTCCACAAAGTAAAGTAATACCATAGATAAAAATTAATGGTGAGTCCAGCGTGACTATAGTTTAATAAATAATAAGAGAGTTCAGAAATATTTTAGGGTTGGAGTAGCAATCCCCACAATATTGCTTGGAATAAGACGATCGAAATCATTGCGAAATCTTTCGTCAGATTCAGTTACAAATGTGCAAAATGGGACATTTCTCATAATAGACGGTCATTGCTAATTGGAAATCAGGTAAGCCAGATAATTCTTCTATCATTTAAAATATTAAAATTGTATAGAATTTAGTTCTTAATAATAATTTTAAATTTCAAAATGTATGAAAGAATAAGTATTCAACAACATATAGGGAATTAATTAATAGGAATTTAATAAGACCAGTAGATTGATTGTTTGACTCTTTCTTGTAAATGCATTGTCAAAATGGCGAGTGATTCAGTACTGAAAAAATGTGAAATGATTATGCTATCAGTTTTGGCTGGCACTTCTTAAATATGACAGAAACTGAGAAATGTCATTCGTTAGCTACAAGTGGAAATAAAACATTAAATTTTTCAAATAAAAATCAAGCAATCCATATAAATAAAACTTTTTATACATAGACTATCATTTAAAAATTACAGATTAACTGAACGTCTGATCAGCGCCTTTAAATAAAATAAGACTTTAATCCGTTTTAACAGATAAAAGATATTAAATTTTGTTTTGACATTTGGTGTTTCAAACAATGGTAAAGAAATTTGAAACGAACGAAATTGAAAAAAACCAAAAAAAAACATTAAAGCCATTCTAACTAGTTGAAACTCACTGATTCACTGAAAGTTCAATCAACGCCAATGATTGTCATTATTAATTAAATTATTGTGATTATGAAGCAATATTGTTTTCTTTAGATCGCACTTTTCAAGAACAGTCGGTTTATTATTTTCTTGATTTAGCGTCAATGCGATTTAGTTTTTAATTAAATTATTCTTTTTTTCCTTACTTCAACTCTATTTTTAGTTGAATTCTATTAGTATGTATAAAAAATTCTATGGTATAATAATTATACATAGATTTTTAAAATATCTTTTACGAATCACAAACCAAAAGTGTTTAAGGAAGATCAAAGCAATTTAATCATTCTCAATTTATATCGTAGTTTCTATAAAACCAATTTGAAAACCAAAGCATTTTTAGTGAATTAATTATTTTCTACACATATATATAAACAGAACTATTTATAGTCCCAAATAAACATAATGAAATCTGTATAATTTTCTTAACCTTGATATAATCAAATTAATTTTTGACACTTAATAACTTTTAACCTTTTTAGTTCTTTTATCTTTTTTCGAATCACTGGATCTTGATACTAAAGTTTCCATAAAATAAAACGATCTATATTCAAATATTCAAATTAATTCATTCCAAAATTAAAATTCTTTCAAAAAACTTCTCAAATTTCGTCAAATGTTTATTTCACATATAACCTCAATGCATTTTTGATTGCTTTTTCTTTCTTCTTCTCAAAGACCAGAAGGTTTCTTTTTTTTTAAATAAAAAAAATCAAAAGATCCCTACTGTTTCTTTCAAAAAACGATAATTCATAGAAAATTTCAACTTAAAATTTTTTCAAATACCCTGGCCTGCTACTTTAATATGATCTCCTATTTAAAAATCATCGATAATTACTTTCGATTAATCGAAAGTGTTTTTATAAAAATTAATAATAAAAAAAAAAAAATATTTTAATGGGCGATCAACGATTAAAAAAATACATAAAATTAATTTTAGCAAGTTTTGACAAATTAATATAATCCCTATATTCCCTCCATTTAAAATTAATAATCCCTATTCCCCCTTTTTTTTTTAAAATTAATACCAATTTGCACGATCGAATTTATTTAAAAGACCCTTATTGATTTTGATCGATTTTGTATTGGTTTTAGAACAGGAGATCAGTTTTGATAGGCAGTCAGTGACAGTACATACAAATAGTATTAATTCTTTAAGAACCTCTTGCATTGTTGTTATTATTCCAGAATTAAAAAAAAAAAAAAGATTACATAAAATTTCTGGAAATTGAAATACGATCCCTTTTAATAAAAGACATAAAAGAAATGTATACAAATCCATTTTATGTTATTTTATTCCAGACAGAAATCATTCAAGACCAGAATTTTTAATTGAGAATAACAATATTAAATACAAACGAGGAAGAGTGTAGTAGAGTAGACTGTGTCAACTCTGGGATACCCGTATGACCGTAACATCTACATTATATCATCCGGTTAATTACTTTTGTCAAAATTTTAAACATACAGCTTTATTAGGTGGAGAGTAATGCTCATATAAAATAAGAAGTTTTATGGCAGCTACTCGAACCCACTGCAGCAGACCAACCAAATTCTGCAAAAACTTTGGCCATTAAACTAAACTACTTTGGCAAAATTTCAGACACGCAGCTGTAATAGGTACAGAGTAATACTCATATAAAAAAAAAGTCGTTTGGCAGCTACCCGAATCCATTTCCCAAAATGGCTGGATTTAAATAGCGATGACGGCTATTGCAAAAAAAACTAATTTGCAAAAATTTCAAGATCCTAGCTTCTTTATTTTTTGAGTTATCGTGCGGACGGACGAACATATAAATCGATTTTTTTTTTCGATTCTAATCCGATCCACTTGAGACTATATCTACCCTCCCCCCTCCTTCTCTGCTTCACAAACGTAATTGCAAATTTATTATACCCTTTGACTATATAGTCATACGGGTATAAAAATTACAAAATAAAGTGAGTCAGCTGTACGCAATGCATGTATATATATACCAGCAGTACATTAATATATAGTGTGAAGCTATTTAAAATGCAGGTCAAAACCTCAAACAAAAAAAACCAATTATGTAAACATTTTCATTAGGATTTCAGCTTTTAGAAGCAGTATTTCTTTTGCTTTTTTGATCACTGAATTATACCATTTAATTTAATTAGATTCTTTATTTTTAAATTCTTTAAATATATACATACATACACACAAATTGCATTCATTATAAAATTTATAAATACTCATATAAGTATTCTCAATATATATATTTTATATAGTCCAAGAATAGTCCCTCACAGCAGGGTGTCATTTCTTTTATTATTAAAGGCATTATTAGTAATTTGTTACTCTTCAAATGATTATTCCAGTATACTGCTGGTATGATGTGTATATTCTATTTAATATACAATGCATTTCCAGATTGACTTCTTTTTTAGTTTTTTATTATGATGAAAAAAGAATTTACAATAATGTTTTAGAATAAAAAATGAAGAATACTATTTATAATGTGTTATAAGTGGCAGTTTTAAAAATAATCATTTACAAAATTAAATAAAAATAATTAAAAAATTCAGTGAATTTAGTGGCTTGATAATGATTCATTTAGTTTTTTTAATTATACAACTATAATTTATTTTTAAAGTGATAATTAATATTAACATATGCTTACAGGTATTTCAACTGTCTTCTACATGTTATAAGGCCTAGTACTATCTCATGTTTAAATTGTATGTGTAATTCATTAAGATCAATAATTCTAATAACACGAATATAATATGACCCCCATGTTCCAACATGTACCTATGACAGGTTTATTTTTTGGTTTAGAGAATTTATTTTAGATATTTTATTGTATTTAAAAACGTCAAATGTTTTATTTCAAACTCAGTGCTGTAATTTTTGCTCCCTTCTTGTTCCCTTTTGTTTATGCCCGCTCCAATGTGATAAATGTCAAGTCGCCAATACTAATAAATCAAAAACTTTTGTGCTAACACATATGCATACTTTTTAGTGAATACTAATGCATAAAACATATATTTGTGTATTTGGCGTAAAGTATAAACATTTGCAAATAAAAAAATATCCGTGATTGAACTGTCATTTGTATTTTTGGATGTTAGATATGAAATACAAATTTTATGAAATAAGACATATTATAGTTTCATTAAAATAAATTAGAGAGTTACTAAATTAGGCTCTTTTTAAGCTTGAAAGCATCGTTTTTAAATTGTTAAGCGACAGCCTTGGAAAAACTATATCATGTTGCTACAGTCTAAACGCAGCTGACATATTAAAAAATTCAAAATATGATTTTATTAATTGAAAAATTGAAATATTAAATTTAAAATTTTTTTTGATTTCATACTATGATTTCATACTAGGTACATGGTTATTGAAAAAATTTCTAATTGGATGAAACCTATTAATTGCATCTTCAAGTGACTTTATGAAAAGCTATACAATATTATGATAAGAGATTTAAAGAAATATAGTGAACTAAAGAGAAGGTTATTTAAAAAATTTAAGAATACAACAATGTGATAAAGGAATGAAGTCTGCCTTTCTTTTTCAGACGTGGCAAATTATTCCTATATTATTTATTGAATTTATTATGTACATATATACAATATACGAACACAATCTTATGGCCCTTTACCATTATGACATGTGGATCAGACTTGCAATCAATTTATAAATAATATTATTTATTTTGTTTATATTATACATTTGTATATTTTAAATTATATTTGGTTACCATGGGGATTTGTAAATGAAAATTATTTAAATTCATAACCCCGTACAGAAATCGATCCCTCATCCGCTCCGTTAGTAATCCAAATGTTTTCCCACTAACCCACCGAAGCCGCAGATTATATTATTCAATGCCTCTATATACAAAGCCCTAGTGCTGAAATTCACGAAATTTACCAGAAGTCTTTCTATTGTTATCTATTCGTGTACAATATAATCTTAAAAATTACATAATTTAAAAATGGAAATGGAAATGTCAATATTTTATAATGCGATTATTAGAAAAATTAGATAATATTATATTTTGTTTAAAATATTCCAGCACACAAATAAGAACCGGCGATTTAAAAAATACTCTCATAAGGCTTGTGTATAAATAAAAATCAATTTTAAAGTTGCTCTCTTAGCACTGTGGCCTTTAGTATATAGAGCAATTGTACTACTAATTAATTTTATTAGTAATCTTATTTATTTTATTTATATCATACATTTTATATTTGGTCGCCATGGTGATTTGTAAAGAAAAATTATTATTAGGCTATATAATATTAACTCGTTTGTTATTAAATTAAAATCTTAATATAAATATAATATTTCTAAATTCAAATAAATGTCCTGAAAAAAATAGTAAAAAACAAATACTTGCATACCAACCTTTTAAAAAGTTTATTTTCTAGTTGTACTCTAATTGAATAATAAATTATAATCTTTTTTTTTAAATAAATAAATTGAACAATATTTTTAGTACACCATTCCACAAAACTATTTTCTTGTTCAACATAATTTAAATATACTCCCATAAATTTCCCAATTAAAATATTTTGGAGTTAATTACATCTTTGGTCTTTAGAAAAATCTCTTGTTACTTTAGAACCATGTATCCTTCCAAGTCCTTACTTCCTAACAAAAAAAACGGGTTAACAACGTCTTCGAAAGAAATAATTTATTGACTTTTTAAAATTTTTTTAGTTCTTCTTGTTTTTTTTTTTAATGCTATATTTTGCCCCCCAAACTCACATTAAAGATAACTTATTAGTACATATGAATCCTTTTGGTCCTTCCTTGTTATAGTTAAATTAGTTTTTTGGACATAGTTTTTTGGTATAGTTTTTTTTTTAATTTTTTATGTCCCAATGGGTGGATTGCTTACACAACTTTAATTTTTAATGTCTTATTTGTCCCTGTGTTTTTTTTTTTTTTTTGCAAGGATAATTTCAGGATTCAGGATTTTTTTTTTTTTTTGGTATTTAAACAACGTCTAAAGTAAAAAAATATGTCAAAAGAAAACGATTTATTACCACTCTAGGGAATTTTGATTATTTTCTTTTGTTTTTAAAACTCAGTTTTTTTTTTTTGGAATTTATCTTAACATAAGAAAATTTTCTATATATGCAGATAATGAATAGGAAATACATATAAAGAAAAAAAAAAGATGTCCTTATTATATTTGCCTTCAGGATAATTATAACTTCATTCGAATCTATTTGGCATTTCTATATTATATGAATTAGTTCCTCTTCTTAGACATTATTCATATATTTGAAGATAAAATATCTTTAGATGGCATTTTTAGATGTGGTAGCATTTATAATGTATTAGATTATCATAAGGACATATTTGTCCTTAAAACAAAAGCAATATTTAAAAAGAAAATCAGAAATAACTTTTACTTATTTCGAAATAATTTCTGGAATTTTGAAAATTTCATTTTCATTATCACACCCTTTATGAAGGAAATTTTTTTTTTTTCTATAATAGCACCCGGAAGGATATTTTTGATTAACTTTATTATATAAATTATTTATTTATTCTATATGTGAATGTATGTATATGTATTAATAAATATATAATATGTTAAATACATTTTAATAGGACTTTATGGAGTTGAAATGGTTATGTTGAGAGTCTACAACAAAATTAGAAACCCAAAATTAAATTAGAAAATTATATTTTAAATATTTAAGAGAGAAATGGGTATGGGAATAAGTAAATACAGAAAATTTCTTATTTAATTTTAAGGTATTTTTTAGGATATATATACTCGTACGAGGTTTTAGATAGAAATACCACTAAATATAATTTATAAAAACATAACTCACATTATATTTAATAAATTTTATTACATGGCACATGTTTTTTACTTTAAGTGAACTTGTTTTTAATTTAATTACAGACTTTTTTAATTAAATAAAATCGTTT
Organism: Dolichopus griseipennis; assembly: GCA_963082915.1. Lineage (NCBI taxonomy): Eukaryota > Metazoa > Arthropoda > Insecta > Diptera > Dolichopodidae > Dolichopus > Dolichopus griseipennis. Next base: position 352,297,852 of record OY720441.1, read on the forward strand.
TTTTAAATGAAGACAATTTAACTTTCGGTAACCCACAGATGGATGGCACAGTGGTTAAGTGATCTTTCATGCGAAAGGGCCGGGTTCGAATCCTAGTGAAAAAAACTTTTCTGCTGTTCGACTCGAACATTGTGGTGGTGTTCAACTGGTGTTCGACTGGTGTTCAGCTAACATTCGCCATTGGGTTCAAATTAATGGCATAATCAATAATTAATAATTATATATCTTTAATAAAAAATACATTAATATAACAATATAAACAAATACAAAATATAAACAAATAATTTAATTGAATAATATAACTCGCAGATATAGAATACCATATAACTCAAATACAAAATATTACAATATAAACAAAAAATAGAATTGTAAATACATGTTATAATGCCTAGTACTATCTCATGTTTAAATTGTATGTGGAATTTAATAAGACCAATTCTAATAGCACGAATATAATATGACACCTGTTCCAACATGTATCTATGGTATAGACAGGCTTATTAGCCTAACAGTTGAACAGTTAACGCTTAAAAAAAAAAAAATGTAGACTTTTTTAATTTAAGTGAACTTTTTATATTAAGTAAATACTATTTTACTGTTCATTTTCATCATTTGAGTTAATTATTAGGGTCTCTAAATTCATTTAATCACAATTGTTGAAATCGTGAGACTAAATAATCGTACAGTAAAGTATTTAAAATAGTTTTGAAGGCCAAATAATGGAATCTTACAAAGACAAATACAAATGGGATAAGATAACGTAATAACTCATTAATCTAGTAGAAGCGTCATATAGAATCTTCATTTTCTTATATAAAGATAAATATTTTACTTAAATTAAAAAAGCTTTCAGTTTTATGCATATATGCATGCAAATTATAAAAAATTCAAAAAACAAACTTTTCAAACAACCCTGAATTCTCCGAAATAATTAACTTACTTCCTCACCCCGTAAGTCTGAAATAAAAATATTATTATTCTAAGGTCGTGTCCGAAACTATCGCACTTCATACTAAAATCTAGCTAGTTGCAAAAGATTTATTCCAAAAAACTCCGAATATTATCAAGTGTTGTCCGAAATTAATCGCACTAATACTAAATTATTTATCAAATATTTAGTGTTCTCATAACTACACTAAAGTAAAAGTAAAACTGAACAAAAACATCGAACATTGCCATAATGACCGAAAATTGAGCTGATTAATGCTAAAATGAAGTATATATTTGGCGTTGTCAAAATAATATTTGACAGAAAAATGCTTTAAATTATATGCATTAAGGCACTACTTCTTCTCCATAATAAATTTATTAATTGCCATAATTTTTAGACCATAAAGTGGAGAATGAAATTCGATAAAATGACGCAAATAGTGCATAGATAGTGCTAGTGTGAAGTGTGAGTGAGAAGTTCCAGTGCGAAACTTTCGAAAACGGCCTAGGATTAAAAAAAAATAAAGTAATAAATATTAATACAATAATATATTTTATTTTATTCTTCGATCCAAAACTAGAATATAAATTCAAGTCTTCACCTGTCAATTTAGGTAATTACTGAGATAATAGTTTTATAATTCTTGGAGTAAATTAATCTTGCTTTTTAATTTTAAAATTTTACTTCAAACGCATCAAATGAAAACGATCACTTGATTTTTCAAAAAACCTGCGCCACTTAATTTAATTTTTAATCAAATTATACAGTATTATTTTTTTTGAATACCATTAACACATTTATTTGATTCTAATATTAAACTCCTGAAAATTGTTATAACTTCTCTTGATATCCCACTAAATAACAATATTATGTTTATACTTCATATAAAATTACACATATCGTTTTTTCTGAAAGTTCCCCATTTTTTTTTTTCCACATTTATGAAATTTCGAATTTTTAATAAGTGGAAAATTATATTAAGTTATTAATTTTTTTGCCTTCTATACATTTAATGTCCTGGTTGTTTTTGATTTTATTTCATGTCCGGTTAAATAATATTTCTTTTATTTTAATATTTATTTTTTAATTTTTATTTCTCAAACTATTTTCTTAAAGGATACTCCCCAAAATAAATAACTTTGAAAAGGATTCAAGGGATCCTTGTATTTAATATCTCAATCACTGATAATAATATTGAAAAATAAGAAATTATGTTGGAAATAGTTATGGGAGAAGATAAACTTGTTGGCACATCCTTATTTAAATAAATTCGTTTTTTGGTTTTTAGTAAATTTTTGTTATTTTAATTGCTTAAGTACCGTAAGTATCTTAAAAATGTTTTGATTAGAGATTAATTAATAAAATGAAATCCGAAAGTGTTGTCAGATTACAAATTAACTTGTTTCTTAGTAGTTTTTATAATTTGTTAAGGATTTCAAGCTTTAATTATGTTAAGCTCAAACTAGAATTACCCATTAATTTAATTCATGTAAGTATAAGAAACCAAAAATTGAAATAAATCAAATTTGACAGCTAGTGATTATATTGTAACGCTAATATAACAGTAAATTTAAAAAAAAACCGAAGCAAGGTTGAATAGAACCATCAGATATTAAGGGTCAATCTCGGAGAAAAACATAAACACTAAGTCTGATGCCACATGAATGCGTGACAAAAAATGTACATAATGACATGATAAAGTTTGAATTTTAAAATTTGTCGTTTTAAGAAGTTTTAAGAAGTTTTGAGAAGTGCGCCATTTCATTTTAATTAGAATACTTTAACTAGAATACAAATTATTCTTTTTGAGTTGTCATAACAACTTAATTTCATATTATTGAATGACTTCGTCAAATTGTCTGCTGGCAATCTAAAACAATAATGTTGCGTCGAATTTATTGGACTTCAAACATAAATTATCGTTATTAAATAATTTGTCAATATCGTTATCTTTTAAATAAAATAGCTCTAAGCTCCGATAAAACTCGTTCTAAGAGACCTAGAAATCTGCTTGACCAAGTTTTAGAAAGAATATTTGCCATGCTCTTAAATACATAAGGTTATTTAAATTCCTATAATTCCGAATTTATAGAAATAAAACTTAAAAAAATTTCTAATTGGTCATATCTCTCAAACGAATGAGAACCACCGGGTCCAAAGAATTTTTTATTTGTTTTGAACTCCAAATTATCCCCTACTCCAATAGCAGGTAGATAGTCGAAACACCCAGTATACATAATTTGAAAAATTTCTATTTTATACACATCTTTTAATAAAAAAAATAAAAAAGCATTTTTTTCCTCCTCAGTGTACTACACACAAAAACAAGAAATTTTTTAAGAAATAGCTTTTGGGTAAATTTTTATTTTAAATAAAATTATCTAAAAAATAATATATTTTTTAATTCACATACGGTACCACAAGGAGATATGTAGTACATAGTATTTACCACAATCTGGTACCACATACATGTATGAGTAATAATATTCTGATAATATTCAGAATCTTATTTACCATACAATGATAATATTTGTGATATGAATAAATGTGGTTAATTTGAATATATGATCCTTTAAGGAATTTATATATGATTCTAGTCTAGAGTTTTATTATTATTTGTGGAATAGTGCCTTTAAGGATTGTTTTAAATTCTTACAATCTTCAAAAAACGGAAAATATCTGAAAGGTAAGGAAACATATTAAATGGGTGGACAATAACATGTATAAGAAACGGATGCATATATACATTTATCAAAAAATTATGAACTGTTTAATGTTTACACATAATTGATATTATGATTTATATTACAAATATTAAATTATACGAGAATACATATCTACTTAAAACTTAGGGTGGACATAATATTAAATTATAGTATGTGTTAAAAAAAAATAAAATTATAATATTAAAATATTATTAGTTTATTTTTATTTTATTGAAATTTTATGAACCTTAATAAAATTATGAACCTTATAATTAAATTATTTTGGAATTAATTTTTAATTAAAATTAATTGGGTAACTAATAATTTTTTGAAGATAATTTTAAATGATTTTATTAAATATTAAGAATTTTATTGATTTACTAAAATTTATCCTTAGATGAAGAACAGGCATTTTCTTTTTATCATTGGATTGTATTATCAAAAGATTTGTAAAAAAAGTACATGTCACAATAACGATGCAACCGACTTTGAAATATCCTACACCTTGCAAATACAATTGATAGTTATGCCCCAGATAGTCCTCACTTTAACTCGTCCAGATTTCAGGGATATTAAGCAAATAGGACAGAACTATCTTATACCAAATTTCAATTTTCCAACTTTAATAATTCCGAAGATATTCTGATGGTTAGATTTAAGGAGGCTTGTGGCAGCAATCCGAACAAATACTTTAATTCTTCTCAAATTTCAGAAACATCAGGAAAACAGGACAGATCACTCTTGTACAAAATTTCCAAGATTCTATTTTTATCAATTTCGAAGAAACCATGGATAATGGAAAGAATTATCTTGTACTAAACTTCAGTCGTCCAGCGTTATTAATTTCGAAAATATACTTATTAGATATTGAGAGACGTGTGGCAGCTAACCGAACAATCTCCAGTTTTAGGAACATAATTGAAACAGAGCAAAACACCTTTGCATCGAATATTAAGTTAATAATTTTATTAATTTTGAAGATATGCCTCTAAATCTTGGGATTTTTGTGAGTGCTATACGAACCATCGATTCAATTTATTCTATCCGTTAGGGACCGAAGGGAAATAAAGAAACACCTTTGTATCAAATTTGAAAGTTCTATCTTCTATATTAGTCATTTTTATATACTCCTATATGTCCTTAGTTCGATTGGAAGATTCTAGAATTCGATCTCACCCATTTTCAATCTCCGCCTTACTTTAGTCATTAATAACTTACAGTATAAATATAATTAAGATAGCGTTTTTATTTTTGAGTTACAGGCGGACAGACGGACGGACAGCGCTAAATCAACTCAGGAGGTGAAGCTGAGCAAAAGTTTATATACTTTTTTATATCAAACTTGCTGCGTTTTGGTGGTTACTAACACCGTACCAAAGTTTTTTGAAAGAAAAATTCTACGTAGAATTTATGGTCCTGTAAACGATGGCGCGGTCTGACGGAGAAGATATAATGCCGAACTCTACGAACTTTAAAATGACATTGATGTAGTTACGAAAGTGAAATCAGACGCCTTCATTGGCTCGGTCACGTCGAACGAATGTCAACTGATGCTCCAGTCAAGAAGATATTTGAAGTCAAACCTCAAAGGAAGCGACGCCGAGGGAGACCGAACCTTCGTTGGGGAGATGAGACATCGGCAGATTTAAAAAAAAAACTGCATATCGCCAATTTGTAAGAGATCTGCGCTAAACCGAGAGGAGTGGAAGGGGATATTACATCAGGCCCAGAACCATCATGGTTTGTAGTGCCTAACAAGTAAGTAAGTAAACACCGTATTAAAGATAATATATATCCTTATACCTATTTTATAGAGTGTCAAAATGTGAGCTAGTCTTTTCAAAAGTTCATTCAAAAAAAAAACAAAAGATTCAACAAAGGATAAAAGTTCATTCCAAACATTTAGTTATGCTGCATGCATCCCTATTTTTTTACTTAAATTTAAGAAAGTAATAAATTTAGATTATATTATTCTATTGTTATAATTTAACTTATTTTTTAAATATTGAATATATTTTTTTAATATTAATTGTTTCATATTTTACTACAATTTTGTATACCAATGATTTTAATTATTAATTTTAATCTAATTTTACGCTGCAATTTTGATTCTAAAATATAAAAGAACCGATTTTATAATAAATTTTAAATGGAAATTAAAAATCAAATTAATAAAATGCACATGACATCATTCACATATGAATCAATTAATAATAAAAATACATACACATGTAGATCTAAGAAATAAAAATAACGAATTACGAATTTATACCGAATCAAATTAAATTTTTCATACATGACGAAGGAAATTCAATTTAAAAATTCCATGAATTTTTTTTTTTTTTTTTTAATTTTTTAATTTCTTTTAACCCTTTCTTTTTTAAATTTATTTACTTATTAATGTCGCTGTTACATTGTCTCATTGTTGTAACAAAATTCAAACTTCTTTTATAATGTTAAAAAACACATCAGACGAATCAAAAATTGATTTATATAAGAATAAATACTTCCAGATCGAGGTTCACTCTCAATAAAAGCCTTACTACAATATAACACGTGTGCTAGTTTGTTTATAGTTTCTGTGGAAACCGCAACTTCACTATAAGTATTTTATTTAATTTATCAGTTTTATAAATTTTTTTCCCTTTTTTATGCCCTTTAGGAGCATGTCTCTTCCCCTTCCTCTGCTTTTATTTTACTTAGAACACCAGTCACTTCTGTATCACTTCTGTCATGATGCCACCTAGCTTGAATGTTTTGAACAGAAGAGCCGAAAGTGGTCTTATTTTAGTTCTTGTTTAATATTATAATCATTCCGCGCAGTCCTCAAGTTGTCGAGTATTATAATCTCAAAATTAGACTCCTTGATCCAAAATGGTTTTTTTCTCCTTAGTAAAGCTTTATATTACAACTTCTTGTATAAAAACATCGATTACCCCTGTTTCTTCTATTATTTACTTTTTTTCTAACATACTTTCTCACAGTTAGTCTGAGATCAAAGATTGTCCTACATAACCAAGCCATTTTAAAACCTTTTAGAATCTCGAAGCTATTCATCTGTCTGTCATTCTATTCTTAATTTGATTACTGCTTTATATAATTTTTTATGATGTTTTTTAACCTATAGTTGCCAGGGATAAAAATTATTAACCTTAGAAACAGACCCATAAACATAAACTGTTTTTTTTTAAATTAAATTTAATTTAAAAAATAATTTATTTAAAATAAAAAATTCTAAAAATCAAAACATTTATTCCCACCGTTATTAGATTCCAACCCTTTATTATTATCCTTTTGCAACCTCTTTATCCTTTAAAATCCAGTTAGTATCCCATCCCTATTATATAACACGCGTTAACTTTTTTTTTAAAATATTGACCTTTTTAAAGTCAAAATAATTTTGTAAGCGACAATAATTTGAGAAAAAAAAAGTATTTAATATCCTCATAAAATACAGTTAACTGGCAACTTTTTATATTAAAACTGGATCAAAGAGATCAAATGAGGTAATAATTGAAATTCTTCATACACGGTTAATTAAATATAAAGGATTACGCGTTAAAAAAACGCTTAAAGTCGTTAACAGTTTTCAGTTTACACATAAGTGTATATGTGTATACAGTTTATACATATATAGAATTTAAAGGTTTAAAAATTATAATAGTATTTTTATATTTGTTTTATTTTATGATTTTGCTAAAACATATTTTATATTAATTGAAGTATTTTGTTATTATATTTTCAGTCTGGGCGTCCAGTCTTGCCTTTTTTCTTGCGTCCAGTCTTGCCAAAATTGCTATATCTTAGCTGTTAATTGTAGATAGTTCTAATAACACAAATATTTCTACTTTTACGTGGCTTCCCCGTTCCAAAGCTATACACCTTCTATGTTCAGAAATAATGTGATTATTCCACAAACGCTATTTTGAGGTTATGTGTACTTGTATATATACATGTGTACTTGAAATATAATTTTAAACTACATTAAATTTTCTAAACCTTACAAATTTAAATAAAAGAGTAGAATTTTTTGTTTTAATTTTTTATTTGAAATTCGTATCTTGCAAAAACCGTTATATTAAAAAACAATGTTTTACTTTGTTACTGATATTCTGTATCAGTTAAACGCCTAGAGATGTGTACTCGTATGTAAAATTTTTATATTAAGCTGATCTTTGAAAATAATTTTAATACCTAAGACCGCTTGCTGTATTCCTCCCTGTGAAAATTGTCAATATTCCAAAAATTATGAAGCATTTCTAATTTGATAAGCTAAGAAGTTTAGTACTAAAATAGCCACGAATTGTTAGGTTTTTCAAAGTAAAGCAATTTTTGGAAAAAAATTAAGCTTAAATAGTATATATTTTTAAATATGAATACTTTATTGAGATAATTATACTCTTTTCACATAAATTTGGTCCTTTCTTAACATTAAATTGTCTAATTTCAAATCAATTTTGTCTGTTTTAAATTAAATTGATCGCAAAGTTTCAAATGAAATTGGTATTTTGTCAAATGAATTTCATCTTTTTTTAAATGAATTTGGTCTTTTTTCAAATGAATTTGGTCCGAAGACAAACCCAAAAGTCGAAATGACATAATTTTAAGAACCTAGTCTCCAATTCTGTAATAGAAGCTAAAATAGGAAAAAAAAAATTAAGCTAAGTCCCAAAATAATGGCAACTAAATTTTTTAAGGCTATTTTGTAATTTGCGCTGGCTTAAAAATTGAACTTTTGTAATTTTTCCAACTGTTTTTGGGGTTTACTATTGAATTGGTGAATGATTTTTTTTCCAATAAATTAATCAGACTATACTGAATCCCAAGAAATGTGGCTGATTTAAAGAAGAACCATGTTTAATTTGAAAATAAATGACTATTTAAATTTGGTACAATTTTTGGAATTTAGGGCCAAGATCACATGAAAATAGTATATATAGTGTATTTTTGAAGTTTCTATTCAACTTCCAAAGGAAAAAATTTAAAATGAAACTTTAAAACTTTGCTTTTAATTGTCCAATTAAAAAGCTGCCCTTATTTTTCCAAAGCTTAAGTAAGACTTTTCTTAAATAAGAAAAAATGGGAAGTAAAAAATCACCTTGGGAACGAAATATAAGTGTGTACTAATTTTTCTCAAAGGTAATATGTTATTGGTCTCGTCCTGGCGTACAAAAAAGAAAGTTTGACAAAGGTTCTAAAAACTAAGAAATAGAAGACAGGTAAGTATACATTGAGAAATAAAATTTATTTCTATGTGCATAGGTTCCAAAATAACTTTAACTTTCAAAAATAAATCATTCATAGAAAATATATTAGAGTATTTGTTTTACTAAATCAAATTGATAGCCCTCACATCCTTGTTAAGTCTTCAATTTCATATTAAATGTTCTTTCAAATAAATCTTTATTTTGTAATAAATTACAACCAATTCAACCAACAACTTCAAAATATTTCATTATGGGAAGCAAAATAGAAGAAGGCAAGAGTTCAACCATCTTTTAAAAAAAAAAAACCTAATTAACATTTTGATTGTTATTTAATAACAAAAAACGAACCAATTTTAAGTATTTTAATTATAAATTTAAAAAAATTGTTATAAACTAAGAAATAAAATAAAACAACCATTGACTGTAACAAAATTGGTAAACTTTTCCTCAAAATAAAAACTCTCATATTTCATGTTATCCTTTTTTTTGTTTATTGTCCTTTTCGTCCTTTTTTTGTTTTAGGTCCAAAATTTTAAAATTACATTTTAATGAAAGTAAATTTTTATTTCTTGTTTTTTTACGAAAAATTTATTTAAACGGTAAATATTGAAAGGGTTATTTATGTCCCGCGAGAGTCATTATTCAACTGTTTTCCATTTAAATTTTTTTTTTTTTTTTTTATTCAACAAAACCAAAATATCTCAATTTAAAGAAATTCAACATGGGACACAAAACAAAAAATAATCAACAATCCGATTCAGAGATTTATTCTTTTACATTAAAGAATTTACAAAAAGTTTAAATTCTTGTTTTAATAGAATGGAAGTGGTAGGAATGAGTAAGAAAACTAAGGACAAAAAGCTAAGGAAAGAATAGCATTACCGATCGTTTGTCATTTATAATACCGGAAAGAGGCGTACAATAAAAATTACCAAAAAATTTTAAAAAGAAAATATTAGTTTGTTTTTTAAAAGGAATTTTAAAAATTAATAAAAAATTATAAAGTTTGGGGCGGATTGATAAGGAACAATCAACACAAACTTAATATAATCATGAATAACAATCAGCTGATCAAATATGACAAGATGTCAGTCATATACAAAAAATGCAAATGGAATTTCAAAATATTCATCGGATGATTTGGAAATTCTTCTAATAAAATGCTCATAGTTGTTGCCATTATTAAGAAAGAAGTATTTTGATAGTTAGGGATTGAAAACTTTTTGTAGCTCAAATTTCATGGAGGGAACTTTTAGATATGGAAACAACTTTTTAATAATAATAATAATATACTTGTTATATAACAAATCAAAACCATAGTCGAATTTTCAAGTGAAAGTTCTCGGGATCAAATTTTGTTTAAATTATATCCAATAATAAAATAGCGTACAATTTTATACAGAACGTCCTAAACTTATATTAGGACACAAAGATTTATCAAAGAGCGGAGGTGATAGAGAAGTTCATAACGAAAAAAATTTATTGTGGAGGTGGGGTCTATTTCGAACGGTTTCCGAGATAGCCTACCAGTTATCCAGTAGTCAACAGCTTTGTCAAAATAATGATAAACCGAACTTCTTAGCCTGTAAATCTTAGTCTAAATAACTTGATGAATACCCTGTACTTATGGAGGTGTAAAAGCAGTAAAAAGCATTTATAATTTATGTAAACGCTGTATATTACAGTCGATGGCGCAGTGGTTGTGGAGCCGGCCTTTCATACGAAAGGTCCCGGGTTTGATTCCTGACTGGGTAAACTCAATAAAATAGTATATAGCAATACAAAATACTTATATAAAAATAACTTATAACTAAATATCTAATAGTCTAAAAATCGAAAAATAATTAATAAACAAATCAAATATAAAATATTACCTATAATCGTGTTCCCGAAATAACCTTTATCTTAATTGTAAATAGAAAATTAACTTTATCAATATAAAAATAAGCATCTGTCAAATTGACACCATTGACATATGCATATGTGACATGCCATAACCCAACATACATCTATTCTATACGTCAAGAGATATGGATATGCAAAAATCTTGGTGGCACCTTGCAGGAAATCTAGGAAAACGCATTGCGCAGAAATTTGGTGTCTCTCAGCTTAGTGACCAAACGATTACCGAAACGGAAACAAAGCCGCGGACACTCTCAGGAGATAAAACAAGAAAAAAAAATTATTTTCAAACGACTTTTCTTCAAAATATCTGGATTTTAAATTTGAAATACATCTACATTGAATAAAATTTGACATTAAATAGTATTTTAGCTGATTAATACGTCAAAGTTAAAAAGAACTCAAAAAATTTACATAAAATATGAATTGTTCTATATAAATTCCCCCCAAATTTATATAACGATTATTATATACTAGTAAAACAAATGTTTATCCGATTTATAACAAATTTTTTTGAAAAAATAAACTTTTAATATCTTTTGGGTATTGTTTAAATATTTTCATTGTAAATATTTATATTAAAATAGTAACAATATAATATAAAATATTAATAACAAAAAATAACAAAATATAAAATTGAAACGGATGTCAAAATCATCCAAAAGAACAATTCATAACAAATATTTTATTTAAACATGAAAGGACAATGAAATGAAATTGTCGTTTTTAAGAAAAGTAAATCGAATTATAAAATAAAAACTTTCCTCTTCTTTTAATTTATTTTTTTTTGTTTTTCTTTTTGAAAGAAAATTGAGAAAACCAAACTGACATCTTTATGAAACGGATATAAAGTGGAAGTAATACGAACGTCATAACGGAAGTACTGTTCTCTAACATAACAAACAAAAATGTTAACATTAACAAGTTTATATTGATGGTCAATTCAATTTCAATTTAAAAAAAAAAACAAACAGTTAACTGAAGAATTTTTAAGAGTTAAAGAATTTAACTTTAATTGTATTTTATATTTGAAGAATATAAAAACCGGAACCGGAAATAAGTATATATGATTAAGAACAGATATGAATAATATAGTAACAAATGTTCTTCTATTGATACATAATTTTATTAAAAATTAAATTTTAAATTATTTAATTATTTACTTACAGTCTTAACTATAAAGGCCAACTATTCAAACCTCGTATAACATATATTTAGCACTTATATAATTAAAATACTAATTAAGTAAAATCCTAATACGAACTACCTTTCACTAATCATATAATCAAATAATTATTTTTTAAACGGCTTTCTTGCATTAAAACTCGACGACATCAATTAATCGATTCCTCGGCTTCCCTACTGATATCTTTCTATCCGGAAATCAATACCTTCTTTGGAATGCGGGAATCTGACTGTAGAAAGTAGGTTTTCTGTCGCTTGGGTGTTCGTCCACGTTTTACTGTCATAGCATAACACCGGTCTGATAAGAGATTTGTAAAGCTCAAGTTTACATTTTCTGTTCACTTCTCGAGATTTAAATATCTTCAACACAGAGTAGTATTGTTTGCTTTCGCAATCCTTCGAGTTACCTCTGATGTTTCATCGTTTACACTTGTTATTTTAGACCCTAGGTAGACAAAACTTTTTACTACTTCCACGTTGTCATCAACAAAAGTAATATGTTGCTTCTCTCTCTGGTTACGTCTAGATACCACTTACAATTTTGTCTTATCGGTGTTTATACTCAGACCCAGTTCTATAGCTGTTTTCTCCAAGTGGATATAGCATTCTCTGACGCCAGCCTCTGATCTTCCCAGTAAATTTAAGTCATCTGTGTATGCTGCTTTTTGTGTGTTTTGAATAGTAACGTGGCATTCGGGTCAGAGGGGATTTTCCTGACTATATGCTACAGAGCTTGAAATTTTACCTTAGTGCTTCTGTTTTGCATAGTAGTTTTAATCAATCTTACTAGTTTTGTTGTAATTTTTAGTAATGCAATAGAATTTTAATTAGTTAAAATCATTAACTTTATCAAAAAAATAAATTTTTGGTTTATTTAATAAGAAATAAATGATTGGCGCAATAGGGCGAAAATCTCCTAATATTTTACAAAAAAAAAATAATTTTAAGCCATTTAAACAATAGACTTCTTATTCTTCATCGAGATACCACTCTATGATATTCACTTATATTTGAAAAAATGCATATGATTTCAACAAAATTGAAATCATCTGATTAAAAAAAGAATTAAAAAACAAAATCCTTAGCACTTCAAGGAAATTCATAGACCTATAACTTAAGTAAAAATAAAAGAAAGTAAATTGTACCTTAAAATTTTAAAAACGTCATACTTATTCAACAATCTAAAAGGTTCACAAGTATTTACAAAAAAAAACCAGTAGTTCAAAATTATTTTTTTTTGACAGATGTCACTTTTAAAAAGTTTCATATTTTAAATTCATCTAATATATCTGGCCTAAACTATTTAATCATATTATACAATTCTAATATTAAATTTTATTAATTTCCCAGGAAGATAAAAAAAATCATTAAAAATAAATTCTCTAAATCCTTTTTAAATGCATTATCTGAACATACACACAGACACATACATTTAATTTCATTCAAATGCAGAATACTACAATGTGCATACATTGCAAAATAAACAATTTAAAAAAAAATATATAAATGTCCTTTTTTTATTAAAGAAAAATTATTTTAATAATCTGTCACACTCTATATCCTTTTTATTTTTTTTTACATTTTCTCTCTCTTTCTTTCATTTTTTAATATTTAATATTATTATCATTATTAATATTATATGCATAATTTTATTTTAAACAAAAATTGCAATAAGTCAACATATTAAAAATAATATTATAATCAACAACCTAAAAAATTATAAATATATATAATATATATACATATATATATATAATATAATATATAAGTACATGTAAGTATAATATTATATAAAATACAATATACGCAATAAATAGTACCCTTTGTATATTAAAATTAATAAATAGATTGTATAGGTAACCTACAAAATATTAATCTTTTATAAAATTCATGATATTCTAATGGTAAGAGTAGCAAATATATATATATATATATATGTATCGTATCCTTTTGCTCTAAATCCTGTTTTATATTTAACTAAAAAAAGAAAAAATAAACCAAAACAGAATCACTGAACACCATTTATTTATAATAAACTAAATTTTTCACAGGAACAGGATAATGTTACCAATTATTTATAGTGTAAAACTAGGAAGCAAGTAATAAAGACTCTGTCAACTTTGGGATATCAGTAAGATTATTAACAACTAGGGAAATGTAGGAGTATTCGCCATATGAGTATTCGATCATATTTTACAAAATTTAAAACACCTGGGTTTTGATAAAATGAATTTCACAGTTTTGAATAACAGGTACACGAATCTGTCACTTTAGGCAAACTAACAAAATTTGACAGAAGTTGTTGACTTCTTTGAGAGTGTTGTAGAAACTGACTCTTATTACATATAAAGTCATGCTCATAAAAGCAAATTTGTAGTGTTGATACAAGAACCCGTAGGCCAAAGTTGTTCAATGTCAAAACCGAAGATTGTTTTAGTATATAAATGGGGATGTGAAAATGCTAGCCCAAAATTTAGAGTTGCCATGTTCACAGACAGGCCAAATCGATTTACTTTATATTCCATCCTTCCCAATCCCGATCCTAAAAACCAAACAATACATTTGTATTTAAGGTTCATACCAAGTTTGGTTTTAAAAAAAGGTGAGTGGTTTTAGTTGGTTAAAGTCCAACACTCCCCAGATGAACCCCGTAAAGTGATTCTGGGCGGCTTTCGATGCTTTCCATCAACCTTCGCAAAAAAAAAAAAAAAAAAATATTATGTGCCATGTATATCTCGCCAAATCGACTTACTTCTAAATTTTGACCAGACCCATGGACTTGAGTGCTTATCTATCTTGTGTACTTTACAGTGGCAGAAACGTAATCGCAAATTTATAATGAAATAATTCCATTTAATACAAAATACATAGTTTACCCTCTTGAACCCTTGAAAAATTTTACAAAATTCAGATTTGACTCAGAACTAATACCACCAGTTTATACAATAGGGGTGAGAAAATAATATTTAACCAATATTTTAATACAATATTTTAATTTTTATATATTTCACTTCCAACAAGGATAAAAAATAGGAACAAATGCAAGAAAGAGACAAAAAATAATAATAAAAAAAAATCAGAAAATAAAATAATAAAATGAAATGTATAAGGAAATTATGGAAATCATGCAAAGTGTAATTGTGTGGTTGACCGCGTTTAAATCCTGTTTATTGTTCATTTTTTGGTGTTTCCTTAATTCCGTTATTTTTTTTTTCTCCAACTCTTATATTTAACTGTAAAATAAATTGATTCTTGTTGCGCTGTTCAATGTTTCCAAAAATTTAATATTGCTATTAAAAATTATTATTATGATTTTTGTATTTATGGTGTTTTTTTAGTGTCAGGATGTACAGGAGTGTATAATGTATAAATATGTAATAAAATAAATTAAATAAAAATTATGTTAATTTTAATAAAATTAATTTTTATTAGAATTTATTTAAATAAAATAATAAATTTTCAATATTTTTCTGGTTTATTTTCAAAAAAAAAAAACTTTTATAGTGGAGAAATTATGAAAATTGAAATTTATTGAAAAAGGAAATGAAAATTTTATTGTTATTTTATTTTTGTGGGGATTTGGTTTTTTTTTGACATTTTGTTTAATAATTATTTTTAATGTGTGATACTTTGACAACACTTAAATGTCAAACAACTGTTTTGTCTAAGTCGATTTATCAAAAAAGTTACAGGGCAAATTTGACACATAAGAAATTTGAAACAGCTAGCAAATGTACATAATTATGTCAAAAACTGTAATAAATATCTCAGCTTCTACTATTGACAGATATATTTGCCGAATTAATTAGAAATGTTGTTAAAGTTAAACTTTTGAAAAAACAATCAGCTTTTTGGTACTATATTTGGTTTAACAACCCAAAAAACTATAAATGTACATGTCGGAACAGGGGAAAGTATTATATTCATATTATTAGAACCGGTCAAATGAATTCCACATACAATTTACATGAGATAGTACTATGCCTTATAACATATAGAAATGTCTTGGATTTTGAATAGATACAATTCTATTTTTGTTTATATTATATTAATTTTGTATTTGAGTTATATAGTATTTCTATATCTGTGAGTTATATTATTCAATTAAATTATTGGTTTATATTTTCTATTTGTTTACATTGTTATATTAATGTATTTTTTACTAAAGATATATAATTATTAATTATTGATCAAGCAATAAATTTGAACCTAATGGTGAATGATAAAAGTTTTTTCGCTTTCACTGAGATTCGAACCCTGCCCTGCCTGTGTCACCAATCCGTTTATTCTAATCAAGCAGAAACTCAATTTTAATTAAAATTTATAATTGGAATAACGAATTTGGGAATAAGTTAAAGTGGAGGGCAAAACTGTACGATAAAAATTAATAACTAAAATAACTATTATAGATTCTAAATATGTATAAAGAATGATTAAAAATCAAGCAGATAATTAAAGTATTCCACATTTATTAGGTTTATTAGGCTAATGGAAATTGCATTGGAATTATAAAATAGGAATACAAATATCAGAGAATAATTGGAATAAATTGTTAGTGTGTTCTATGATGATATTAATTAATGTAGGATAGATAATAAAAACGTTATAGGAGTGGTATAATATATTAAAATATATTTTTATTATAGAAAATAAAATACTAGCTATATTATTTTAAATCAAAATCTAAAATAAAATTAAAACAAACTATATTATAATTTTTTAAGATTTATTATGAATTTAGACTTGTTTTGAATTAAACTAAACTAATTATACATTTGGATTAAACCAGTTTAAAACTAAATTGCGCCTTTAATGACTCTTCTAGATCAAAATAAGAATGATCAATCATGAACATCCAAAAAAATCAGTTGCTTCAAAAGAATTTTCAAACCATGATTCCACCCTGACACAATTGGAATAATTTATGGTTATGAGCGAAGACTCCATTCAAGTTTACATGGATGGCTCTAAGTTGGAAGATAAAGTAGGGGTGGTATTTTCTATCCCAATCTAGAAATAAATCATGCTTTTCGGCTGCTTGACCTATGGAGTGTTCTCCAAGCTGAAATTATTGACATAAACGAGACGGTGGAATTGCTAAAACGGTACGTGATCTGCACAAGATGATTCTACATTTTTACGGATAGTTTTAACATCTAACTCAATAAACTTTTTAGTCGTCGGTAATTGCCTCTCATCCTTGAACGACCTAGGTGACGTATTCGATATCCACCTTGTTTGGGTACCTGTACATAGTGGAATCCCAGGCAATTGTAGAGCTGATTACCTAGCTAGGAGCGGCACAAACCTCCAAATTCTTTCAGGGAAGGAAAATATCGAGGTTCTCTTAACGACTTTACAGTTGTGGTCTCAGCAACGAGCCTATATGCACTCACGAACCGTAGATGGTTTTCAGATAGCATTTGCGCTATAGCCAAACAAACCTGGCCTAAATTGGATATAAAGAGATCCACAAAACTTTTATCCCTAAATCGCCGGAATATTGGCAAGTGATGTAATAAGAGTGCTAACCGGGTACTGTCCTATCAGCAGATATGACAGATATGCCACTGTCTTCAACTGATTTTGTAGAATCTGCAAAGAATAAGAGAAGGAGGAAACGGTCGTTTTTCTGTTATATGAATGTCTGGCCCTCGCTATTAAATAAAGAACAATCATGAAAACTTATTTCTTATGTAATCTTCTTTATCTGCGGGTTGTTAATAAAACCGACATACTACGCTTTTTAATAAGCTCCAACTGGTTTAATTTAGGATAATGAGATCCAGGGGTATCACAACCTACTTAACCATAAACACACTATATTAATTTACTATAAAATTTTTGATAAATTCCCAATTTAAAATTCAATAATCCATTTAATAAATCAATAATTAGGAAAATAATAAAGTTGAATGCATAACATATGTGCCATTTTCTCAATTAAAAAACAAAGTAAACTTTGTGCGTGCATTTTTAATTAAAAGTATAAAAAAAACTTAACGGATTTCCTTTTTACCTTTAACATTTTATAACCTTAACTACACCTGGAATACTTGCATTGCAAACAATGTAGGTGAATATTATTATGTTAATTTTGATTTATTTGTGATAAAATTAAAAAAAAAAACACACACAAAAAACAATATTTTCTAATAAACCATAAAATATAATTAACACTTAAATATTATACTGTAAATTTGATAATTATAACGATTTACCGTCAACCTAACTGTATAGAATACGTGTTAGAATTATTATACAACTGATATATAAAAATAATATTTTAAAATTAAAATAATAAGAACAAAAAAATAATAAAGTGTAACAATAATTATTACTAAATATCACGAAGTTCGTGCAATCTCCCACAGATTTGATTAGAATACAGTTATAAAACTGAAAAATGAAAGCAAATACATTATATATATACATAGAGTATAGCGTACATTATTGTATAATTTTAAATTAACTAATATGTTAAAAACTACTTTTTTATTATTAAATTTTTAATTAGTTTACAGTTTTCTCTGTTCTTTTTTTTTTATTTACAGTTATATTTACGCAAAATTTCTAATTATTTTCAAACATAAAAACTTGATGGATTTACAGTTATGTCTGTTTTTTTTGTTTCCGTTATTTATTACGAAACTGAAAGAAAGCGATTTTGAAAGATTTGTCATCTTTGGCTTTGAGTTTGAAAGAATTTAAATATTTAAAATAATCGGGGAATGTATAGACTTGTGCGCATTAATTAACGAAGAACCAAGAGTGAAGCAAATCATCAGTAGGAAATGGAGGTGAATGACCGTATAATAAGAAAAATGAAGAATACATAAAGACTTTTGCAAAGGTGGAACCCTCTAGACGAATCCAGGTGAAAAAGTAGAACCAGAACAACATGTAGAAGAACTGTGCTGGATGAACTTAGTAGACACGAAATATCCTGGAATGAAATAGTAATAAAACTAGGAATAAAAATGAAGAGAGACTTCAAGTTAAAGCCATATGTTTGCAAGTGGTTTAAAAGAAAAAAAAATAATCGAGAGAATGACCATAAGCCATTCCGTATGGAGATTTTGATAATTGTTCAACATGACTTTACTCAAAACGCCAAATACAATAGTATTAACTTAATATACGAAAGCTGTTTTTTTTAATGCAATTTCCAAAATATTTTTCTTCCTAAACTTTCCCCATCCTTACTCCTCAATCATTATATTGTGCAAGCAGTTTGGGTGATTATCCCAGTATTTTGAATCCGGAAAGTGGTTTTGTTGTTTTAGTAGAAATTTCATCCAGTTATACACTACTTTAGATTTCTAAAAAACTTGTACTTTCTCTTCTTTCAAATAAAAGAGTAATCAAAACATCAGAAATTCCTTCCGGCATCAGCTAACAATGAAGGTATCTAAAATATTTGTTTCATCGATTGGGTAACGATTAACAGCTTCTCGCAACTAACTAGAGAAATATTCATCAATTTAGAACTAGCAGCTGTCTTAGCTAACTGAATTGTTTAGGAAAACTTTTTAGATTCCTAGCTCTTCTTTAGGAGTTGTAAGAGCCCAATTTTCAAACACTTGTTTTTTATTTAACACCTGCCCAAATTTTTTTGAAGTAATACATATAAATTAAAGCTCCAACATATTTTAACGTGTGTTAACTGTTATTCTAAACTATAAAGGTTTTCTTGAAATTAAAAAAAGTATCTCTAGATTTTTTTTAAATTTTCCTTAATAAATAAATTTCTAACAAAAGTTCTAAAAAATTATTATAAAATATTTTTCAATATACTTTTTAACCGAAACTTATTATGGAACATTGTTTAATTTTGAAAATGTGCTTTTCCATTGCTCTTTTTCCATTTCAAAAGCCCTTGATTTTTCCCATTACTGTTTATTTTTATAAAACTTATACTAAATTATAACATTCCTCTTAATCAGTATATAGCAGATTCAATAAATAAAATTGGTGTAAATAAATTTGCATTTGAATTTCAAAAATGAAAACCATAACTAATTTTTAAATTTTTCACACAACTATGCAAATATCAAAAAAAAAAAAAATATTCACACACTGCAGACAACTTCAAACTTCATGTATAAAAAATATTGAATATCCTGTCAAAAAAAACGAGAGAATACCAGAATTAAAACTATAAAATTATATTCTTTTTGATTTATTTACACAAGCGCATACCCAGAAAATTTTAATCATATTTATACAATAAAAAATAAACTAAAATAATATAAATACACGGTTATTATTCATTAAAAGAAGCGGTAGTTCTAAGCATCCTTTACGAGATCACTATTTTTCCCCCTGTCTAATGATTAAAAAAAAAACAAATCGCATAGTTGTTTTTTTTTTGTAAAAATCTGATGACAAAAGAAATGATGCGCTCACCATATTTTTGTCAAAATCAATCCATACATGCCAAAACGATACCCACCCCTAAATAGTTATATTGACAATTTATTGTCGTTTAAATGAAATTTCGCGTTCAATTCACTTTTATTATTTAGTTTTTAACTTTGTTTGGTTTCTTTTCCTTTGCTTTTTGTTTTTTGTTATTGTATTATATATATTACATACATTCAATTTATCATTATATTTAATAATTAAATGGATTTTTTTTTTGACATACGCTAACTGACATAAAAAAAAGTAAAAAGTTAAATAAAAAAAATAAGTATGTAAAAAAATATTTTAATGATACCATTATTTATGAGAAAATCACAAGAATTTATTAATAAACATTTGAATATATTTGTTACAAATAGGGTACGAAATTTAGAAATTTTATAAATAAGAAGAAGTGAAATAAAAAATATCTAAGAGTTATAAATGTTAAGGCTAATTTTCATTAGAACAATTTCCTGGGCAAAAGTTAGAGCATAGGCAGAAGATACAAAAATACTATTTGTGTGACAAAGAAAAAAAGGTAAAATATTGGGAAAGTCGTCAATAATGCAGAGAGCAATATTGAGAGAGTAACCATAATACAGGGCAAAAAGATGTTCTCTAAAGACTTTTTCCTATAATTTTGTTACTACATACACAAAAAATGTGTATTATACACAGGGTTGGCATTCGTACAATATTGGTGGTATTTGTACGGTATTTTTGTCTTCCGTACAATGTACAATCTTGATCAAAGATAATACGCCAAATGTACGATCTTTTTCAGATTTTAACATTCACAACAAAATTTAAATAATTTACACTTTACAGGTCCTAATATTCACCACAAATTTAAATAATTTATTTTTTTAAAATTTTTTTATTCAATCTGCCATGACTATTTTACAATCAAAATCATAACTATTATATTATATTTTTCCATCCCTGATGTTTATTTGGTATTTTACATGACTGCGAATTATCAAAATCACAAATTTTTAACTGGGATTGTCAATTATGAAGTAACGTGACATTTGTCATTTGACTTTTAAAATTTTAAGCATAAGTTAGAAAATTGTTAAGAAATTTCACTTGTACTTTTTTTA
Source organism: Dolichopus griseipennis (assembly GCA_963082915.1). Taxonomy (NCBI): domain Eukaryota; kingdom Metazoa; phylum Arthropoda; class Insecta; order Diptera; family Dolichopodidae; genus Dolichopus; species Dolichopus griseipennis. The sequence continues at coordinate 352,319,294 of OY720441.1, forward strand.
AATAAAATAATTAAACAAAAAATATGTCTAGCTCTAATAGTGAAACTGAAAGTGGAAATAATGAATATATTAAAAAAAAAAAACAAAAGAAGAAAACAAAAATTTCGAAAAGAGTGGGAAAATGAAAACCTGCCTTAAAGTTACATTTCATAATTTTTAAGTCAATTTCGAAAGGAAAAACTAGTTTTATATAAGCGAATTTAATAAAAATTTAAATCATGATTTTTTTTTTAATTTTGAGTCTCCTACATTTAGGTTTACACTAAAATATTGCTTTCGAAAATCTTTTTTTCAAAATTTAATAGGACCCCTCACTAATTTTTGTAATTGAAGCTAGATTTCGTATCCAAAGCAAATTATTAAAAGAATTATATGTTTATTCGGCATACCTATTTGATGCAAAAAATAATTCCTACTAATTCAGAATCTAACATCTACATATATAACAAAGTATCTAATTGTAAAAGTTGTTAAGTCGTATATATATTTTGTATACTTATTCTGCAAAAGGTGAATAATTTTCTTTATTCGTATTTCGCACTCTAATAGTAACAACTATTCAAAACAGCAAATCGTTAAATTTGTACGAATATATTTTAAAAAAAAAAATTGTTTTATTTCTCAATTTAAAAGAGTTTTAATAAGGACAATAAGCATATTTATAACGGTTTATTGAAATAATAATTCTCCCTCCTGAAATAATTTCAATAATTTTTTTGTAATTTAAATTTTTATTTTTTTTTTTTTGTAAATATCCTTAATCAAAAGCAATTACTCAACACTATTCTGTACTTGAATTTGAATATGAATATTGTGTATATGAGTACATATTATACAAAATGAATACAATGAATTTTTTAAGGGATGCTTCATTTTCTATTTTTTTATTCAACAAAATTAATTTTTAATAATATGTAAGTGTGTTTGTCTGTATTTATTTTGTGTGAAAAGTAAATATAATTAAAATGAATGTAGAAGAATAAATATTTTTTTGGGAATATTAAAATATAGAAAAGTTTTTATAAAATCAAAATATATTGGCACCCATATACATTAGGATTTTTAAAATTTTAATTGAATTCTTTTTATTTTTTTTTTAATTAATTGTTTTATTTTTTTATTTGTACACAGTTAGAAGTTTTTTTTAATTAAGGAATATTTTTTTAGTCAATAGTATATCTAATATTCAATTAAATTAATGGAAAAAAAGACATGGTATTATTATTATTTATTTCAAATATTAAGTAATTCTCTTTAATGAAATTTTTTTTTAAAATTAACCTTTAATTATTGTTGTAAAAATGCACTTTGTTATTCTAAGCCAGTATTACACCTTAAAAAGATGGAAAAGGATTTCTCTACTTAGGACTAGCTCTAGATCTAAGTATAGCTAAACCACGGTGAATAAAGAGTGATATTGATTAAAATTTAAATTTTTTTAAACAAACTTTAACATCTTTCTCCTAAATATTCCTCCAAATTTTCCCCATCCCTCATAATCTTAAATCCCCAAATAACCTCCCACAATCCTAAAATCCTTTCATATCCCATCCCTGTAACTAAACTGTACATTAGTATCACAGGTTCTTTCCTTATGTTTGGTTCAAAAAGGGTAAGGGTTTTGGTGCGTTAAAGTCGCACACCACCAAACGAAATACAGCACAGTTTCAATGGGTGGCTTTTGAGCGTTCCATTCCCTCGCAAAAAAAAAAATATATTAAAGGTACATGTTGGAACAATAGGACAAAATGTAATGAGCAATTAAGTTCTTATACTTAGAATTAATCTTCAGGAATTTCACATTAAATTTTCATTTATACTATAATTGTATCTATAGATAGAACGTTTAAAATTTAACTTATTATATCACATTCTATGTCTGTGAGTTATATCATTCAATTAAAATTATTTGTTTTAGTTTTAAAACAATATAGAAAATCACAAGATAATTTACACTAGAAATCTTAATTTAAAAAAAATTTACTTATATATAATTTTAAATATTCTTTATTTTTTAAGAGTTGTGATTAAATAGTTTTTACCTTATATAGACTTAATTTCTGCAGACCGGAAGAATGTACTGGAAAAGTGGCGCTCCAAATAAATATGTGTAAAACAAAGGTGATGGGAATAAATACAACTAACACAAAAAACATCACAAATGGAGGCTCACCAATAGAAGATGTAGAAAACTACAATTACCTGAACAGCACTAACATGAACAGCTTTCGGACTATGCAAAATTAAAAGATCTACAGAATAAACCAGGACAATACAAATCAAAATATTCGACTCCTGCGTGAAATAAATTCTCTTATAGCGCTACAACATGGCTGATGAATTAACACCATACAAAAAAGTTGCAGGTTTTCATTAACAAAGGTTTTCGCATTATATGGATAATCTTCTGGCAATGGAGAATAATAACTAATGAAGAATTGTGACTAATAACTCAACACGAATCTAATCGGATACACATAAGAAACAATAAATACTGATGGATAAGACACATACTATAAGAAGAGACTTTATTGCCAAACAGGCATTGAATGGAACCCCCAGAAAAAGGGAAAGTGGGCAACCTAAAAACACTTGGAAAAAAACCATATTGAAAAGGAAATACAGGTAGAAGATGGGCAGAAGTCAAATCAACAGCATAAGATAGAGTTAGATGACATGAGTACAAAAGGAGAAATAATAATGGGCTTATTTAATCCAGTGCACTTTACAAGTTACATAGTATACGGTACCATAAGTTGTTAATGAAAAAAAAAAACTGAATCGTTAAATAAATTCCAAACACCAACAACATTTAAAGTTAGTATGGGTTTTCAATTAATTATTTTCTCAATTAAATCTTTTTTTAAATAGAATCATTTTAATAATAAGGGTATTATATTTCATATTTTATATTTACTCTACTATTTTAAATCCAATTAAATAATGAAACCTTACATATTATATTGCAAATATTATTTTTTAATTCACACAATTTACAGAAATACAAAAAAAAACGTAAATTGAAACAAATTATTTCATTTGATTGGTTTTTTTTTTTATAAATCAATTTGCAAAAAAATTATGCAAACAATAACGAGTACATACGTATGCAGTACAAAATAAAAGGGAAATTTAAATCAATTACTTTTTTTGTCATTTTCTGCCAGAATTTGTAAAAAATTTTTATCTGATTTTAGTATTTTTTTGATGATTCTTTTGACAAAATAATATTTTTTTAAGTAAAAGTAAATCATCAACATCCAAACACCCTTACCATTTATTATAATTGTCATTAGCAATTATAATCATTAAAAAAAAAAAAAATTGATTGAATTCTTTTGAATTGAAGATTTTGCAATATTATAATAAGCCGTTCAACATTGCATATTGATTATGAATGAATAATTGCAAAATAAGAAAATTTCGCACAACTCTACATTTAAATGTATATGTATATGCATGTTAATATTATAACAACAATTTCAAATTAACATTTTAAAAAAATATAACAAAAGTCAATGTAACAACCCCTATTTAATAAGAATAATATATTAAATCAATTTATTATTTAAATCATACAAAAATTTGGATAAAAATTAGAGTTAAATTAAAACTGTAAGGTATTATAACAGAAACTAGTTCAATACCATCATGTTCAATTTCACTGATTAGGCTGTTTAGGCACCTTTTACTCCATAAATTCTTAAAAAGTTACAAAAACTAATGAAGCCCCTAGAGGAGGTATTATATGCCTCCCTGACATCGTAAATGTGTTTGCGACGTTGTGAATACAATGTCACATGATCGTAAATGTAAACTTCTAAAATTTTACATTGTCTCATGATCGTAAATGCATTTAACATTGTATTCGCGACGCATTTTCACGACTCGTGTTGTTAAATTAAGTATCGAACATTTTTTGGATACACAAATAAAAAAAATTAAAAGTTGAATTTAAAAGAATTTTGGTCAGTTGAATTTAATTTTTGTGGTGGTGAAGTCTCTAATTTAAAAAAAAAAACAAAAAACCATGGAAGAAAAGTAAGTAAATTTTTAATATTTGTGAGATGCTTAATTTTTTTATTACAATTGTTAAAATTTTTGACATTTCATTTTGACGCAATCGGAATTGTAAACAAAATACATTGTATTTTCGACATAATGTGTACAGAAATTTTACATTGTGTTATTTTTACATTGTATCAAGTTGAAGTTTTTTTTACGACATTTACGATGTCACCCCCTCTAATGGGTGGTTGATGATCAAATATATCTTAAGAGAAAGATAATTAAAGCTATGAGGATTAAGTGCTTAATAGAGGGTTGGAGCTCAACAAGATCATTAAGAGTTAGACTAGAAAGGCCTGCAATATGCTCGCAAAATCAGTTTCAGACAGTTTCAATAATGGTTTTAGACCAGAAGAGTACTCGCAAAATCTGTAGATAAAGTTTTCAAATTCCTATTTTATAAAATTAATGACGGTGTTAGCTCTAGCTGAAATTAGTTTTTATTTTTTAAAACCGAGACCTAAGTTTTAAGTTAGCTAAAATTACCAATCGAAAAGTCAGTAATTAATAATCTTATTCAAATATCAAAATAACTTAAGAATTCTATAAAAAAAAATCAAAATATTAATAAAAAACGAAAAATTTTAATTCATTTTTATAAATCACAGATGAAAAATTTAAAATTTAAAAAAAAATTGGTGCATTATAAAAAACGATAGTTGATAGTTAACTATGTGCCTGCACCTCGAAATTAGAGGAAGGAGTGATAAATAAAATTAAAGTTATAAATGAAAATGGGAAAATTTCGGAAAAATATTTAAAATGTCGTGCATTCGTATTGAATATACCTACCATTTAAAAAGAAATTATAAAATCGGTTTGTAATTGGACTACTAATATGTACTCAGTTTTTTCGATTTACAGATTAAATATTATGATGATGATGATGATGATGATGATGATGATGATGACGTTGATTATGATATTTCAATAATTTTTAAAAATATATTTAAATATCATTATTTAAAAAAGAAAGATTAAATTCAATAAATGATTAAAAAATTCAGCATTATAAACGAATAACCACTATAAAAAAACATCAAATTTTTTTAAAAAATTTATACGTGTCACAATTCAAAAAGTCACAATAGAAAAGGCACATCACTATCATTTTGATCAATTTTTTTTTTGTTGCAGTTTCCCTAAAAAGACTGAATAACTGTTTTTCCCCCTTCATAACTGTTCAACAAAATACGAACACATACATAGTGCACAAAAAATTCTACCAACAAATTATAATATGTCTTACGCATCAAAAGGACATTGAAAGATTGAATTCTGTATTTGATTAGCAAAATATAAAAAAATGTTTTTGATGAATATAAAGCCACAATGACAATTGACTTCATTTATATTTATTTTGTTTAAAAAAAAGATAAATGAAAAATTAAATACCCGGATGTATAAATGTCACAGTTCCCATAATTTTTTTTCAACTAGAACTTTTTTAACATAAAAATTTTAATCAAAAAATGAATTGGATCAAATAAAAAATGGTAAGAACACTAGAAATTAAGTTTTTTTTTAAGATGAAAAATTTTGAAAACAAAAAAATAAAATAGACCAGATGTACTAAATTTCAATGAAAGACTGACATTCTGTATGAAACATATTGAAAATTGATATATGGGTTTTTAATTTAAGTTCATGTTATTGAATAAAATTAACACAAATATTACGCATGGTAAATTGTGCCATAGTAGGTTAACGGAACTCGACAAAAGTTTTTTGTAACTTCTTTTGGGGCAAAGCTTCTTTGGGAGTAGTTTCCTATATATACTATGTACATTTCCTAAAGATTTTATTTAAACGTTCAACAAGAGATTAAATATACATATATTTATTATCACGCATAAGTTTTGACATATAGTGCAGAATCATATGGGCCATATCCAACTACGATGAAAATCTGATAGGGTCTTTTAAAAGGAAGATTCTACGTAAAAACGTCATTTGGTCCAATTAACGTCAATGGAGTTCGGAGACAGCGACACAAACGCGAGAACTGTACGACGATACTGATCTCGGAACGCTGGTTGGGTCACGTAGTAAGGATGAACGATGATGCTCCAGCAAGAGCGGTTTTTGACTCCAATCCGAAGGGTAAACGCAGAAGATGACAACCACATCAATCAGACTTAAGAATACTGCATATTGTTGGAAGTTGGAGGGAAGCTGCGCAAGACAGAAGCCAATAGAAGAAGGCTTTGGACTTGGATCAAAAATTATAATTTGCTATGCCGATAATGTAAAGTAAGAAATAATTTCCCAAAATATTTATATTTCAAATCAAGTCCTGCATTAATATTTTTTTACAACTGGCCACCTTAATAGTAATCATATTGTTTTTAAAGCTTTTGTTTTGATGTTTTGATGAAAAGGTACTGGTTGCTGTCGATTTAAATTCTGGAATATAATAAAATAACTTATAAGTTATAATACAATATATAATAACTTATTTATGTCCTTGCCTTGGGCAAACGTATACACCACTTTATTTTGATAGTGTTTTTGCCAATTGAGATTAAAAAATCAAAAAATGAAATATGAACTTTCTACTGCTGGTGATATTTTCAATTTCAAATATCTCATAACAATGGGAGCAATTTTTTTAGAAAAACAAAAAAGAAATTAAATGTCTATGCAGAGGGAGTTTTTTTCATTAACGCCTTCAATTTTGTTATGGAACTCAATCTTTATACACAATGTACATTGTATAAAATGTGTGACATTTAAAAAAATATGATTTGTTAGTTGAATAAACTGACAGAACTATTAAAAATAAAGAGAATTAAATTTTAAATAAAATTACATCTAGTGCAGGCTAATATCAAATGCAATTTATATTCCCAGTATGTTTTTTAAGGGAATTCTTCATAAGTTTGTTTTGATATATAAAATAAAAAATTCGAACGGAAGTTCTTGGTATTTCGAAAAGGGAGAGCTTCTAATTTTTATTAGTTTGGGTTTATTAAAAATGATTAATGCTTTTGATTTTATAAAACTACAGAGCAGTGTAATATTAAAAGTATATATGTGATGAAGATTTTAAATTATATATAGAGTACCTTCTTTAATATATTTTAAAAACAAACTAAAATTCAAGTTCCTTAAGCACCATACGAATCCTGAAGTATATAGTTTATACTTCAGATAGCCACATAGTATGCAAAAAAATAAGGCTCAGGTATAAAATAAATAAAACGTAAGAACTGAAAAGGGAGCTACCGCAACATATACTAAAATAGAAAACATCCTTTACACTAGCACCAAATCTCTCATCCTAAGGTTTGATTCAAAAAGGACGTTGTTGGCATGTTATAGTCGCACTATACTACCCAAAGGAACATAGCACAGTTTCAACGGGGGAAAAATATAGTACTATACCATTTTTTGATATTTTGTAGATGATGATCTTTGTAAGAGTCAATTGTTGTAACGATATTCACACTAGGTTCAAAGCTTATTGAAGAGAGTTTTGACAAATTTGAAAGCTTTCTCCTTACACTGGATGTTTCACGCTTCAAAGTTCTTTAATTATTACTACCATATCGATGACCCCTGCCAAAAGCAATTCATTGGAGTTTTGTTTTATAGAAACGTAACAACTGATTCTACATTTGTAATTGCATAATTTTGGGAGAATTTTTGGTAATTTAAATCAAGGTATAAAAATGATCGTTAAATAGGAAAATCTTTTGACATTATTAATATTTATTAATAGAATTATTTACTAATTGCTTGAAAATTAAATAAAATAATATTCTATTAAAATTATTAAATTAGAAAAAAGATAACATAAATATATAACATAATATAATTTACATAAACATTTTCAATGAAATTAAAATAATTTAATTAACAAAGTAAAAAATAAATGACATAAATAATGAAGAATTTCCATTTTATTTTTCAGATTTTCATTTATGTTCAAAATCCTTGTGGAAATTTTCTTTTTCAATTTTCTTATAAATGATTTTTTATTTTATATTAATTTTCCTCAGTTTCAAATCGACTTAATAAAAAATTGGCAGCAACTTCTTCATTTCTTTCACATGAAAAATATGCTTCAATACATTCCGCCTCACTAAAACCCAATTCTCTTAATCTAACAATTGCATTCCAATCATCTGGACTAATATCAAGTTCGATTGATTGATAATCATCTTCATTAAAATTATTATTATCATATGCTGCAATTGGTTCATTAATCATTTCAACAAAATCTTCTTGATTTTGTCTTATTAAATCTAATAGAGCAACATTTGATTCAGCAATTTGTGCTATAACAAATTCAATTAATTCTGGATTTTGTTGTAACATTAAACGCATTTGTTGAAAACGTGGATCATCACGTAAAAAACTCAATGGTGATGCATTAATTTCACCAGTTTCTGGTCTTAATATATTTTGTTGCTGTTGTTGTTGTTGTATTTCGTTTACTAAATTGTATTGGTTTCCAATAGTGCCATTATTACCATCTGGAGCAAGTAAATGTGTTACGTTTGATGTTGAATCACCTGATAAATATGGTTGTTGCAAATGTTGTTGTTGCTGTTGTATATAATGTTCACTTAAATATGATGTTGAATCAGTTGTTTCAGTATTTTCTAATACTGTACCAGGTATTCCATGCAATAGATATTCAACAGCACGATCTGGATTATTAAAACTAACTTGAAAAGCTTGTTGAACTTCTTCTCTACTAAATCCCATTGCATTCATAATATTACTTACAGCTATTTCAATTTCAATGGGATCTGTTAAACTTTCAGATGCATGAAATTCACTAGTTTGTAATTCTGTTGATGTTGTAATTGTTTGTGGTACAGGTGTTTGTAATTGATGAAAAATTGGTTGTTGTGATTGTTGATGTTGATTAGATGATAATATTGTTTGAAGTGTTTCAACTACATTTGGTTGACGTTGTCCTATAGAATTACTATTATTATTAATATTATTAACTGGTGTTGTTGGAGGTGGTTGTATTATAGTTGTTGTAGTTGTTGTTTCTTTATTCGGACGTATCATAACAACTAAAAATTTTTTTTCATCAATATTATATTGTATCAGAGGCTTATCATCTTCTAATATTGATCCACTATAAATTAAATTCATTCGATTAGCTGGCAATTCTTTATTTGATGCAATTTCCAATTTTTCTTTTAAATTTTGAACCGTTTCATTTTCTTCAGCATCAATTTTAAATATTTCTTGTTTAAGAGTTTTAATTGTTAGTTTCATTATTTTGTTTTTTTATATGTATTAGTTTTAGTTATTATTATTTTTTTTTTTTTGTTCTTAACGTTGTTAAATTTAATTAAGGAATTTATTATTAGTTTTTTTATTATTTTTTTTTATTTTTTCTTTTTAATGACAATATTTATTGGAAATAATAAAACAAAAAATTTTCAAAAAAATTTTGAGATTTTTCAAATAATTTAATTTCAATTAATTTTTGATAATAAAAGAGATTTTAAAGGCAAATCCAATTTTTAAAAAACGTTAAAAATTTCAAATACAAATAAAAAAAATGATAAAAATTCAAATTTAAAAAAAACGAATAACTCGTTTAGTATTCATATTTTTATACAAATTAATGCATACATATATAAATTATTATAATAATGGTAATTTTTATTAAGTTTAATTTATAACTGCTTTACTTATTTATAACCTGAGAATGCCAAAATTATCCAATCTAATACCAAGTTTATTGTAATAATCGTTAATTTTGCAATTAATTGTGAAACAATTAACAAATCATTTCTAATCTGATGAATATTTACTTAAAATTGTACGAAGTATTTATTTAAATTAAAAATGGTTTATATTTCAATTAAAATTATCTTTGTGCTAAGAGTATTTATTACCAATGGTTTAAGGTTAAGAGTATTACCAATGATTTAAAGTTAATAAATTGGGTTTAGGCTTTTAAATTTATATAATTAAATTACATTTATTTATATTATTGAAGCATCCAGTTGTGTTTGATTCAAAATAAAAAAACAATTAAACAAAATTATTTATATATAAAGAAATATATGATTTCTTTGAAGATACTCTCATTTTAAAATATTTTTTTTTTCATTTCAAAATATTTCGTTTTGCATAACATTTCAATATACAATTTCATTTTAATTTACTGTGTTTTTCAAATGGTAGATTTCTATTGAATGAAACCATTAATTGCAAGTGTCAACATTCTGGTATTTAAAAGTTTTAAGTAAATAAATTTTTCTTAAACAGAATTTGATTTAAAATTATGTTTTAATTTTCCTACATTTAAACCCATCACTAACTAAAGTTATAAATTAGTTTATTCTATGTAAAATTAAACTATATATTTCGTGATTTTTCAGGAAATATATAAAGAAAATGTAGATAAGCAAATTCGTATTAATTTACATTCCTTTTTTTTTTTGTGAATTATACTTTTAGTATTTGACTTAGTTTAAAAATATAATAAATTCAAATTAATTGCACTTACCTTATAATTATTTTTAATACAAACATCTACAGACATAATAATGCGAGGTCGAGGTTTCTTACTGTTCTTATTATTAATATTATTTATAATTATTTTAAAATTTAATTTCTTTATATTAATTAACTTAAATATTTGTACAACAATTTTTATAGTACTAATAATATCAAATTTATATAAATTATTTTTTATAATAGTTAATATTAAAAATTTATTAATTATAAAAGCACAATAAATGAAATAATCGTATATATTTAGATAATTTCAGTTTTTTATTAATTTTTCTTCGACAATTTGTTTTTGTAGATGTTGTATTCGGCATTTCGATATTTTATTATTATAATAACTTAAGTTTTGTTCGATTATAGCAATATTAATAATCTGAAATTAGAAATAAATAGAAAATAAATTAAGCTTTTTAATTACGATTTTTTTAATTTATTTAATAAACATTCAAAGGATTGAAATTTATTAATTATACGTACACTAAAATATATTTTTTAAGTTTTGCATAAGATTATAAATTAAAGTTTTTTTTATATTGCGGAACTTAGCGTCCCAAAATACATCAAAGATTTTTCGAAGAAATCAAAAAAATTAATAATTTTATATAACTGGACTATAAATTTTCTTAAGTGATTAATTTTAAATTCATTTATTAAAGTCGGTTTTTTGATTCACTCAAAACGTTTTTCATACAAGTGTTCGATACACTTCAATTTTAATATATAATAATTTTATCATGGTTATTAAATTTATTTTAAAATGTCCAATAAAATAAAATAGATTCCTAGTTTCAACAGATATTCTTAAAGTCTAAAGGCCAATTTAATAAATCAAAAATTCTTAGAGCTAGAAAGGATAATGAAAACTTGAGCTATATAAAAATATGATTAATTAAAAAAAGTTGAAATTCTATTAATTTTATTTTGCCAATTTATTTTTTCTTTTGCCAATTTAATAATTCAAATGAAAGTAATAAAAATATATTTATATATGTATTTAAATTTTACAAAATTTATCCTATTTTATATAATTGTAATATAAAAAAAAATTAAATTATTCTTAAACACAAATATGATGTTTTAAGTTTTCACAATTTTTAAGTCAATAATAAATAAATAATGTTTTTTACTAAAATGCTATGAGTTGTTCATAATATGTTCTATTTGGATAAGCCATTTATTTAATATTTATTTTCCATTTGTAATAAATCATAATGTTGTTTATCGTGATCTTTTCTTAATTTCTTCTGCCAAAGAATCAATTGGAATTTCATCTTCTTTTCTGGTTAAAACTTCACGTAACTTTACAACACCACGTTCTAATTCAGAATCACCTAAAACAACTGCTAATGGTATGCTATTTTCTTCGCAATATTGTAATTGAGCTAATAATTTTGGATTTAATTTATAAGAATGTTCAGCCTAAAATTAAAAAGAAAATTTAAAAACCCGCTTAAATTCAATATTATTTTGTAAAACTTATACCTTTACTCCAGCATCCCATAAACCATTAATAATTTGTAGTCGCTTTTCATGCAAACCTTTATGAGCTGATGCAACGTAAACTTCTACTTCAGTTGTTCGAATTTTTTTACCTTCAGCAGCATGTTTTGCTTCAATTACAGAAAAAATTCTTTCGACACCAATCGAAACTCCAACACAAGGAACATTTTTATTTTTTGAGAACATTCCAACTAAATTGTCATATCGTCCACCGCCAGCAACAGAACCTACAGTACCATGTTCTTCATCTTCTTGATCACCAGCACTACCATTTTTCAGAATTGGTTGTTTAGGCTCAGCCTTTAATACACATTCATAAATAACGCCAGTGTAATAATCAAGACCCCGTGCTAAACTCAAATCAAATAAAATTTTCTTTTCTAATCCCATACTGTGACAATATTTCAATAATAATTTCATTTCTTCTAAACCAGTTACAGCAGCTTTAACCTTTGATAATTTTTCATCACTTAATAATTTATCAACTAGTTCTAGTCCACCATTTAATTGGACATATTCACCGATTTTATCAGCATTAATTTCGTCGAGACCTTTTTCTTCCACCATTTCTTTACGAACTTCAGGCCATGGTGTCTAAAATAAACATATAACAATTAGATAAAACTAAAATGTTTATTTCATTCTGTACCTTATCTAATTTATCTACCGTAGAACAAATTGTTCTAAATTTATCAGCTGGTACACCACATGCTTCAAACATACCATCTAATATTTTACGATGATTCAATTTAATTACATATTCTCCAATATCTAAAACATCTAAAATTTCTGATACAATTTTAACACATTCTGAATCTGGGATCATTAGATCAAAAGAACCAGCAATATCAAAATCCTGAAACAATTATAAAATTGATAAATAAAATACATTTATTTTAATAATTGACGTACACATTGATAAAATTCACGATAACGTCCTCTTGTCATTGCCGGATTATCACGTCGATATACTTTAGCTACATGATATCTTTTAATTGAAGAAATTTTACTCATAGCTAAATATCTAGCTAATGGTACTGTCAAATCATAACGTAATGATAAAATTTCACCACCCTGATCTTTTAAATCATAAATCAATTTAGAATCTTCACCATACTTTCCAGTTAATACTTCCTTAAAAAAAACAAGAAAAACAATTTTAGTTTGAAATTATTAAAGATAAGAAATTATTTACAAAGTTACCTTCAATTCAAAAACAGGAGTATCAATAGCTTCTCCACCATGTTTTTTAAAGACTGTGGTAATTTTATCTAAAACACTTTGTCTTAATGCCATCTGTTGTGGTCCATAATCTCTTGTACCTTTCGGTGTTTTAAGTGTAAATTTTTGTGGTGTGGCCGCTCCTTCATTTATTTTTGCCTTAAGGGCAAGTAGTTTTGCTACTTCTTCATCGATCTAAAAAGAGGAAACAATAAACTTTAGTATTTCATTCTTACATTTAATATGAAAACAAATATAACAAAATGCTAATATAATCCAGTTCAAAAACTTTGTTTTTATAGATTCTACTAATTATTAACTAAATTAAAACTAAAAATTAAAAAACTAACTACTATTAAAAGAAACACACAACTTTTAAGAAAATATGGAAAATATCTCTAACCTTTTGAATATGTTGTTCAATCACATCGTTATCATTAGGATCTCTCTTATAAGATGAAAATTTTTTTGTATTATAATTAATTGATTCGTTACTAATTAATCGCTGTTGAATATTTTTTATTAATATAGAACTTGGTTGAACCAGCATCTTCTTTGAATTGAACCAAAGCTCATTTGAATTTAATATTGTTGAACGACATCGATTAAATTGACGCAACATTTTTATATTTTATATAATTAAGTTTTTTTAATTAAATACCGAACAAAAATAGGATTTTAAAATAAGAATAATAACGTAATCAGGTTTTTAATCATTCAAACCTATTAAGATATTAATAATAACGATTTGATTAGAATTAGGTTTTTTATTTAATACAAAAATAAATATATTAATTCTATTATTTCTCTTATATGAAGTTTTTAATTTATTTTAAGGGTAAAAGGATTTGAAAAATTAAAAGAAAATCAAATAACATGCACACACACATTCATACAAAAATTTATATTTCAAAAAATAAATAAAAATAAAAAATCAAGCTGTAATAAAAATTAATTAAATTTGTTAAAATAAATACTAATAACTACTATAAAAATACTAAAATTATATTTATTTAAGAAAATAATAATTAAAATAAATGGTATAAAAGTGGAGGTAAACCAAATATAAGAGATATTTATTATTTTTTTAGTTAAAATTTGAATTGTTGTTTTAGAAATCAAAAATTTAAAGAAAAAAACGTTGCGTCTTTAATGTATTAGTGTATGTTGTTTTAATTTTTTTATACTTTATATAATTAAATTTTATTAAATAATATTTTAAATTAACATTTCTTTATTCTTTTATACTTTTATATTTAATTTACCAACACTCCACTAACCACAGCACTAATTATAATATGTTAATTTCTTTTTTTTAACTTAATTTTACATTTCAAAATTTTCATATACGTTTTAGTAACTACTTAAGAATAAGTTAATAAGTTTTTTACTAAATTGCATTACAAACTGTTGGACTATGTTTTACTAGTTACTTATATTAATTAAACCATTAATTATTACATTTTTATTTTCAACCGATAGTTTAATGATGCAATTTTTTAACTTAAAACGAAAAGTATATGTGTAAAACAGGAAGCTCTTTTCAATTTTTAAACCGAAACCATTTGAAAAATACAAAAACTTATTTTATAAGTAGAAGTTAGCTAGCAGTTAAACAATAATTGGGTATATTAATAGTCAGAGATCAAAGAATCAAGTTTACAAAAAATATGTTGACATAGATCAAGAATAAATAAGATTTCCTTTTATCTATCTTCAAATAAAATTATCTGACAAAGCATACATCAGACAAATTTAATTCTACTTAATCAATAATCCTGACCTATACTTTACAATTTCAATACCTTAAACAAAAAACTTGAAATAGATTTTTAAAGGAAAATTTATTTTTAAATTCAAACTCATATTTACAAACGACCTTGAAAACTTTTTCAGGAAAAAAAAAATACTATATTCTTTTCAATTCCTAATATCTACGTAATTTGCATATTTTATAATAAAATACAGTGAATGTTTGTCTCCTAAGTAAAAGACAAATTTATTAATTGGTTGATATTGTAAAAAAATGTACTACGAATTCAATGACCAAAGCGGAATCAAAATGAAAACAAAACATAAAATATAAGAAAAAAATTAAACCGGTGTCAATAAATTAAAATAAATTATTTGATTTGGGTACGTACGTACGTACATTGAGCACATGTTGTATTGGATTGAAATTTAAATACAAGTTCAGAACAAGTTTAATTAAAAAATAAAATGTGTTGAGAAACAAGAATAAGCAAAGACGATTATGGTTACTATTTAAAAGATACCTTTGTTATATAAAAGTATTAGCTTTATTAGAGTTAGTTATTATTTCCTAAATTGTGGATAGCAAAATTTGTCAACATCAATAAAACTAATCTAATCTTGTAATCTACATACTACATTTAAGTCCTATAATAAATAAAAGCCCTATTATTGATTTTTTTATTTATATTAATTGCAATTACGAGAAACAAAAAGATAATTTCAAAAAAATGTTTGATATTTTAATTCAAGGTTTTTTAGCCTCTACTGACTATTGTATATTTAACAATAAATTACTACAAAAAAAATGTTGAAAATTTTAATTTTTTAATTAAAACCTTTTCAATCAAATGTATCAGTTATAGCCTTCAGCTGACATAAATCCACCTAAAAAAAAAAACAAAATAACCTTCAACCATACAAGATATTCTAACAAATCTTAAATTTAAGTTCAAATGAACTAAAATATTTAAAGTTGTTTTTATACTGCAAAAAATTGCCAAATCAATAAAAAAGAAATACAAAGATAATAAGAATAAGCAAAAAATAAAGTCTTTTGTGATTGTTGTTAATGTATCAAAACTTCACTTGCTTTTATATATGAAATAAAGCGTGAATATTGTGCAATAATAGTGTACTAAGAGAATCAGGCGATTTTTACTATTTGGATATACCAATCACCAAAAACCATTCATTCACCTTTCATGTATAAATCTAATTGTTATAAAAAAAAAAAAAAAATTGAAAGCAGTGATTACAGTATGCCAACACGACTATTTTTATTTTCATAAGAGATTTAAAAGAAGTGCATTGTTAATTTGAATAAGGTGCAGTCTTTTTTTTTTCTTAATTTTTACAAAATATTAATAAATTTTTAATTTAATTTGCTTAAAATAGTATCTATCTAAGTTACCCTTTCTTTTGATTCTTTAGCAGCTTTTAATTTTCTCACTAATTCTCCTTGCTCTTTTATTTGATCTAAAATGACCTCACGATTTTCACTCATTATAGGTCTAACAATATCACTATTATTCACACAATTTACAAAAAATTATTATTTGATTTTTTTTTAACTTAATAAAGTTTAATTTACATAAACTTAAATTAAATAACTTCGTTTTTGAAATATATTTAAAGTTGAACACGCGGACTTCGAAAAATTTCAACTACGAAATAATACGAATACTTTTTTTGTTTTTTTTCTCTACTACTGTCTGATTGAAATGTCAAACAAAATGTCAAAATTTTTGCACAAATTATTTTTTTATAAAAAATGCAGATGGCAATAAAATGAAATAAAAATATTTTATTTACTCAATTATTATCGCTTAAAACAAATAACTATCTATAGAGTTTTAAAGGGATCTCCGACAGATGTCACCCAAAATATTAACTGCTGAAAATTACTTTTATTTTCGAAATAAAAGTTTGAATTAGTTCGTTTTATTTATAGTTATTTGGGATAGATCAGAACCAAGAGAATAGATCTTTTAAAGAATTAATGTAGGTTCTAATATATTGCAATATTTAGTTATATGAATATTTTGTATTAATTAATCATTGACAATATATATAAATATATTTTATGTTTTATTTTCGGGCGGAAGAAATTGCAAAGTTAAAATAAGGGTATTCAAAATTGAGGTATCATTTTGATTTTGCCGGCGTTTTTTTTCTTACTGGAATTTTTATACGAGGTTTCTTTAGGTATATTCTAAATACATTCCGGTTAGTTAATATGAAACGTTACACGAAGGAACAACGTGTTTTTGTTATTACAACATTTTTTAAAAATGGTAAAAGTTTTCAAGATGTAATTAGGAAATTTCGAACAAAATTTGGTAGAGAAAATGTTCCAACAAATCGTGCCATCAAGCTGATAGTTGATAAATTTCTAGAAGCTGGATCTGTTCTTGATAACAGAGGTAACATTTATCAACGTAGGGGGCCGTTCAACCGAAAATTTGGCAGCTGTGAGCAGAAGTGTTGAAGAAGATCCAAAAACTTCTATTCGTCATCGTTCGCAGCAATTAAACATCAAACCATCCACATTATTCAACATTTTGCATCGTGATCTCCATTTAGAGGCTTATAAGATCCAGCTGACGCAAGAATTAAAACCAACTGACCATGCATTACGTCGGCAATTCGTTTCTTGGGCAATCGAAAAACAAAAAGAAAATGAGAATTTTTTTAACAAAATAATCTTCACCGACAAAGCTCATTTCCAGCTCAATGGCTACGTCAATAAACAGAATTGCCACATTTGGGGTGAAGAGAATCCAAGGGTTATCTTAGAGCAACCATTACATACACAAAAAGTTACGGTTTGGTGTGGTTTGTGGTCAGGAGGAATCATCGGACCATATTTTTTTGAAAACGCAAATGTAAATGCGATTACGGTCAATGGAAATCGCTACAGGGAAATGATCCGAAGCTTTTTGTGGCGGGAAATTGATGATTTGGACGTAGAGAATATGTGGTTTCAACAGGACGGCGCTACTTGCTACACTGCAAGAGAAACAATTGATCTTTTGAAGGAAAAGTTCGTAGATCGCATTATTTCTCGTAGTACCAAGATCGTGCGATTTGACACCGTTGGATTTTTTTTTTTGTGGGGTTTTATGAAATCGAAAGTGTACAGCAATAATCCCACAACAATTCAAGAGCTTAAAAACAACATTATCGAGCAGATTTCAACCATTGAGAACAGTTTCTTGAACAAGGTGATTCAGAATTTTGGTAAAAGATTGGAAGCCTGCCGAAGTAGTAGGGGGGGCCACTTGGCCGACATCATTTTTCATTTTTAACCGGAACCTATTTTTAATAAATTAAAATAAAAATATATTTAATATTTCAAAAAAAAAGTCTTTATACCCGTATGATTATATAGTCAAAGGGTATAATAAATTTGCCATTACGTTTGTGACGCAAAGAAGGAGAGAAGGGTAGATATAGACTCAAGTGTATGGACCGGATCAGAATCGAAAAAAAAAATCGATTTAGCTATGTATGTCCGTCCGTCCGCACGATAACTCAAAAACTAAAGGAGCTAGGATCTTGAAATTTTCGCAAAATCTTTTTTTGCAATAGCCGTCATCGCTATTTAAATCCAGCCATTTTGGTCCATGGGTTCTGGTGCCTGCCATACAACTTCTTTTTTTACATGAGAATTACTCAGAAATTTTGGAAAAAGTAGTTAAGTTTTATGGCCAAAGTTTTTGCAAAATTTGGTTGGTCTGCTGCAGTGAGTTCGAGTAGCTGCCATACAACTTCTTATTTTATATGAGCATTACTCTATACCTATTGAAGTTGGGTGTCTGAAATTTTGGCAAAAATTGTTAAGTGTAATGGCCAAAGTTATTGCAAAATTTGGTTGCTCTACTACAGAGGGTTTGAGTAGCTGCCCATTAAACTCCTTCTTTTATATGAGCATTAGAAAACACTTAATAAAGCTGGTATGTTTTAAATTTTCCTAAAAGTAATTAATGTTCATATAACGGTCATACGGATATCCCAAAGTTGACACAGTCTACTCTACTACACTTTATCTCGTTTTTTATTAAAATTAAAATGATACCTCAATTTTGAACACCCTTTTATAATGTTCATGTTTCTACTACCGAAATTGTCAAATGTTTCACAAAATGAAAGAATATAGGAAATTGCCTTACTATGACTACATAATGTACACAGTATCCAAAGAAAAATAAACGTTTCTTTGAATAAAATTAATCTAGAAACTTTTCCGAATCTCAGATTTATTTTGAATGATGTGTATAGAAAACTAACTTAAAATTATCGTTTTGTTGTACTTTGGAATAGATGATCACAGAATAAAAACATATTTTAAGGAGTTAAACTAGAATGAAATTCATGAAATGTCTTTTTCTTGCAGATTCAATGCTTTTCTCCGTACAATTCGTAGGCAAAAATGCCGTCACTTGTTTTGGCTTTAAGTTATAATCGATATTCTGTAATGATGATATTCGTAAATACAGTAGAAGAATTCGTTAAATAGAAGAAAAATTCAAGATTACAATATTTTTAAATTGTTCATGATTCTAAATTTTTTCTTATAAAATAAAATTGAATTTAAACACAAATAAATGTTTGATGTTAAATCGATTATAACTTAACAAGCCAAAGACAACAGCAATTGACTCGTTCATTCCACACACCACATTTGAGAATAATATCTATAAAATATTAAGATAAAAATCTACCCAAAAAATTTTTATTGAATTAAAAAATTAAACAATTATTTTTTTTTAATAGCGTACTTTATTTTAAACGATATAAAGCTTAGTTACATTATCGAGCAAAATTGACATTTTGATAATCCATTTTCATCAGAGGATTGTGAAAAAAACTTCCAAGCTCTTGATAAAAGAAAAAAGACAAAATTTTGTAAAAAATTATTTTAAATATGGGAAAAAATTTCTTGATGAGTTAAATGAGTTTTATTTAAAAAATTCACAAATCGTAAGTAATGTGACTAAAACATTAGTTTAATGAATCCTCTATCTATACATTAAAACATACATAAATAGAATATTATTAAATAATAAACAAAAAAATAAAATTTAAGATTTTTATTTCAAATTTATTATCTATGATTAAATTAAATTACACGTTAAGAAATAAATGATACAAAAGTGAATAAACAAACATAAATTCCTTTATTTTAAATAAAAATTAATGTTAAATTATTCTATCCACCAACCATACTTTATTTAATGCAGATTTGTAATTTAAAGAATTATTAAATTGATTTTAAGATTATTAATTAAAAAGAAGTGTATTAAAAAAAAGAATATAAAAACTATATAAAAAGAATATAATTTTCAAGGTAATGAGTCTTAGAAATAATTTACAATTGTTGTATTTATGAACACAATCAGAGAACTCTTACCGAGCTAAACGTTTATTGTTAAAAAAGGTCAATGACATCAAAAAAGTTCAACGAAGATCAAGCAAGAGATCTTCAAAATATAATTTCAATTTAATAATTTGTAAATATATATTTTTATATAATCCATTAATTCAAAATAAAGTATGGCAGCACAGTGTAATAGATCTTAAACTAAGCAAAAAAAAAATTATAAAAACGAATAAAAGTATTTCTTTTGAATTCTTCAACATATAACATTAAAATACATACACAATAGACAAAAAAAAAATTATTTTTAAATAAACTGCTTAAAATTAAATTATTATCTAAAATTAAATGTTATATACTTCATAGTAAATACATATGTACTATAATATAATTTAATAAGTGCCTTAAAGTCCATAAAATTTTGCAAAACAAAAATAAAAAAACAAGCAAATATTTACACATAGAAAACATAAAAAAAAAACATTATTTTTCATTTAAAATTTCATCTCGCCAACTAAAATTGCATTAAATAAATGTCTAATTATTAAATTTTTATTAAAGAAAAACCATGTTTATTTCATACACCTGTTTTATATATTAAATTATCATTATTATCATCATTATCATGTAAAAATAAAAGGAAGCTACATCTTCAGTTGAATTAACGTGATTATTTGTTAAATTAATCAAGTATTTTTTTAGAGCTTTTTTTTAAGAGAAGTTTGCTTTTTAATTATTTCAAATCCAAATTTAAGTTAATTTCTATTTTTAGTAAAATAAATTATTTACAATAAAAAAATTAGAAATAAATTCAAATTAAATGGAATACATTTTAAATTGAACACAGTTTTTGTTTTTAAAACGAATTAATGATTGTAGATTAATTTTAAGGTTAATTTCATTTTCTCTTTTCATTTTTACATGTCATGGCATTTTTTAAAGTGTATTGGTTGACTGTTTTGCTTTTCTAGAAATTAAAAGTTTTATCCTTTCTTTGATAGTAAAATAAAAACAAAACTGAAATGTTAAATATAAAATATTTTGTATAAATTTCTATTTGTACATATTAGTTAACAATGTCTTATTATTTACCTCCTCATACACGCTATTAATATAATTAAATATTAATTAAAATTACATAAATAAACAAAATAAAATAAAATAAGAGAAATAATCATACTAATTATCTAAATAAAAGTGAAGAATTAATGAATTGTTCATAATCAGTTTTTTTTTTTTAAATTAAAAAACAGAATCAAGAGAATTTATATTAAATTGATCTTTTAAAAATTAAAATTCATAAGATAATTTAATTTATTTAACATTGGTAAATTATTTCTTCCCTTCAGTGGCCAAGGTTCGACAACGGACTGTAGCGCCATAGAAGAAGAAAGAAATTATTTCATCCTTTGCTCGCTTTTATTTAGATACTTGTATAATTACAAGGATTTTTATAATTTAGAGAAATCAAAATTTTTATTTGTAATAGAAACAGAACACAATTTTATTTTAACAATACAAAGTTTTTTTTTTTTAAATAATACATAATTTTAACAATTTTTATTTTTTAATTAATTTTTTTTTTAAATTCAGTATATTTTAAACAAATTTAAATTTTGAAATACGATAACCGGTGACTCATTTTAATATACTAATAATAATTGGAAGACTTACTAGTCAATTTTATTGAAATTCTTTTACATATTACTTTTGTTCCGCTCTTCTAAATCATTGGAAGTTGGAATCTTTATTTTATCTTTTAAATAATATTTCAAAATTCTTAAATAAAATGTTATCTTTATACTGAATTTAAACCAAAAAAAAAATAACCCAAATTCAAATTAAAAAAAAAAAATTATATTCAAATAATTAATATCTATAGTTAGTTGAATTTCATAGCTTTAATATATACCAAAATATTGGTAATGCCCAGAAAATAATTTATGATTATTTTGTGAATGCGCGGTTATGTTAGCAGAGCACAACATGATATTTTGTATTGTTTATAGTATAAATAATCATAGTTTATTGTTATTTTAAATTATTGTGTGGTGGTGGTAATTATTGTATAATATAATTTTTAATAATTAATTTGAATAAAGTTAAAAAAGTAACTAAATTTCATTTTATTTATTTAATTATTGTAATTTTAGTTTTTTTGTCTTTTATATTATTAAATTTTATTTGATTTAGTTTAAATTTAGACAAGAATAGATATATGAAATTTTGATTTTAAAGAGTAGTTTTTTAAAGTAATATTGGTTTATTATTTTTTTTTAATAATAATTTAAACTTGTTATTTAAATTATTTTAATTTAGAAACATAATTAATTGTTTTTTATTACATTTTGTATTTATTTAATAATAATTTGGCTTTTTTGTCTAATAAATTTTACTAAAAAAGTTTTTGTTAGATTGTTTCTTTATCCCGTTTTTAAAAAAGTTTATGACTGTTAAAGTAAAATAATATTAAGAATATTAGAATTCAAAAGGTAGTAAAAAAATTTATATTTTAATATTTTGTTTTTTGAATATTCCCAAAATTAAATATTGATTTATACTATAAAGAGCATTTTTTAACATTGATTAAAAATGTTTACTTAATTATAATTTTAATATTTAATTTTTCGAAAAGATTAAAATTTAAAATAAAGAATGATTGAAATTTCTTTGTATTTCAAAGTATTACAGCGGACAAAACCGTTTAATACATGGATTTTATTTTAGTATGGTAGAGGATTTAATATCTGTATTTTATATAAAAAATAAGAAATATCAAAGATCATAAACTATTTGGGGATAAAGATAATATTAATAAATTTAATTATAGTTTGATTTATATAAATATTTATATTTGTATTTTATTTATTAAATATAAATTAATTATTTTTATAATTTTTCAAAGAGATGAAAATAACAAGAAAACGTGCATATTATTAAATATAATTTTGTTTTTTTTTTTTATAGTTTAATAATTTTGGAAGTTTCTTTGAATTTTTAATACTAAATTTAAATTTTATTTTTTAAAAATTAACTAACTACGCAGACCTAATTTACTTGTTTTTTTTTTTAAGGTTCTCTTTTTAAATTTGAATTAATATTATTTATTGTGTATTATTTTGAAATAATATTATTGTTTTTTATTTTGTCTTTTATGTTAACATATCCTAAATAATTTGTTTTTTTTTTGCAGTTGTAGTGTACTTTTATTTTTTTTAAGTATTTGAATTTAATTTATCTAAAATTATGATTAAAAATAAGGCGATTTATCAAAGTTTCTCTTGCAAAAAAATTAAAGGCAACTTAAATTGATTATTTCTTTCGTTTTTAATATAGTTTTTTTTTTTTTTTTGTTTATCTGTATTTTTATTTAGTTATTATTTTAATTTTTTTTAATTTGTTTTGTATTGTAGTATAATTGCCCACACAGGTTAGCAGAAATAAAGGCACACATTATGTATTTATTCTCCCAAAAAAATTACATAATAAGAAGCAAATTATCCGCTAAAAGAAGAAAATCTTTGAAAACTTTTTAATTTGTAGTAAAATAAAATGATATTTTAAAATAAAAATTTTTTAAATTATAAATATTTAATATATACCTTTTTGTTGAAGCTGTTCTATATGGATTTTGTAAAATTTTCGGATGAGTTTCCATTACCCTCAATAATAAATTATCCAAATATTCTTCTAATTCTTTGACTCGACTTCTTTCCATGATAACATCCTTTTCTAAGCTATCAGCTAGAAGGATAATGTCCTGCAGAAAGAAAAAACGAATTATGTATTAGGTAATCAGTTACCATTAAGAATTTTTTCTATTTTAGGATTTTGATTATTTAATATTATATTACAATGGTTTTATTTATATTATACTCTAAAAACTTAAATAAAAATAAATTGATGTAAAATAAGATAATAATTAAGTATAATACGTAATATTACTTTCGAGAAATAAGCCTTTAAAGTCCTTTAAGGTATGAATAAACTTGTTTATATTTCAAGAGGTACTACTTAAATCTCTTTAAAATCGTTGAAAAAATTGCTTCAAACTTTTAAACATTTAAATTAATGTGTGGAACATATTCATTCGTTTATGTGAATTTTATTGGGATATTAAATTTAACTTAAAATGGTCCTAATTCAGAATTTTGTGTTAAATATAAAATAATGAACAAAACTGAAGCATTACGATTCTTTATTTAAGTGAATTATTAATAACAAAATAATAGTGAGTGACCAGTACTTGTATCCATGAAGTGTAAAACTTTATAACACTGTTTAAAAAAAATTTATTCCTGATTATAAAATGCTTCTCGTTCTCGATTTTTGATAGAAGGCCAAATGTAAAAAGTATTATAGATAGAAGGAATAATAGAAGAATTTAAAAAAAAGTTGGCTAATATAAAATTATATAGGGAAACTTAAAACAAAAGTACATGCTTAAGTACTGACATACATAATAATTGATCCAATAATATTCACATTTGATAAATTTCAAAAGTAAATTTCCATTCGTTAAAATAACCAAATAAGATTTTATTTTAACAAAAACATATCAACCACAAAAACTTATTATAATTTTTTTATTTAATAACAAAAATAAGTAATAAAATAAGTATATTTAAATATGCATACAAATTACTCGAATTCACATGCTATAAAAATACAATAATTCCTTATATTTATACAGCTGAATTCAAATCAATCAAATAAAACCATATATTCTTAATAATTTCATTTTAATCATTAAAATTGAAAATATATAAAAATTAATTTCCAATGTAATAATAAAAAAAAAAAACAATTGTCGTGAATATAATTATTAAAAGGAAAAAATTCCAATAATATTAATTACAATATGTATACATATTGAGAAAACTATTTTTAAATTACTTTGTTATTAAAACCAAATATGGGAAACTAAAACAAAAAATTTTTTAAATAATCACGTAATCGATATATCGACAAATCCAATTTAATCATCAATGCAAAACTAAAACGAGAATTAAAATTTTTTCCAATTTACCTCTCTTGATTTTCCTTCATATTTATTTAATAATTCTTGTGATAATTCTGGTAATGAATTTTCATTATCATTAAAGTTTTCATGTCCAATTGGATTATGTCGTTCACCATGCATTCCCATTTCATTTGTTGAATCACTTCTGTCAACTAAAAACAAATCATGATAAGTTTTCAAATATTAACAATGAATCTTGTAATTGATTTTATATTAATTAATAAAAAATTGTATTAATTAAAATTCACTCCAAGAATAGGACAAAAGACGATAAGCCCAAAAAATATTTAAAAGCTTTTGAGGCAAATGATAAATATTTATATTATGTATTATATACAAAACTCTTACCTTGATCCTATGAATTTAGTTTAATTAATTTTTGGTGGGTATTTTTTTTTTTGTTTTTGTTTTTCAAAAAAATTGTGGTATTTTTTCCCATTTTACCAAAAGCTAAAAAATAAACAAATAATTCATCCATATCGTGCTTTAACAAACAAATTCTTTATTATTTTTTTTTTTTTTTTTGGAACAAATCACAGATGCATTTTGCTTTTGATAAGTTTTAATGCAATTACAAATGTACACATTCCTATATTTTATTTAATTATTAAAAAAAAACTTATAACATATTAAAATTTGGACTTATCTTCTTTTGATTTATTTCATATGGATGAGATTAATAAAATGAAATTGAAGTGCTTTATTTATAAATATACATTAAATACATATACATGCATTTATTAAAATACTTACCTTTTTTATTGAAATATTTAAACTTTCCAAATTTATGTTTCTTTTCGATTTTTTCAGTCTTTTCACTAATTTCTTTATAATCTTTTTTCAATTTTTCACGTATTTCTTTTGCATCATCAGCACTTTTAATAGTATCATCAGTAAATTGACCAATTGTATCACTACGTGGTAATATACGTGGTCTTGATTTAATATTTTTAGTTTTATTTAAATTTTCATTAAATTCATTAAGAACTTCACGTGATTTTGTTCTTAACAGAGATGGTTTTTCCAATTTTGTTTCTTTCTTTTCGGTCTTAAGACCACCATCACTATCAGATAAATGTGAAGTAGTTTCAATTGTTGATGCATTAGATACTGTTGGTGATTTTTGCTTTTGTAATTGTTTGTGTTCTTTTATATCATTATAGTTCTCTTCATAAATTGTATTAATTTTATCATCAATTTCAGTAGTTTTTTCTAAAACCGTATCACTACGACGTTGTAATTTATTATTATTACCAGTTAATGGTGATTTATTTAAATCTTTTTCAATTATTGGTGATGATGTATTAGAATTTATTGTTAAATTACTATTACTGTTACTGATGTTACTTAAATTTGGTGATGATAATTTAACATCTTCATAATCTTCTTCTTGTTCTTCAGCTGTATTTAATGGTATACGATTATTACCCCATGAACGACGTTTTAATGAATCTGTATTACCAATATCCAAATGATTACCATATATTTTCTTTTCCCATTCGTCTAATTTTTGATCAGATGGATTACGTGGTGGTTTAGCTGGTGGTGGTTGTGCAGCTAATTCTAATTTTGTGGATGTCATCGTTGTATTTGTCCGATATAAATCATCATCTTTTGACCTTGTCATTACTGGTGATGGTATTCTATTTTGATTATTATATTCATTATGTCCACGTATATTAATTGAACTGCCAGAACTTTTATGTGATAATTTATCAAAAACAAATTCATCATCATCTTCAATGACACCGGGATCTTGATTGCCTATATTATTGATTTTTTGATTTGGATTGAAATAATAGATTTCGTTTGATTTTATTAAAGTTATTTGGATGTAATTAAAATGTGTTTAAAAGTTTTGATATAATGAAAATTAATAATTTTGTGAATATATGAAATAAGTCCAATTTTTATTATATAATGCAAAAATAAAAAAATAAATGTTTTATTAAATATTAGTTGTGAATTTTGGGTGCCTTCGGAAACCTAAGTTACTATTTCTAAAACTAAATTAAATAGTTTAATTTATAATTAAAAAATTAACAAAATGAAATTATATATTTCATGGATCAAATATACTAAAAAAGTTCTACAATACATTAAAGCCGGGTAAAAATCTGCAAAAAATCCTATTTGGTAACTCTCATTTTCAAATTATTTCATGAATTGGTTTAAAATTTATTTCTTTATTTAATCCTATAAAGTACTATTATTTATTCCTATGTTTTCATTTAAAAATATAATGATAATTGATAACATTTAAAGTAGTGAAACATACAAATATTAAAAAAATTATTCTAATTTATCCAGTTTTAAAAAATTCAATTCATAGTCTGATTTTTAAAAATTAATCACGGTATCTCAAAGCTATTATAGAAGTAATTGAAAAATTGAAAATAAAAAAAAAAGAAAAATTATTGGCACTCTTAACTATTTAATATAAAATTTTAGGAATTTACCTGAAATATAAGCATATATACTAATAATTTTTTAATTAGAATAAAATATAATCCAAAACCATTTTTACCTTATTAGTATTTTAAATGAAAAAAAGCATATAATGTTATAATAATTTTAAATTTTAAAATTCAAAATATAAAAGAAAATATTGGAAAATTAATATTGAAAAGTAAATACAAATAAATTTAGGAAATATTAAATTTATTTAATATGTAATTAATGCCTTCACCAAAAATACAATAATCAATATAAGCAATACCTAACCTGGTTATATAAAATGATCGCTGATAATTATTTATTTATTTTTATAATTCTTATTTCTCACATTCATTATTGCCGAGTTCATTTGAT
The DNA here is from genome assembly GCA_963082915.1 of Dolichopus griseipennis. NCBI lineage: Eukaryota > Metazoa > Arthropoda > Insecta > Diptera > Dolichopodidae > Dolichopus > Dolichopus griseipennis. Next base: position 352,347,547 of record OY720441.1, read on the forward strand.
TATACTACATATAAGAACAAAAACACTGAAATACATTGATACATTGACAAAATTATAGCCATTTTATACTATTTTTTTTTTTTTATATATTTTTGACAAAATATTGATTCAAAATTATTTTCAGATTGCTTTTGGTCTTATACTCACCTTTATATTTTTTAGCAATATCATTCATATAATTGAAATTTTCTAAAGAAGAACAATCTGATGATGAACTATCAGTTAATGAATTTAATATATCTGAATTTGGATTACGTGGTCTTGGTATTGGTGGTCTTTTATAATCTCCCATCAATTTAAATAATTTTGTTTCAAAACTTTCTGGTTTTTCTTCAAACTGATTTGTTGAGTTAATTTTAATTTCAATATTTTGTTTTAATTCAGGTTCAGAATGCACACTTTCATAATCACTTTCTTCATTTGAATTATTGTTTGTAGTATTAATTTGAGTATTAATTAAAACCGGCTTTTTAATTTCAGGTAAGTCTTCATTATTTTTCGTCATCTGTAAAATATTTGAAGAAGACTGATTTAAATTCATATCATCATTGATAATGTTGAATGGAGATCGGGGTCTTGGAATCGGTATAAATTTATTATCATTATTATTTTTATTATTAATTTCAAAGTTTAATTCTAATTCTGATTCAGAATGAAAACTTCCAATTAATTCGGGATCAACTTGAATAGTATTTATTTCTGCAATTTCATGAACGTTGACTATATTTTCTAAATTTATAATTTCGGAGACATCTCTTGTATTGGAATCAACAGCTACATTATCAATTTGAATGTGATCTAAAACTTGTACTAATTGATTTTCAATAGCAATATTTTCTACTTTAACTTTTTCAAAAACTTCAGGTATATTGAACTTTTCAAAAATATTTTGTTCTACAGAGTTTTCAAAACTTCTTTGTATTGGAATTGGTGTTTTATTAAGTTCTAAATCGTCTGTTTCAACAATTTCTTGTTCAACCAAACTGAATTTAATAATAGCATTTTCAAAACATTCACTAACATTATATTCGATTGCAAAGTTTTCTTCTTGAATTTGTTCCAAGCTTTGAGAGATTTCAAATTCATTTAAAATATGTTCAGGTACAGCGTTTTCATAAGGTTCTGCATCATAATATTGTACAGCAACATTTTCTTCTTTTCGGGTTTCAAGAACCTGTGGAATATAAGAATCAGTTGCAATATATTCTAAATTAATATTGTTATGTATTTCTGGAAAACTAGTTTCTATGGCTATATTTTCTTCTGTAATCATCGCTAATGACTGCACAATTTGTTTTTCGATAGCAAAAAGTCGAATGTTCGCATTTTCATAAGATTCTGCAACGGCACATTCCACTGCAATATATTGCTCATTTCGTGATTCGTACAACTGACCAATACAACTTTCAACTGCGATATTTTCAATATCAGAATTTTCATAAACTTCTGGTATTATACATTCTACAGCAATATTTTCTTCTTTTGTAACCTCGAGTACTTGGGCAACCTTCTTTTCCACAGCAATATGTTGCAGATTAACTGCAGAATTTTCATAAACTTCAGAAACTATACAGTCTACTGCAATGTATTCTTCATTTCGTGTGTCGAACAACTGACCAACAAAACTTTCAACTGCAATATTTTCTATATTAGAATTTTCATATATTTCTGGTACACTACATTCCACAGCAATATTTTCTTCTTTTTTAACTTCGAAAACTTGGACAACATTCTTTTCTACAGCAATAAGTTGTGGGTTAACTTTTTCATAAACTTCAGGAACTATATAGTCTACTGCAGTGTATTCTTCTTTTCGTGTTTCGAACAACTGGCCAATATGACTTTCAACTGCAATATTTTCTATAACAGAATTCTCATATATTTCTGATACACTACATTCCACAGCAATATTTTCTTCCTTTTTAACTTCGAAAACTTGTGCAATATTCTGTTTAACAGCAATATTTTGTGGATAAACATTCTGATTTACTTCAATACAATTTGTTGTATTAGCATTATTTTCTTCTGTGTATTGATCAATTTCTTGGGCAATAACAGATTCCATAGACTTGTTTTCAACATTAGCTTTTTCAAATCTTGCCATAGATGTATATTGATTTGCTTTATATTCGAATGTAGATTCGAATACTTGTTTACTAATTGGCGTAGCGGTTTGAGTTAAATTTATACTTACATTAGATAATTGCTGAGGCTGCCTGTTGATATTAACTGAATTTCGTTTTGATGGTGATAAACTTTGTCTTGGTGAGACATTGGGTGAGCATTTTGTTGAAGAATTTTGCTCAAACATGCTGCGAATATTTGATACAGAAACTCTAGGAGTATTTATTTCTTCATGTTCTTCGTTTTTCAAATCACGTATCTCGAAATTTATACTTGAAGTTGAGTTATAAAATTCATTTTCGCTTTCATCCAAGTCATTGTTTTGTAATTTAGAAATTTTTATACTTGGATTATTTATAGCCCCTGTCATCTCCATATTTTCTTTTTTTAATAATAGTCCAGGTTGAACTGTTGTACTACTTACCTGTTTTTCACTCTTTACTAAATTCGGATTCATTTCATTTGTAGTAGTTTGGTGCGGTTCTAAAATAGCAGCTTTTAGTTCTTTAACTTCAACAGTTAAAGAAGGACAGGCTTGCTTAGTTTCAGCAACAATTCCTTTGGTTGATACAATTTCTTCTTTTCTGGTTTCAAAAACTTGAGCTATTTTGCTAGGAAAAGCTACATTTGCTGAATCGATTTTTTGTAATTTTTCTGGAATTTCATATTCCACAGCAATATTTTCTTCAATAACTTTCTCAATATTGAGAACTTTTGAGTTTTTAATACTTCTTGCTCTGGGTTGGGGTATCATTATTTCTTCTTCTACATTCTCTAACGAAGTTCTAGAAGAATTTAAGCTAGTTTGTGGACTGTTTATTTTTAGATTAACATCATTCATTTCCGAAGGATTTAAAGTTCTTGTTCGTGGTTTAAAATCAATTGCAATTTCTGGTTCTTCAATATTTTGATTATCACGAGATCTTAAATTTTCAAATGATTGTTTATCTGATTCGTTTTCTTTGGATAAAGGCCTAAAAGATTTCTTTCTAGATGCTCTACGTTTAGAATCACCTCTGTTAAAACTCCCACAAAAATCATCCTCCTCAACATCCATATCTATCTTTCTGGAAGCGCGACGAGAATCATTATCTGGGCTATAATCGTAGAAGGATTGTGAAGTTATTGAACTATATGGTGAACTATTAACCGATAAATTATCTAAAGAAAAATCATCTTCAACATTCTCTTTACCAAGAATAAATTTACGTGGTTTTGGTTTATGTGTTTCAGGAACCTCAATATTTGAATTACGAGTTTCATTGAGAATTGGTACTCCTTTAGAGCGTAATTCAACTTCTGCATCTTCAATTTGATTATCTTCAGATTTTTCAGGTATTGGTAAAGGAATACGAGGTTTACCCCATGAATTTCTTCTTAGAGAATCTGATCTCTGTAAATTTAATTGGTTTGAATTAGAAGTAAAACTTTTACGATTTTGAAGTGGAGTAGTAGAAGGAGACGAAAAATTTAAATTTTCTGATATAATTTTAATTTCAGGATTATTTGTTCTTGCATTTAAAATACCATTTTGTGGTGAATAATTATTAGTCACATTGTTATTATATTCTTGTCCATTTGCTATACTACTGTTTGAACCTCTGAGTGATACTTTATCAAAAACTATTTCACCACCATCATCAGCGACCCCAGGATCAGTATTGCCTATATAGATGGTAATATAAGGCAGTTAGAATTTGTATTTTGTATTATATGGTGTATATGAGTTATTACTTATATACGAAAAATAAATTATCAATCTAGCCTAAAGTTTAATTTACATTTTCATTTGAAACCCATTATTTAAACTTTTAAAAATGTTTTACTAAATCATTTGGATTCAATGATTTAGACAATAATGTTTTTGAATTTATTTCCCAATCCTAATAACATCGAAGCGATTATTATAATATATGTACAATCATAACATGTCTTAAAAACGGCTCACAAATAGTCGCTATTATGTAAGAATGGCTAAAACTTGGACATTATTCTACAAAACAGTAGGCAATGAATTAAAAAGTAAAGTAACATTCCTGAAAATATAAAAAAATTGCTGAAAAAGGTCAATGAATAATCGGATAAAAAGCTATAAAGTAAGAAAGTAAATAAATTAGCAGATGTTTTTAAAGAAGCTAAAGTAATTTTGTTAAAAAGTAAAAGATAAAGAAGAAAATCTTAAAATAATTTAATTTAAAACTAGTTAAATAAAAAATTAATTAGTTTTTAGGAATATAGTTAGGTATTAAAAACCTTTATTTAATTAGGTACTAATTCTTGGATCAAATTCTTATCCCAGTTTTACAACTTTCAACGCCTATTGCAAATATTAATTTAATTAAACTTTAGAAGTCAACTAGAAAATAATGATTAAATTATACAAATTAATTAAGAAATTTAAGAAATTAAAAGTTCTATTGATTAAAAAATAAATATCAATAATTTCGATGATAATCTAACAAATATTTTTAGCCTAAAAAAAAACTAAAACCGAAAATAATACCTAAAATTCTGCCGCAATGTGAAAAATTGATTTAATAGAAACAGTTATGTTAAAATTCATGCAAATTATTTAATATTAGAATAACCTATCAATTATGTTAAAATAATCTCAAAAATTATTATTAATTTAAAAATCATGCTTATTAGAATTGAATTGTTCACATCAAAATCTTTATCTACTTTTGGAAACAGTTCTAAAGTGCTTCTTTAAAGCCGAAATAGTACATTTTAAATCAACTTGGACTACATAGAGATGTACAGATGTACTTCTCATTGAGGTAGTGTCTGATAATTATACTATAACATAAATGAAACTATTTACAAAAATAATGAAACTATTTGCAAATATATGAAAGCTTTGCACAGGAGGTTTTATTTTATTGCAAAATATTTCATGAAAAAGGTATCATTTGATTGGAAAATGCTATAATATAATTATTTTAAAGTTCTTATAAAATATAAAGTAATGTAAAGTATTTCAAAAACAGATTTCGAAACATTTAAATTTTGAAATTTAGATCAGCTTTATGATGGAACATTTCAATTCTAAATTATAAAATAAAATATCTACATTAGCTATAAAAAAAAAAATGTAACTCAAAACCAAAAAAAAAAAAAGACAGTATTTAACTCACAACCACCATTTGAAAAAAAAAAAATATATTTAAAAAAAAAATAAAGAGTTATGAAATCAAAAACTTTTTTTTTACAACATTTATTAATAACTCACCACCTAAATAATTTTTTCCATTCCATTTTCTTGAACCACTTAATGAACTATTTGGTGTACCAATACTTGCAATACTACCACGAAATGATTCTGAATCACTGACATCTTTTTTATCTTTTTTCTTTCCAGTTAAATGTAATTTTGAACCAATTGATGTTGCAAATTTTTTTAAACCTTTTTTCTTTTCTAATGTACCAATACTTAATAAACTTCCACCAACTGATGATGCCAATTGATTAAATGATGATTTATGTTTTTCTTTTTTACTTAAATCATTTAATGAACCAGCTTTAACAGTAAAATTTATACGAACTTCTAATTCACCACGATCTTTATCTTTTTTCTCTTGTCCCGGTTTACTTTGTAATTTAAACCATTTTGAACGTGGTCTATCATATGCATCAAAATCACGTAATGGCAATGTTATTTGCCCTAAAAATTCATCAATACCCAAATTATTATGATGTAAACATGTTAATATTAATTCAGCTTTATTTCCTTGATCTGGTATGGCACTAAAATATTAAAAAGTTTTGTTTTAGTACATAGATATTCAAATTTAATAAAAAAAAATTGAAAGTGTAGGTAAATGCAATAGTTAGGTAGTTATAAAAAAATAAGTAGATATTATTAAACTTACAGTTCACATTCTTCATGCCATTCAACATTTTGTGATGCCTTATCACGAACTGATGTTTGATATTTTTCTTTACCCAAGGCAATTGTAACAAAACAATTGTTTGTACTATTTTTACCTTTTGTTAATAGACCTTTGGCTCGTTGAACTAAAAAAAAAAAAACAAATTAAAAATATTAATAAATTAAATATAGAAGCAATACAAGTTTATAGAATCCAAAATATAATAGAAAGTCTACTTTTTTTTGTGAAAGATTTTTTAAAAATAGTTTTCATAAAAAAATTTAAATTGAAATTTCCAATTTTAGTGAGAGTGACCTCGTCTTGAAAATTGAAATGAAATTCAAAATAAAATATATTCTTATTTTCTAAATAAATATTTATATTGCGTGATATTTTTGATATTTTGACAAAATTTTTTTTATTATATTTTATATTAGTTATATGTAGTATCTTTCTTAATTTAATAGCGAACTTTTTGGGTCATAAAAGAATTTATTAACTTGTGCTTAGTTAAAGCATGATGTCAAAAAGATTTTTTTAAAGGTGTATAGATAACAAACTTTAAAATAATTAGTGTGGGAATAGCATTTTATTATAGTCATAAGTCTTCATATTTCAAATTAAAATCAAAAAAATTGTTAAATATTATAATTTTGTTTTTATAACCATTACTGTTGAATTTTCATTCAAAATATTTAAACGAAGACTCACTCCAATGTTGGGAGTAATTAAATTTTACTTAAAGCATAATTTCTAAATCATATTTCAGAAATTTTCTTCTCTAATTTCTACCTAAAAAGGAACTTGTAAAAATTTTTATACAACACCTATAGTCATAAAGCTAAGGGAATTCTATGGTTGGGTAAAGTTCAACAATACACAAAGCAAATTCATGGAGCTACTCTAAGATATTTTTATATGTAAATTACTCAACAGTCTGCACTCCCTAAAAATGAAAAGTATGAAATATAATTTAAACAGTAATTAATAATTACTAACCATCATACTAGATTAGTAAGTACATAATATTTTAAAATCAATGTATGTTTACATTATCATATAACAGCGTTCAAAAGAAAACTTTTAATTCTAAAACTTATTTTAAATTTAATAAAAATCAAAATATTTATTAAAATTGACTTGAATTCAAAAATGTGTTACTAATCAGAGACCAGAGTTCAAATCTTTTAAAAGTAGACGGATAACCTTCTTATATGTACTTTTCAAGAATGAAAAACTTAACAAAATAGGTTGTATCTATACTGAACTAGTTTCATACTACCTAATATTTTTCTTAAAGATAAGCCACACCTTGAAACTTTTAAGGAATATAAGTAGTATTTACCTAAATTGGGTATTCTAAATTATTGACAAGTATAACATAATTTAATAACGTAAAAAAAAAAATTGATTTTAAGAATATTGGGAATGGTATTTTTTAAAAAAGTTGAATAAATTTTATAAAAGTAACCTAAAAAAAAATCGCTATAATTTTTATATTCGAATTAAGCGCTTTATAATCAATAAATTAAAATGTTTCTTACTAAATCAGAATAACAAAAACCAATTTGACGGATGATTTGACGATCATACTTATTTTTATCATGAATAATGCAATGATTAACTGCATGATAAAAATCAGTATGACATATAAGCGCTAAAAATCAATACATTGTAAAATTTTCTTTTTATAAAACTTCCGATTGAAAAATAAATAATTTTAAGAAATTATTTGTTTATCGCGATTTTCATTATAAGTCGCGTATTTCTGGTAAGTGCGTATCGCGTAACCTAGGTAACCTGCATATTAGGTATACGTACATGAACAAATTTTGACAGGCGTTATACGTCATACGTTCTTATTTAAATTACAGAAATTATACTTAATAGAACAAAAAAGGTACGTAAGGGACATAATAAGGGACATATATAGACTAGTTTTTTTGTTGATATGGAACAGACAATTTAGGGCGATTAGTAATAAAATAATAATAAACTTGAATTACAATAAGGAAAATATTTTCAGACAAATTTCAAAAATATGTGCTTGGACCGTTTGTATGTATTGACTAGTTTCTTCGCGATCTTAGATTTTGAAAGTGGAAATATAAAAGAAACTTTTAAGTAACTACAAACTCCAAAGTAAAAACTGAATGAAAACAATATATTATGTTCAAAAAAATTACTCGGTTTTGTATTTTTTAATATTATTTAATTAAAAAATATAGAGTTGATATAATATAGATATATTTAATTAAATTTGATAATTTTTTTATAAATATAAAATTTTTATTTGGTGTTTTATGTAACCATAAAAAATATTTTATAAGTTATTTTTTTTAAATCATTGACTGCAATTTCTTTTCCAATATTATTCAAATTCGTTTATTGATGTTTTGTTGAATTATATACTACTAAAAAGGTAGATATTGTAAATAATTAAAAGTATATTAAATCAAATAGTAAATATCTTTATACGAAATAACTTAAAATATACAAACTCCCTAATTCAAACTAATGAGAAACTGTTTAATAAAAATTCTCACTTATTTTGTCACTTTAAATAATAACATGTATAATAACGTGTATTCCCTTCAGTTGATCCTTTAAGGGTTAAAATTCTTCAAATGATTACTTTAGGACTCGTACGATAGTGAAAGTTCTGAAGAAACTGAATGTTAATAAGTCCACAGGTCCTGACGGAATTCCAGCTATGGTTCTTAAACTCATTGATTTTCCCATTTAAAATCTCTGCGCAATCTTTTTTCACTACCATTTTCAACTGAGAAATATCCCAGCCAATGGAAGGTTTCCCATGTTTTCCCTCCACAAACTACCGACCAATTCCCATCATTTCGACACTTGCTCAATTGAATTAAATTCATTAATGCTTCCCTTTAAACAATTCTAACGCAACACCAGGGAGGCGGCTTCAAGTGCTCATTTCTACACAGTGGAAATGACTCGAAACTGGTTATGAAAAACTCATTTATTGTGAGAACTGCTAGAATATGGAACATGCTTCCATTTAATAAGTTCCCTTCCGATAGAAATAGACTCCTTGCCTACATATTTATTTTTTAGCTATGTATAAAGGATTCGTTCTTAGAGTTTGACTAGCGTGAAAAAAAAACCCAAGAGGTACTCGTACCATTTGTATACCCATAAGAAAGAAAATGCATATGTATTTTTTTGTCTGAATACCTTAGAGTAGGAAATCACATTAGAATAAAAGAGTCGGAAACATTCTTTTGCCATTATTGTCCTAGAATTTCTATGGTTATAACTTATAAGCATACGTCATTTCGATTATTTCTTAATTAATTTCAGTTGAAGGTATTATTTACGAATTACCTGTTGCAGAATCTAAACATAACCTAAACTAAAATGCTAAAATATTTTTATCAACCACAGTTAGTACTCGTATTAATATCAAATATTATTATTATTATTATTAATATATTTGTCTAAAATGAGGTGTAACAAACGCATTCAATTAAATGTGTTTTGTTGGATGTGTTCAATTATAAAAAAATAAAATATTAACGTTTTGTTGGATGTGTTTTATTTTAGAAAATAAAATATCATAAATTATCATAAGCAGGCCAAAAAATATTTTATTTATTTTTAATAAAAAAAAAAATTTTTTTTTGAAATAAAATTTACTTATTAGTTTATGAAAAATTTCTTTTCAGTTTTAAAAATCACAGAAGATTTTCTGGAAATTTTAAATATATAGTAAGACATTTTGTAAATTAAAACTAAGAAGACAATGCTTCACAGGAACATTAAGTCTTAATAATTTTCAGTAAAAATCTGAAATAAGGGCGAAAGCCCAATGCATGCTTTGATGCATTGCTTGGTTTGCTTAAGCAAATAAACCAAGCAATGTATTAAAGTAATTTCAAAGTTTCCCCTCATCTCGCTCTCAACTCTACCTCATCTATCTCTCATCCCTTCCTTCATAACTTTTTAATTATTTATCTATTTAAAAGTTAAAATGGAAAAAAATTATGTAACAACTGACGGTTGGGAAAGTGGATTCAGGTATACAATACCTCTGAGTTCAATGCACCATAAAAAACAGACAAAATAGATTTTAAACTTAGTTAGGGTTAGGTATATTAAAAAAATTTCAAATAAAATTTATAATTTGCATTTGATAGTGCAAAACTCAATTCAAAAATCAACATTTATTTAATACAATTTCACGTACATATAAATAGAAACATTATTTAGCATGTTGAATAGGTACATTATAGAACGGTTAGCCTTCAAACATGTATTTTAATTTGAATCTAAACAAAGGAAACAATATAGAATGTATAACAACATTTTTTAAATATGTATATACAAAACATTAATAGTTGGAGAAATAAATCATTATTGAAACAAAATAAATCTATTTCACATCTCTTATTAACACAAATTTATCGAACTTAATTTTAAAAAGTACGTAATTGAATAAAAAAAAAAATATTAATTGAAATTAAAAAAACATTTCACCAAAAAGGGATTTGAACTAACAGCCCCAAAATTTTATCAAATTCAAAACATAAAAAAGGTAGACTAAATAAATTATTCATCTTCAAATTTTTAAGATACAACAACATATAAGTTTTTGTTTTTTTTTGTACATAACTAGAATTGAAGCATAGTCTGTATTACGTAGAATGCAATGGTTACCATTTTATTTAAGAAAATGGTATTGATATATAATATATGTATATGTAATATATGTAATTAAATTAGAAATAGTTCTTAATTAGAAAAAGTTCTTCTTTCAACTGACCTTCCGTCATTCTGTGACGGGCCAACAGCTAGTATTATAATAATAAAATTTATAACAAAAAAAAGAACACAATAAAAAACGTCACGTTTTTCCCAAAAAAATTAAATTAAAACGTAAGCAAATTGTTTTTTTTATACACGTTCATAAATTTTTTAAAAAGCTCTTAATTTATAGGTAATTAAATTTAATTTTTTTTTTCTGCATTTGAATAATTTTGCGTCATAATGATTATTTTAATTTTTTTTTTATTTATTTACTTTCTTCTTTCATCATACATATAATAAGTATTTAGTTTTTTTTCACGTGGCATTTACAGGAGTGAAATTGTAAGCAACCTCAACACCGTGAAACACATATGACATGGTTGACACTCTAAACATTAGTTTAGAAATTAATTAAATAAGTAACGCATGATCCTATTTTATATTTTATACATATCTAATAATTAATTAAAACTTTTTATTTTATATAAGAATCTTTTTATTATCTACAATCTACATGAATGTTTAGTATTTAATATTATTATTATTATATTATTATTATTTTGTTATGACAATTCGCTTCCATTTCATTACTTTGCGTGCAAATATACCGTTATTTTAATTTTTAAGGTAGTAAGTATTTTAAATATTTTTAGCGCGATTTTATAATAATAATAATTACACATTACATACCAAAACTCTACATATGTAACTAATATGTATATATGGATATGAACATGTACATATTTAAATATATATTCATAGTTTTTTTACTACTATTTTGATGTGTAATTAATAATAGACAATTATTTTTAAGTTAATTAAATATCAAATAAAATAAGTTTTACAAAAAAAATTAATTTAAAAAATATGTTATGTGTAATGTGCTTTAGTAAGTAACGCCTACCGGACAGCTGAGCAATTAAATTGCAATAATTAATATATCTGTTAAGTATATTAAAAAAATGAGTTTTTAACGCACGATAAGTCAATTTTTAATTTAAATAAATATATTACTTTGAATATGTATGTACATATACTTAATCAATATTTTAAAAAATAAATTAAACTTTTACTTATTTTAAACTTTGTATCATAGACATTCAAATAAATTGATAAATCTAGAGTTACTGTTGATTATATTACTAAAGAATGTGATTTATTTTAATTTTTAATAACTAAGTAATTAAAAAACTTAGCACTAATATTAATATTTCATTTCTTTTTAAAGAATTCCAAAATTGAAAAATAATAGAACAGGTTAACAAGTAATGGATTAAAAAAAATATTTAGTTTATAATATTGATTAGATAACCTAACAATTCATATGAAAATTAATAATAGGTATTAATTAGTTGAACAGTTCATATGAAAATTTTATTATTAATTATATAAAATTCAATATAAGAAACCTAAGATTGGATAATCTTTTATAAAACTCAAAATTTAATCATTCGATTAATGGACACCTAAAAAATTTTGGAGCTCTGCACTCCTAGGTAGTCAAAGTATATTCAATATAACTATGTGCACTCTATTTAATTCTTGATTTTAGTACTTAGAGATGGAGACGTTAAGCTGACTGTTTTAACTTCAACAAGTTGACGGTTAAATAACACTAACAATAACTTGAGTGCTTACTAAATAATTATAGAGTTAAGTGTTAAGAATTCATATTAAATATAGGTATTTCTAGTAGAATAGTAAAACAAAAATAAAAATTGACGTTAAAAACTAAGTACATGATCCTAAGACTATGTTGTATAATTAGCTGAATTAATTAAAATTTTTGTCAATATGTTGAAAATCAGAAAGCCCAAGAATTAGACTTTGCACGTCAGTATTAAGTACTCTAATGATGATTATATATATTAGAGTACTTGAATTTAATAAGTGATACAATCCATTAGAAAAGTTTTCATTTATTTTATATCATACCATGTTCCATCTGCGGTTCTAAAATCTACAAGTATTTAAAATCTATAATACTTATTTCCAGCACATAATGAAGTCTAATTTTGTCTAGATCCTATTACGTAACAAAATCAATATTATGTTCTAAAAAACAATTCATTTAAAGTCTTTTATTTAATTTTTTAACTCAGTTAGATATTATATATAAATACTTAATATTAATTAAATTCATATCGTATTTAATAATCTTTTTCATAAAAACTCTTTGATTAATAGTTATCTATTAACACAATCATTATTTACAAAGATTGATTCTTCTTAATTTGATTAAGTACCTATATTCTTATAAGTACCTATACCAACAGAATAAAACTGAAGATAAATAAATATACATATGCTTATGTAATTATAGAAGTTTTTTTTTTTTTTTTACTTTTTCTAATTACTTTTAAGTACTTCGTTTTATTATAAAAATTCTTATGCTTTTAAAATCTTCCGCAATTCTTATTAATGTTTAAATATAAAATGTCTGACATTAACGATTTTTTTTTTTAAATCTTACATTTTTATTACTCGTATATTTTTTTTGTTAGCAATCTTTTACAATTAGTAAATAATTACAATTACCTTGACTTTATATAAATAATAAGTACAAGTAATTAATTTAATAACGAAAACGCACATCTCTTTTTAAAAAATTGTCACATCGCATTTTGTCAAAAGTTAACTGTTTATATTTTATTTTGATTGAATTGAATTGATACAATAACTTGTTTCTCATTTGTTTATTTTTTAATTAATTATAATTTATTATTACACTAATATTTTATTTTGTTCTTGTTTGTTTTTAATTAAATTCAATTTAAATTGCGAAAATCATTTAAAATAATCTTTGTATTTTAAAAAATTAATTAGAACGCGGTATAATAAAGATCATAAAAAAAATAATTTTCATTTTTTCCTCATATTCTTAAATCGTAATGAATTTTTTTTTGTGAAGTGTATAAGTATGTAATGTGATTTTTGGATTTTTGAATTTTAATGACATTAAAATGATTTGGAATTAAAACATTAAATACAATAAATGGAAACCTTGTACGAATACATATTACAGAAATTATAATGTAAATGCATGTATTTTAATATCGTGTTTATATTATAAGAAAATTTTAAAAAAATTTTTAATTAAAATCGTTTGATTTTTTGTTAAAAAATCATACAACACATGTTAATGTTAAATGGTACGGGAAATAGAAATGGGTACCATGGCAACAACGAAATCTAAAATATTTAAAATCTTGAAGCGAAAAAAAATCTGGAAATGTTTTGTTTTTTGATTCGCATAAAAATTAGCTCTAGTAGCCTATCTACAATAAACGCTCTCATTTCGCTCTCTACACGTAGCTATCTGTCAAACTAAGTTAAATGTATTGAATTAAATGAAAGTGTCTACAATAGACGTCGCAGCCATTACGCAGTCATTAAAAAAGTTGTTTAACTTTTTCGCTTTCTCTGCGTATTCAAATATCAAATAATTGAACATTGATAAATATTTTTTTATCTTAGATTAAATAATATCAAACCATTATTCAAAATAGCTATACAAAAAAGCTTCTGCCGCGGTAGAAGTGTGGTAAACCCATCATATTCATCATCAAATGACAGCTGATGATGTATTAATTTTTATATATAAAGCATTTGTTAGATCAAAATTTATTTGGAGTTCTCTAGGTATAGTTCAACACTAATACTTCTAACCTACAGAGGCCCTTACCTAAATCACGACGTACGGCGTACATTTTCTGTCAAAATAATTTTAAATACATATAATTAAATGAGAGCTCCCGAAATACGCGACGTACTATGCGTTGGGTTTTTAAAATTTGAAAATTGACAAAGCGTATTAAATTTTGTTATTGTTTTTTGTTATGTTGTTATGGTGATTATTTGTTGACATTGAATAAATAAAACGTTTTTATATTACGTACGCGCGTATCGATTTTGGGATACGTCGACGTATCGACGTACGGCGTATTATACATCATACATCGTACGCTTTTGATTAGGTAAGGCCCAGAGACCTACTAATATTGTTGTATAGACGAAACAACACTACAAATTGATTTTCTTTTTTCTTACCTTAAATGTGAAGTAAAGAAAAAGGATGCTGCTGTTAAAAGATTATGTCATCATGCCTAAATTCATTCGCCAATAAATGAATTTTTATTTGATTTCTTAATTTTGTAAAACCTTAAAAGTTGATTTTTTTTTTTATTTTAATATTTAATTTATTCAATAATACGCTTAACCTATTACATATTTAGTATTGATTTGAAAATATTGGCAATCGGTATTTTGCTATTTCAGAAAATTTAGAATCTCTTATAATTTACCGTCCCCCAATCTTAAATCGTTCGTCTATATAACTAACTATATGACTTTCTTATATAATATGTAAGCAAATATACAAAAAAGTGAATAACTATATGTATGTAGTTATATTCTATATGTAAAAAAATATTTGTATATAATATATACAACTTGGAATTTGTTTGGTCAACTTTAACATCTTTACATATACCTACATAAGTAACAACAATTTTTTTGCAAGATTTTGACTTCTAAATTTTTTCTTTCTTTATTTTGACGTACACTTATTGAAAATAAATGTTATAAGATTTTTGTAATTATTAATTTTCCTCATTTGCATTTTTTTATGGTATCTTCACAGATTTGCATTATTTGCACACAACAATGCCTTTTCTAAAAGAAAGTAAAGTAAATATTGGAAAATTTAAACTAGATCAAGTAAACTCCAAATCTAGAACAAAAAACAAATTATATTGAGCGAGAAAAATGGAAATCGATACTTTAAATATCTTTTGAATATTTAATTCAAGTGATTTTAGAAGTGTGAAAGTAATCTTAAAAAAAAAATCTGACACACTTTTTTAGTTTTAAAAAAAAAATTTTCATTCCATTATAAGTATAAAAATCTATAAGAATATTTAAATAATATTGAAATATGCACATTTTTAAAATTAATGTTAATTGCAATTTACAGTATATAATTATAGACTCAATATTTGCAGCAGATCCAACTAAGGACTTAACTCCGCTAGTTTATATGTGTAGTGGTCTCTAATCTCAAGAATAGTATGTGTTCAATGTAAGAACTAGGTTTTCAGGACATTCCAATAAGGAAGGGCTTAAAGTCTCTCAACAAATCTCTGACAAATCTCAATTTAAATTGATTTAGTATTTAAGAGAAGAGTTTGGTTAATGATGTAGTGGTTCAGAAGCAGACTTTTCAAGTGGAAATTTCCAATTACAAATTGCGGTCAGATTATATGTGATAAAAAAATATAAGTAGATACTAAGTATATGGTAATATAAAATAAGTTATAAAAATTTATATAATTCTGGTGGAAGATAGATGGCGCACAAAATTAATCTTGTGCAATACCTTCAGTCAAATAATCATCAATTTATGGAAAATAATGAATAACACAACTGAAGCTTGATCTAAATGACTCTGAAACGACCTATACTTACTGCTTGTATAGGGAGGATATAAGAAGATGGAAGTGAATCGGATATATATTAAGAAAAGACGAAAGTGCCATAACTAGAATTTCACTATGTTGTAAGCCACAAACAGGTTCTAGAGCAAGCAGGAGAACCCAGAATGACATGGAAGTGCACTGTCAATAGAAGAAATAAGGGAATACGTTCTGTCCTGGAATATAATCAAAGAGAAAACCGAAACAGAAAAGATTGTAGACTTCAAGTGGAAGCCCAATTTTTCCTAGTGGAAAAGGAATAAAAAATAGAAGAGAAGAATGTTATATTGCTTAAGTTGAAAAGGTCTGTTAATCTGAGTCTTCAGTTAAATAAAGCTTTTTAATCTCGGACTTAATACTCCACTTTATTTCTGAATAATTGGATTCTGTAAATAGCAACTCCATTTTTTAAATTTAAGTTCTAAAAAGTTTCTGACTACATATAAATAGAATCCCGGTCAACAACAGAGTTTAAAATCAGGAGATTTAAATATCATCTTTTAATTGTAAATTGCAAAAAAATTTAATTTTATTGAAAACTCATAAATTCTAATTATTTTAACTTTAACATACCTTGAATATAAATTCCATGATAGGTACATATTTAATTTTTTAAAATTTATTCAAAAACTTTTAATAAACTTAAAATTAAATTCAATCACAAATTAACTAAAAATAAATTTTTACAAAATAAATTCTTATCATTATTAAAACAAAAGCGTGAGTAATTTCAACTTTTTTTTTTTTTGAAATTTTATGATAAAATTTTAATTTCATTAAAACAAAAAATTATATTTTTTTCAAAATAATTTGTATGCGTTCATTATTTTTTTTATGCTTTTTAAGATAAGGCGCCGAAAGTCTGAAGAAACTGATATCATTTAACGTACATTTCAATATTTTGTTTTTAAATTATTCAAAGTTGATTAAAATTAAATATTTGCCTTGAAATTGGAATTTAAGTATTGCAAAAATATAAAATACAAAAATAACAACACAATACAAAATAGGTACAACCTTTACTTGATTGTTTTTCATTTTTAAACGTTATCATCAATAGCTAAATAAGGCGTAGTTAAATTAATTAAAATAATTTTTTAAAAATACAATACCGAGAGATATTGAACTGAAGAGATCTGATATTTTGATTTTCTTTCAAGAAAAAACTTAGTAAAAGCGTAAAACTCGATGTTTACGTTTTGTGACATTTTATGATAAGTATAAAAGGTGAGCAAAGTTATAAAATAATTTTATATAAGAAATCATCATTATTGACAATTGTAATACAACTAAAATAATGTCCACTTCTTTCCGCTCCTTTAAGGATTATAGGGCATTCACCCAGTCTAGGCTTCAGTTTTTTTAATCGTTATATTCATTAAGCTGTTGATTAATCGGCTGTAGCTATTGTATAAGATTATAAATACACAAATTTTTGTGCGCCATCTATTACCCTACACAAGAGTAATTTATATATTTCTATTAAATCTTATTTAATAATACGATATTAACTATTACGATATAATTGTACTTAATTATTTTACGATATTTTTTTTATTAGATATGAATATGAACATTTGATCTGACCGAGATTTGAATCCGAGGCTTTCCACATGAAAGCGGCGTTTTTACCACCACGCCATTGGTCAGACCAAAAAATTAAACTTAGCCACGTCACATCTTTTGGTACTTATATTCATCTGAGGCAAATCTTAAAGCAAATTAAAGTTCTCAATTGACATGATAGACTTTTTCAAGTGGAAATTTCTACTTAAAAAATAGGCTGATCTAAGGTTACCTCAGTTTTAAGAACAATTTAGTCATATTTGCCTTAGGATATCTACTTATAATAATCTTACGATTTTTAATTTTAAATATTTCCATAAGGCTAAATGGCAAAGTGGTTGGATTTTCGACCTTTCATTTTAGAGGCTCTGGTTCGAATCCCAGTAAAAGTGGAAAAAAAACTTTTGTTTATTATAGACACTTCTATTATTATCGACTCTAAAACTTTTATTTATATCGATATTGGGTTCAAAATAACGGTATAACTAGCCAATAATTAATAATTAACAATTATAAGTATAAAGAAATGCAAAATATTGACAAATATTTCAATTCAATAATATAACCCACAGACATACTAAATATCTTATAATTCTTATTCAAAATCTAATATAACTCTCGTAAGACTTAGTAGGTATTAGCATGCGAATTGCGAAGTTTAAGATCAATTCTAATAATAAGAATATGATATGTCCCCCCTATTCTAACATGCACCTTCGGTATAGAAAGATTTATTGTTATTAACCTAGCAGTTGAATAAGTAGTACTTAAAAAAAATATCCGACTTCATACCCCTTAGAAAATTTATTGGAAATTGCCTTATTAAAAACTAACATAATTTGTAAACTGTAAGGTAAAGGGCTATAATTTCGTCCTATGGCGGTATTATCGTCCTAATACAGTTTTTTTAGTATAACTTCGCTAAAAATTGAAATAAAATAAAATTAGACTATGCAAAATATTTTCTAATATTTCTTTTGTCATTTATTAAAATATCACGATTAAATTGACAATTTAGCTGTTTTAAAATTCATTTTGAAATGGCAAGTGTCTAATGCAGCTCTGTTTTGATTAATTTCTATTAAAAAGTTCTAAATTTAAGGGAAAAACAAAATTCGTGTTTGTGAGAGAAATAAAATTTGGAAAATAAAATTTTTAATTACATTCAATAAATTTAAGTTTAAACTATAATTTTTTTTCATTAATTTTAAATTTGGTTACTAATTGTGATTATTATAGTGAAAATAAATTAGGACGGAATTACGGACATTACATTTAAAAAATGTACATTATATCGTCCTATAGAACGAAATTAGGTTTGCGAAGAGCTTTTAATTAATTAATATTTTATTATTTTAAATCATTTTGTTTTTTTATTTATTAAGAGCATTTGATAGGTAATTTAATGTATAATATAAAAACCTTTTATCGTCCTATACTTTTTTCTCAAATTTTAAAGTTATATTAAAAGAAAGTTTAGGACGATTTTACGTACATTGAATAGGACGATATTAGGACGTACTTTGAATTAGACGATATTGGGAACATTTTAATGTAAATTGAATAGGACGATATTAGGTTGAGTATGAAGATATTAGGAATATTGCAATTCATACTTATTTTTGATAATTTTTATGAAAAAATAGTTAAAAAAAATATCTCAAAGGAGAAAAAATGTCTCCACCTTGGTAGGTAATAAATAAATGACGGAAATGTTAAATTTTTTTAATGAATTCTGATTTTTAATAATTATTTATTTTTTTTAATTTATGGTATAATTTATTAAATTATTTAATTAATTATTTTTTATTTTCAATTTTTATATTAAATGGCTGTGAAAAATTACATAAATAGATAAATAATATATGAAAACACACTGTTTCATGTACATTTTAAAATAGGACGAAATTAGGTACAGCAATAGGACGATAATAGGAACACGAAATTTTCAAACGGACGAAATTATGTACAAACAACCCAAATTTTTTAAATTTATAATTTTTTAATATATTTTATTAAAATTATAGAAATACAAACGTAATTGAAAAAAAGAAAGCCTAAACTTTCATAAAATAGTATAACATTATAAAGTTTACTTTGAAAACCAGTCAAATTAATTCATTTTGTGCCATGATCAAAAATTATAGGACGATAATATAGCCGTTTACCTTAATTAAACATTTTGTTTAATTTAAGTTTGAAAAATTTTTTAATTATATTGCGAAGTTTATTAAAAAGATTAATTGATCTTAAATGTGTGATATTAGTCATGATTTTTATAGTTTTCAGTTAAAAAACCTTAACAATTAGTAAGTAATAATATAATAAAAATAAAAAAAATGTAGGTATTTAAAAACATTTTAATATGTGAACTCACTTTTTAACTTCGTCATTTTGTAATTTAAACGTAAAAGTAAGTTGTTATAATAACTAAGTATTTTACTAAAATATGATTAGATAATGAGAAAATAAAATACGCTTATAAAAAAAATCTAAAGTCTAAAAGAATGATAATAAAACAAAGAAACCTATTTTTTATATGCTGACTTGTAAAAAAAAATTAAATTTCGGGAACTTGATGAATTTTGATAATTGAATTTATTTCTTAATAAAATTTATGAGTAATATTTTTTACAATTATTATTGAAATATGAAAGCCTTTTAGTCTACTTAAAATCATTTCTGAGTCTAATAACACCTGTTAAATTGAACACGTTATTTAAATGAATAACGAATCAATTTTGTATAATTACTTATTTATTACTCATTATCATATTTTCTAACATATTAATTAATTATTTATTAATTATTTTTAGAATTTCAAAAAATGTGTTTCTAAGTTCGGAATTGAGAACCTAAATTTAAAAATGTTTAAAAGTTAGTTCATTATGTTATGAATTAGTACTAGATTAATATACATATTTTATTTAACTTCCTTTTCTTTTAACATTTAAGATTACTTTGATATTTTGATTACTTAATTATTACGATTACTTAGTTGACTTAAAAATTAAAATTTAAAGTACTTGAGTTTAATATTCTTATTATTTAAATTTCTAAGGTCTTCAATATCAAAGTGTAATAAACTTAAATCAAATTTTAATTATATAATAAATATTTGAGTAATTATTTATAGTTCTGCCTTTGTTATATAAAATAACAATAAGTATTTACCCTTAGAAACTTTAAATATTTATAAATTTTTATTTATACTTCTATCTTTTTTATGTCTAATTTTTTTACATATGCAGGGTGGCGCAAAACGACCGATATGGTTTGAATGTTCATATTTTTTATTTTTATTTAAGAATTTTGTGAAGAAAACTTGGGGAATTGGAAATGGAACAGTACACAACAGAACAGCGATCAAAAATTACGAAAAGTTATGGAAAATGTACTGGAAAGAGCACGAATATGCAGAGCCGAAAATGGTCACCAATTTTTTTACTTAAGCTTAAAATATTCCCAATTAATATACTGTGTAACAAAAAAATAATAATAATAATTAACCATTAAATAAAAAAGTTTTTAAACATTCAAACGACCGATATGGCGTTTTGCGCTACCCTATGCTTAAATAATAAATTTTTTTAAATAAATTAAAATAAACAGACATATTAATTTGTTTTTAACAAAAAGAAAATATTTAATCAGTAATAAATATATTTATATAAGTTCTATTTTATCTATATACTTTTAATAATGATGTACCAAAATAAATATAAATTATGATAAGATAACATTCATATATTCTAATCTATCTTTGATAACAATGAAACACATATAGGAAAAGTTAAATTAAACAATGTGAAAAATAAAAGTAAATGAATTAAAAAAATATTACTTTTAAAATATTTTTAGAAATTACATAGTTAAATCTTTTCCTTTAATAAATAAATTATTTAATCGGCCTTTTTGATTTTTGATTTATCAAAATATTAACTTTCTTTGATTATTATTTTTTAAGAATTCGGACTTTAGCAATTTTTTTAAATGATTAGAACAAAATCTAAATTAACTTATAATAAAAGTACTTCTGACTTTAATGTACTAGTTAAAGTTATTATTTTATTTTTTTTTAATTACTTTTCCACTCCTTGAAGGAGTATAGGGCATTCATCAAGTCTATTTAAACTCTAGACTTTGGTTTCTCTAACGTTATATGCACTAAGCCGTTGATTACTCGCCTGTAGCTATTGTATATAAAATTAAGAACACACAAATGTTAATGTGGGCCATCTATTATCTTACACAAGAGTAATTTATATTAAATCTTATTTTATTTTACGATATTAACTATGATATAATTATACAAATTTTAGATATTTTTTTTTTTTAGATATAATCTGACCGGAGTTTGAGCCCGAGACTTATTACATGAAAGGCGGCTCCTTTACCTCTACGCTATTGTTCAGATACGTTATCGGTTAATCTTAGTATATTAAGCTTTTAAATTATTGGAATTGAAGATATACTTATTATTACTAATATCTTCTACTTAATTTTAATTCATGAACTTTAAAATTTTGATTTTAAATCTAAATCGTAATTTTTAAAAAATTTAACTTTCCAAATCCTAACCTAAAGTTGTATTAATATAAAGAAAGTACTTGAAAATGATTTACGATTACTTAACCCCTCTTCAACGTTTTTTAAATTTATACAAGTAATTCCTTTGATAACAATATTTCAATTTTTAATGAACAGAATTGAATTACTATAAAATTTCTTGAACTGATTTGATATAATTACATACAAATATTAAAATTATAAGCGACTTCAAGTTTTTTAAGCATCTTTTCTTTTAAACATTTTTTTTTTTTGAGTCTTATAAAATTATTAAGACTTTATAATAAGTGTGATTATAAAATTGTTATTAATAAAATACCAGAGCAAAATTACAACCAACACGTAAAGTTAAATACATTTTAAATTATTCTATTTATTAACAAACAGAAATAAAAATTTAGTTAACCCTTTGACTACTGATGTTGAAATTATGTTACAAAAATTACTTTCTTTGGAAAACAATGTATTTACATAACTCGTATTTTAGTATGTATTCAGTTGATTACTTTTGCTTTTTAAATTCTAATATCTAATGCGAAGTAATGAATAAAAGAGTATTAAAAAATGAATAAAAGGGTCGTACACAATGTAATCATATGAATATTTTATAGAAATTGAATTTTTTTTGTGGAACTGATTCTAAATCGATAACTTACCAAAAAATTGTAAATCATTTAGAAGAGCAAGTAAACATTGTAAAAGTGTTCATATTATTAAACAAAATTCAATCTTTACTTAATTCCAAAACTTTCCTACGGAACCTCTTTCGGTTGTCAAAGGGTTAAACTATTTAATTTATCTAATAACTAGAAATTAGAACACTGAAATACATTTAGTTTTAATGTTTTAAAAAAAAGTTATAAACTTGTTGCAGAACTGGATTTTATTTAAAAAAAAAAAAAATAAGCATTAAATATACAAAACTCTAGATATAAGTATTTAATTAAAAGCGTTTAAAGA
This sequence comes from Dolichopus griseipennis, assembly GCA_963082915.1. Classification (NCBI taxonomy): domain Eukaryota; kingdom Metazoa; phylum Arthropoda; class Insecta; order Diptera; family Dolichopodidae; genus Dolichopus; species Dolichopus griseipennis. The sequence continues at coordinate 352,370,888 of OY720441.1, forward strand.
TGATAAGTACAAAAAATTATATATAAAATGTATCTTTCTTCAACTAAATTACTAACTGAAGGAATTACAGATCATCTTCTTGTATTCTTATATTAAAATCTAAGCAGATTTTAATATAATATAATAACATACATATATAATATATAGAAAAATAGTATAAATATAATATAAGTAATAAGTAATAATTATTTATGTAAACTGTTATATTGTATACGATAATAATTATATTATAAATAAACTTATTGATGACTGATTTACGTACATTGATCTATCTACACAATAAACAATTTCCAATTTAATAATATATAAATAACTAAACAAGTTATGTTAAATAATTAAGGAAGATAAATTTTAAGGTTTAATAAAAATCTATAGAATTTTATTTGATCAATATAATCGAATATATATTACTTATACAGGGTGGCGCGCAAAACGACCGATATGGTTTGAATGTTTAATAACTTTTTAAATTTATTTATATTTTTTATTTTTATTTCACAATTTTGTGAAGAAAACTTGGGGAATTGGAAATGGAACAGACACAACAGTGTAGCGAAAAATTACGAAAAGTTATGGAATATGTACTGGAAAGAGCACGAATGTGCGAAGCCGAAAATGGTCATCACTTGCGGGATATAATTTTTCTACTTAAGCTAAAAATATTCCTCATTAACAGTAAGTATATTGTAACAAAAAGAAAAATAAATAAAAAAATTATTAAACATTCAAACCATATCGGTTGTTTTGCGCCACCCTGTATATATTGTTGACTTAAGTCATATATCGTGTGTTTATAAATCAATAACTTGTATATTCGATTATAAAAAAAAATATTATTTAGTTATAAAAATTTTTCTATTAATTTTCATCAATTTTCATTTATAAAAAAATCAACCGTCAATTCTGTAACTTTTTTTTATAATATTAAATTAAAAAAAAAAAATAGACAATAAATTTTCTGTATGTTGCATTGCATGTTTAATTTAAAATGCAATTTTCTTCCAAACAAAACTTGAAATAAATACATTTACTTATAATGTAAAATGTATAGATACATAGTTAAATATAAGTACTTAGTTAGTTATACTATATTTTTCATTTTATTTTTTAAATTAGTTTTTATTTTATATAAATAAAAATTCACTTGATTTCCTATTAATACATATATATTTATTAGATTACATGATTGCTACTACATTTAATTGGTAACAGGCTTCCATTTAATTAAATATTTTTCCGGTTATATTCACTTAGTTACTTATATATATATATATATATATTTTGTTATCAAATTCCCATGGAATTGATGTATAATACTCATATTATATAAAATGGATAAGTTTTTGTTTTTTTTTTTTAATTATAAGCCATCTGTTTTCAACCAAATGTATTTAATAACAAAATATTTTATTTGTTATGGAATCATTTTAAAAAAAAAAAACACTTTTATTTGGAAATAAAGTACTTAAAATCGATTTTAAAATATTTAAAGTATTTATAGTCGGGTTATTATTTCATTTTAAAAATTTGCAATAAAAATTTTTCCCTTATAAGTAGTTATACATAATTATAAATATTTATTCCAGAAACATATTTGGAATTCAAGTAAATATTTTTCTATATAAGCACGTACATTTATAAAAAAAATACATAAGTAACTATATTTAAGTACTTATTGTTTATTGATGATTATTGATTACAAATTGTATTTAAATACGTTATTTGAATGAAATGATATGTTGAGTACTTACTATTAAGTAATTAATTAAATATATTAATTATTAAAGCATTTGAGAACTACGAACTACTTATTTAATTATTTCTTAGAAATCTTATTTTATTACAATTTACATTACTCCCATTACTTACTTATGATCTTCACTTAATGTCTAAAAATTAAAGAAAAATATGTACTTATATATCTTGAAATAAGTCCAGTAGATTTTAATAGCGAATGAATGTTACAAAAAAAAGGTGCAGGATCATAACTCTCAGGGTTATGTCTAATATAGTGGGATATAAGTTCCTAAGAGACTTTTGACTCACTTTAAAATATTTACGTAGAACATAACTCCTTTGACTTAAGTTCCTTTTGGAAATTATGACTCACTAAGCGAGTTATAACTCCTTTAACTAATTTTTCAATTAAAACATCATATAACTAGTCAAAATAGTCTTTCAAAATGAAGATATGTAAAAAAGTATTGTTTTTTTCTTAATTTTGGAAAAAGGGAATACTCTGATTTCGAATTCTACTCCAAATGTGCGCTAATTTTTTTTGATGTTATAGTTCTAGAAAGTCTGCATATATTCGTACATGTCACGGACGTTATATAACTATATAATAACGTTAAATAACAATATAAAATCCCTTAGCTGAAAACTGTATATAAGGGAGTTATGACCTGCTCCTCTGAGTCAAAACTTTCTGGGTTATAAATCCCAATAAATGAGTCATAAGTGCCTAAGGAAATATCCTGACAGTTACGACCCTGCATCAAAAAAAAAAATTTCTGATTATTAGAATTACTCTTCAAATCGATGCGTACATCAAAATTATAATGTGAAACAATACTAGGTCCATAAGTATACCATCGCTTAATTCTAATATATAGATTTCCATTAGTAATTACATTACTTACTTAATTTGTGATAATTTAATATTTGTTTATCTGTGAGTTAAGTGCAAATTAAAATGTTTTTTATTACTTTGTTATTATGTGAAAAAACATATTCTTTAAATATTTTTTATTATTAATATAACAAAATATTAATCGTTACTATATTTTAGGTTCATTAATTTAAACCAAGCAACGAATGATAGTGGAATCATGTTGTAACTCAAATAAATTTTCATAAACTTTAAGCCTGAGGTCTGCGTAAAATAGATCCGTATACTCATACTCATCATAATACATCTACTACGTACGATATTTAACCTTTTCATGAACCACCAAACTCAGGATTATGTATCACACAAGAGATTAAATATGACATCAAAATCAAAACTCGTGCCAATTTTTATACAAAAAGTACAATAAAATTAAAAAAAACCAATAAATAACAGGAAGCCGAATATAAATATCAAAGAGAAATTCTTTATTGATCACATTACAATTAATTTCCAATAGCTACACAAAAATAAATAAGATTTAATATAGGTACCACACCTGGTTAACATGCAAAAGAAACATATTAACCAATTAGTAAAAAAAAAAAAAAAAATCAAAACTTGAAAATCAAGAAATAAAATATTCGTCAAAAAAGTATTTTAGAATTAGCATTGAATAGCATTGAAATAATATTTTATTTGTTACCATTTATATAGATAATAAAATAAATTTATTTAAAATTACTAAATATCTAAATGATTTAAAAATTATACACCAGGAAAAACTAAAACAAATAACAAACATATTAATATTAAATTAAAAAAAGAAACCTTCACATTCAATACAAACTTTCTATTAAAAATAAAACGTTTTAAAACTAATAAATTAAATACTTCGTAGTATCAATGTTTTAATTTTTTAATTTATTGATTGTATTTAAAACATATGCGTGTAAATTTATATTTTCTATATATAGATTTTAAATTGTGTCTAAAATAAAAATTTATAAATAAATCTAAATACTTATGACATTAAATAATTAATTAAAAATTTAAAATATATAATATTTTTGAACATCTGTAAGTCGCAGTGTGCCAAAGACCAAAAATTTAATTTCTAATTAAAGAAGTTGTTATGTTAGTGTATGTAGGGTTTTAAAAACAAGAATCTTTACCAGTGATTCTTAAAAGGGCAGTTACGGCCCAGGAATCCACAAGAAGTTATGCAGTTGGCCATTTCCTTCAGAATGCAGTACCAAGAAAATCTATATTATAATTTAGTAGTACTCTTCAGCTTTAGACTATGTATAATAAAATTTGCTCAAGTTTTCAATACAAGTAGGTACATATTATATTTTATGATACAATTCTTGTATTACAAAACATAATATTGCTCATATAATTTACTTACCTATAAGTTTCATAATATTAATAGCCTTTAAGTGTAATTACTAATTTTTCTCTATTATAAGAACAAAAAAGCGCATCCGATTGCAATTAGATGATAGGATGCGAATAGCATTACAAACAATTGAACCGCGATTTAACAAATTAGTTAAAGATATTCAGCAGAAGAAATTAAAAAAATTAAACTATAAATAAATTTTGAAATATTTGGTGGACCACGAGTGTAAAAAGATTAAGAACCACTGATCTTTGTGACATCATACGACAACACTTATATGTACGTTGTATACATATACAAACAAATGTTCATTTTTTAAAATTTAGACGATTATAACAAATTGAACAAGTGAAGAGTCTAAGAATAAAAGAAATCTAAAGAAACAAAAAAAAAACAAATTTGTTACTAACTACCACTGGTAGAATGTAATACAAAACAAAATAATCTTAAACTATTTTTTTTTTATTTTTAGAATTAATTAAAAAATTCTCTAATTAGAATTAATTAGTGATTTTTTTAAACTCAAACCTTGTAACAACTTGATAAGATCAACTCAATTATGTCAGAGTCAATATAAAGTCTTTGATTCCTAATTAGAGTACGAGTTATAAACAACGGCACAGTGGTTAGAGTACCGACCTTTCACGCGAAATGCCCGGGTTCGAATCCCAGTGAAATTAAAAAAACTTTTCTGGTTTTTGACTCGACTCAGTTATCATTCGCCATTGGGTTCAAATTAATGGCTTAATCAATAATTAATAAATATGTATCACTAATAAAAAATTAATTAAATATATGCATATATACATAACAATATAAACAAATGCAAAATATAGAATAACATATAACTCAAATACAAAATATTACAATCCAAGTCCAAGACGTTTCTACATGTTATAAGGCCTATTACTATCTATGTGTAATTCAGTTTAATGATTCACATATAAAAAATTAATCTTAAGAATAAGTATATATTTATTAATTTAAAGGAAGTAATTGGATATACAAGTTGGTTATACTTAAGTAGAAATTTCAATAAAAATATTTTAAATAAGATTTCTATCTAAATTCGGTAGATAAACTACTTATAAATCCGATCATGGTAAAAAGAAATTGATTACATCTGGAGAATCAATGATGAAATCACCATCATTTACCTAATGGGAAAAAGATGGATTAAAAAAATGGAGTTTTATAACGACTGTTTATTTATTTCGAAAAAAAACTATTAGTATATATATACAAATACTATACTACACAGTATTAAATAAAGCTCAAACAAAAACAATCTTAAAATATATTCATTTTAAAAGTCAATCTGAGTCTTGAGATGCAGATGTGCATAAAATATTTTTTAATATATAAAAAGTTTGTATATGTTTATACACTTTATGAATAACAAATTCAAATCAGTTTTAAGATGAAATGACGTGAATAAAACTAATAACTAATACATAATAATGCTAAAATATTGCTTTAAAATATAGTTTAGTTATAAAAAGAAATTAGAATATCATTTTCAGACCAAATTAATAAAATTTTTCTTAATAAAAACCAAATTAGCATTTTTTGTTTAATAAAAAAAATTACACATAAAATACAAAAACTATAAAAAAAAATCCAATAACAATTCTTTTTTAAAAAAATTTTTTAATAAAAGAAATTTAAATAAAAATTAAATTAAATTTTAATTAAAATAAAACTACATAATAATAAGAGTACATTAACATGTAAAATCTAGGTGATTACTTCATAACTTTATTATCTTATTTTATTCCTAAAGGTTTTTGTTTTGTGTCTCCTCTTAAATAAAAACTTGGAGTTTATCTTTTTATTCGAACTTTTTTTAAAACTATTTTTTTAACCTTCAATTTCTTTAAAATTAAAAAATAAATAAACAATTTCTTTTTTTAAAAAATATTTTACAATTGTTTTAAAAGCTTAAAAAAAAATATGATTAGTTGTAAGTTTGAGTTTTGATATGAATAATAAACATTTCAACTATACTTACATATAGTTACATTCTATTTTTTAAGTTACTTATTCATTTTAATAATTCCCACAATTCTCATTAATTAAATTCTCATTTCTATTGTTTACAGTTAAATTATTGCTTTTTTTTTTCTTAAAAATTTTTTTAAGTTTTTTGCTTAATCAAAAGCAAATCTAAAAATTAAAAAAACGCTTGTCACATTGTATACAACAACAAATGTAGTAGTGTAATGGTGTAGAAAAAAAATAACAAATAAACATTCAAAAACATGTTTTTATAAATTATTTTCAATTTTAATTGGGTAGGAAATTAATAATAAAATAACGAAAAGGGTGGTATTTATAACCATGACAATTACCAGATTTAATAACAATAAAAAAAGGAGTAAAAACAATCAGATGACAGATAGGTAGCTTAATGAAATAAAAAGTGACATAGTAAAAAGTGTTACCATCTTTTTAAAAATGTGGCGCAAAAAATCAAATTGCATGCGGGGGAACAAACAATCGTATAAAAAATGTAAAATAAAAAATGTTCATGAAAAAAAACTTAATCTACTATAAGGGCTTGAAATATTTTATTTGACAGGTAAGTAAAGTTTAAGAATACTCCTACTTACTTACTGATTTAAATATCTTTATTAAATCAACATCTTAAGGAGAAGCTATACCTATTTAGTTTTTTGAGTAAATTTTTGAAAATAACTCAAAAATAGATTATAAACAACAGTTCTAAAAAAAACTTCAATATCATCTAATAACTATCATCTTCCATGCGGAAGATCTCGGGTTTATACCCTGATCAGATCATATCTAATAAAAAAATAATATCGTAAAATTATATAATTATATCGTAATATCAAATAATAGTATAACTTTTATTCAAGATAAAAGATGGTGCAGATAATTAACATTTGTGTATTCATAATCTTATACAATAGCTACAGCCGAGTACAATCAACGGCTTAGTGAATATAACGATTAAAGAAACTGAAGCCTAGTCTAAATAGACTTGGTGAATGCCCTAAACTGCTTAAATGAGAGAAAAAAGGAAAAAAAAAACGAAAATAACTATCATATTCTTAACGTATTTTCCCTTTCCAATATTTCACTGTGAAATTAAGAGACATATAAGTATGTATGTGTTAATTATTTAATGTAATTCAGTGAATAAGATTTATTACCCTGATAATCTAGAAATACTTTAGAAATAGTAAGTAACATTCTATTATGTGTTTAAAGAGAACAATATATAGAGAGTAACTTTACTACATTGTTGTTTCATTAATTTTAGTGAAAGTCAGTACTTTATCAGGATTTAAAATTACCTATAGAAAGACAATTTTTTTATTGTATAAAAGTATAACTATTCTTTTCAATGTGGCTGTCAGGGTAATTAATTTTTAGTATGTTAATTTAAAATTTCAGTATACTTATTAAAATAAAAAAGTTTGATACATTTTCGCAAAGTGCGCCATCTTTCTATTGTATTTAGAAGACAAAGTCTATACATATATTAAAATTTAATTGCTAATATTGATTGTTTATTGTTATTTCCTTTCTGCTATATTTTGATCAAATTTTAGCTTTTATATAAATAATTAATTAAGTTTTTTTTTTTTAATAATATGTCGATAAGAATCATTTATTATTGAATAAAACCTGTATATGTATAATTAGTTAACACTAATTAAATATATAAGTTTTGTCATAACAGAAAATTATCTACTTATAATTAATTAATGCAAAAATATTTGAAAGATAATAATCAATGACTTTTTTAATAATAGTTTAAAAAGTTATTACTTAAATAATAGTATAAAACATATGAATTATGAACCTTTGTTTTAAATTTTTTTTACTATTACTTTGCTTCAGTTTTTCAAAAATTCCTGAAAAACTTTATGGTACTTTTCATTCGAAAAGTATTTAAAAAATGTGTACTTGTGTAATTACTTATGTAATTATTAATTAGTAATTAATTTAAATAATTACAATAACATAAAATGTTACTCATTATTAGAAAATTTTAAACTATTATATACTTCTTATTATTCAATTTATATGGGTGTGGAGAGTTTAATACATATACTTGTATATAATACATTATATGGAATAGGTACTTATATATTTACTCTAAATAAAATTTTTTTTAAATAACATTAATTATTAACCAAATATTTAATTAGAATAATATTTACTTTAATAATAAATAAAGAATAACACTCTGACAATTTGTCATATATCTTTTATATACTTACTTATATTATTATAATAAATAATAAAATTTTTTCCATCTATTTTTTTTTTTTTGAATAATTAATTTAAAAGTGTAAATTTTACAAATTTTATTAATTAAATATACGAAGATTGTAAGTTTAGATAAATTAAATTCAAATTATAAAAGTTATTGACATTTAAGTTATTTACAACAATAAAAGTTTAGGTACATATTATAATAATCATCATACATATGTACCAGCGACGCGCGCTTCATACATTGAACGGAATGAGTGCTTCCCTTGGATATGTTGTATCAAACCTATTTTTGAGTTCGATTATTTTAAAAATTACATCACAAAATTAAGAGATTAATAAATGAATGTACGAAAATTTAGAAACTTTGAGTGGTAGTCGACAAGACTCAAATATTTCAAGTCAAAAATAATTGAAAAAAATTTTCCAGAAAATCTTATATATAATTTACAAAGTTCTTATCTAGTTCTTACCTAGTTTCAAATGTAAAAAAAAAATATTTAAGAAATTGTTAAGTTTTTAATTGAAACCAGAGTTAGAGACGTCATTTTCCGAATTTTTCAAATTATTAAAGTTAATGTTAACCTTTACTGTTTCAACAGCATCAGTAGAAAGATCGTTTTCGTGTTTAAAACGGATGAAAACGTTTCTAACAGGATTATTATAGTTTAGCTTAAAGGATAGGTGTGGTTTAGTCGGTAAAAATCCGGCATCCAATGTCTATCTACGGGGCTCATTTGATTTTTTCTTTATATAAAAAAATATTACTTTGTGTGCTTCCTTTTTCAAAAATGTCACGCGTCGTCACTGATATGTAAGTACACTGTATACATAATATATGTAATATAATAATTATATCAAAAACATAACGTGCAAAATATTCTCTGAAAAATGTGAACTTTAAAATTAGAACAATTATAATTTGTTTTAAAAAACGAAACAAATTGACTTTGAAAGAATCAAAAAATACTATAAAGTAACAATAACAAAAGGTAAAATACTATTTGTATAGTGTACATTATTATACACTTATATATTATAACTAAACCAATTTTTAATGAACTTGGTACATTATTATCATTATCACAACCAGCATATATATCAAAAAATATGTAATTAGTAATTACTATAAAAAAAAAAGAATGGCTGATATTGAAGGTAGCCATCATCCGTCAATTTGTAAATTTATGAATAGAATATGACATCAAAACAATCAAATATATTATATCCGTTTTTAAAACAATATAAATTTATTTATTTATTATTTAACATGACAAAACATTATTTTGACTTCAAAAACCATGAAAATATTCAAAAATAATTAAACTTTAACCTTTAAAATTGCAGAAAAAAATCTAAAAAAAAAGACGAATTTTATGAAAAGGGTACTGAATACAAAATCGCTTTAGTGTTTGTTTATAAACAAAACAAACGTCAATCATTTTATTAATATTTAAAATAACCCCTTGAAATATGCAATTTATTTTGCAAAATGTCAAAATTTTAAAGAGTAGATTTGAATGACTCTTTGGAAAATGTATATAATTTAATGTTATATTATTTTAAATTTACATAATTACATAATATAAAATACAGGGTGTTCGATAATTAATAATGTGGAACGTTATGAGAAATTTTAAAGTACAAAAAAAAAAAAATTTAAAAGATATTGTTACTTTCAAACCTGATTAAAACTTCTTTTCTAGTAGAGCCTACCCTTAGCTCCCATACAAATGCTCGTAATTGTCTAACTATACACATAGGCATATAATTGGGCAATTTATTACGGAACATCCTGTATATTATTAAGTATATATAAATATTTCTAAGTATAATACACTTTTAACCCATAATGGTCAAATCAAAGTCACTGAAGGTTTTTGTATAATTATACTAAGATCTGTGTTATAAATATTAAGATTAAAGAAAACAAATGAATTCAAATTTATCATGATTGTCATTGAATTGTTAGCTGTCATTAAAATAATTCAAATTTAAATACTTATTAACTATATATATTCCACCTGCATTATTTCAAAAAAAAAATCGAAAACATTTATTTTTTATAGGTAAAAACTTATCTTCATCCGAGTTCACAGGTTATGTATAGATACTCCATTTAATTAACAGAGTGATAGGCAGCTGGACAAAACTTTCAAGGTAAATTTTCTATCTAATTTTAATTAAATGACAGTATATTATGATTAATGATTTTTTAATGGTGCGAACACTACACTCAAAGGTATGCTAGCATTTTTTTTGATTCGCACAATAATATAAATTCAAACTTTATAATATCATCATTGAATCAATTTAATTTATTGTTATTATATTATTATTTAAAGTTTTGTTCTCTTGTTTTTGTTTTTAAAATTTATTTAAAAAAAATTTTTTTTTTATTATTTTAGTTTTATGAATATTTTTTTTATTAACTGGTAAACAAATTTTTACTTTTAATTCAACAATATAAAAAGACATGGCAGTTGACTTGTAGGTTAAAGAGGTCAAATTAAAATGTCATGAGTTGGGTGGAATTTTATTTAAAAAAAAAAAAAACAAATCCAAAAATAAATAAAAGAAAAGTGATACATGGGTAATTTTAATATTTAATTTTATATTTTTTTAATTTAAAGTAAAATTTCAAAAAAATTTGAATACTTGATGACCACCACAATAACTGCCATAACCGTACGTGTCAGAGTGTCAATTATTTTTTATTTCAATTTAAGTTTAAAAATTACTTACAAGTATACAAAAGTAAAAAAGAGAAATTGAAGTTTAAGAGTTAATAAATTAAAAAAATGTGGTTCGACCACAACTGAACGTGTAGAGAAATTATAGTATCTAATATGACAGAAACTTTCGGTATTTACAGACTATACTTAGTATATGAATTAAATCATCCGATAGCTTTTAACGACAATGATGTCAAAATATATCGTATTGTTTCATTATTAAAATTTTGACATCATTGTCTATTGTTTGGTCTTATTTTGGGAAATTTTAAGATCGAAATGATCATTATATTTAGATAATAAACTTTTTTTTTAAATAAATCTTATTATATTAAATGTCACTGAACTTATCACCATTTTCAATTACACTTAGTTAAATGTATATATATATATACATATATATATTATGTATATACTTACTATAATGATCACTTATCAATATATCTAAACAAATGTGAAAATTGGCAAAAAAAAAAAACTCGATCACTTTATTAATTTAGGTTATAAAAGTCTCGTACTTTTGCCAATGTGTAACTATATATACGAGTATATTATATAGTAACGTATATATTGAATTTTTCAATTTTGTTGAATCACCAATTCATTCAATTGAGTTCATTCAGGTTAATTGTAACGGTTGATTTAAAATTTAAAACACGAGTAAAATGATCAAAACTATACACATGATTTAAAAATAAGAAAACTACAAGTGCTCGATGTCCATTAGTATCAAAAGAAAGTGCGGTTTATTGAAAGTATATTGTTATTTTTTATTAGATTGTTCAATTATTCAAAATCAAGAGCATATATGATTAAAATTTTTATTAATTATATATGAGTAATTGTTTTTTATATCATTTGTAGGTATTAGAGGGTGGAAAAGCAGTGTTTATAGTTTCAAAAGAAAAGAAAAATCGTCAGAATTAAAAGTGTTTTAATTGAGAAACTTTTTTTGGAAATTTAAATCAAGTCACATTGAATGTGACATGCATAATAGATTCCTAATAATTAATAAACTTACGTGTAAAAATGGTTTGGTAAAATTCAGTTGCTACGGATTTTCAATAAAAAATGTGCATTAAAAAATTTAGCATTACTATTGAATAGGATGTAGTGTTATAAATATCACTTTTTATTTAAGTAGCAGATGATAGCAATCTTTAAAGCTCAAATGTAAAATGAAAAAATGCAAAAAATCTAAATTAGTAGGTTTTTCTTAATGTATATCAAAATTGGAAAAGATTGAAAAATTCCAATACTTATTTCTTGTAAAAATTTAACATTTTGTTCAGATACTAATACTTTTTACTACTTTTCTAGATTATAACTGATGATTAATATTAGAAATATGTATAGTAGTTATAAATAGTGAGTACAGAAATTATTGGTACATTTTACAAGTACTCATAGATGATCTTCTTAATTTAAATAGATTTAGGATTTTTTTTGCTAATATAAAAAATTGAATAAGTACTTTTGGTATTAAACCATAGAATTAATAGTACTAGAATTTAAATAGAGAAAAAATTTTCATACAAATTTCAAAAATAAGAACGTGTACAGTTTGCATGTATAATTACTAGTTTCTTCGCAAACAATTACTTTTTGAAAGTGAAATATAACAGATAGAAACAGATTTTTTTTAAATTATTTAAATGTATTTTCGTTTCCATTTTTCATTATTATTAAGTGACCGTTCTGTAAATTTACCAAAAAATTGTTTTTACTTAAATAGAACCAATTTGAAAATCATATTATAATGCTAAAATTTTTAAATAATAAATAAAATTTTAATTGAATAAAAAAAGGGTAAAGAAAAAACCTTTTAATTCTTTATTCGGAAACGTTAAGTTATCTGAAACAGAAATCAAAAACCTCCTTACGGATAACATAAATGTAGATTTTATATCTGCAAAAAGTTCGTTCACATCTAAAAATGGCTAAAAATGTTTATATATTCATGAAAGATTACAAATACTTTTTGTTTTGTTCAAAAAATTATGATTTGTTTTCAAATTACTTATTTTCATTTCCATGATGAATAAATAGCTGAAGATAAATCAAAATATAAAATTCAACTAAAAATATACTTGTTGGAGATTCCATTATTTTAAAAAATAATTGACTGCAATTTCTTCTTCTAATATTATTCAAATGTGTTTCTTGATGTTTTATTCAATTATATATATAATATTTAAAAATAAATATTTAAAGTTAAAAGTAAATTAAATCAAATAGTAAATATCTTTATACGAAATAACTTACAATATAAAAATGTAAACAAAAAAACTAATGAGAAACTGCTTGTTAAACATTCTCATTTACTCAAATTTAAATAATGATAGAACTAACCGTACCATTTGTAAACGTATAAGAATATGCATATGTATTTTTTGAATACTTAGTAAATCGGAATCGGTCGGAAACATAGAATTACTAGTTCTAGAATGGCAAAAGGATGTTCCCGACTCTTTTCTTCTAATGTGATTTCCTATCCTGAGGTATTCAGACAAAAAAATACATATGCAATTTCGTATGCGTATACAAATGGTACGGCTACTTCATCTGTCATTGCTTATATTTAAGTAAATGAGAATGTTTATTAGGCAGTTTCTTATTAGTTTTTTTGTTTATATTTTACATAGAAATACATTTGGATTGGGCAGTTTGTATATTGTAAGTTATTTCGAATAAAGATATTTACTATTTTATTTAATTTACTTTTATTTTAAATATTTACTTTTTAATATTAAATATATAATTGAACAAAACATTAAGAAAAAAATTTGAATAATATTTGAACAAATTGCAGTCAATTATTTTTAAAATAATGGAATCTCCAACAAGTATATTTTTAGTTTAATTTTAGTTAACTTACATATCTATTTTGATTTATCTTAAGGTTTATCGTAGGTTTATTTATTCATCGTGGAAATGAAAATAAGTAAATCAAAAACAAATCATAATTTTTTGAACAAAACAAAAAGTATTTATAGTCTTGTGAATATATAAACATTTTTAGCCATTTTTAAATATGAACGAACCTTTTGCAAATATGAAATCTACATTTATGTTAACCGTAAGGAGGGTTTTGATTTCTGTTTCAAATAACTTAACGTTTCCGAATAAAGAATTAAAAGGTTTTTTCTTTACCCTTTTTTTATTCAATCAAAATTTTACTTATTATTTAAAAATTTTAGCATTACAATATGATTTTCAAATTGATTCTATTCAAAAATAGACAATGTTTTGGTAAATTTACAGAACGGTCACTTTATAATAATGAAAAATGGAGAGCAAAAACCAAAAGGAAAATACCTTTAAAATAATTTAAAAAAAATTGGCTGAAATTTGTAAAACCTCAAGAAATAACAAAAATTCTTTAAGCAACACTTTTTTCCCCATCTTAATAATCCTTTATTTAATTTAATGTTTTTTTAAAAAACTTCAAAAAGCATAACAACACACAAATTTTTTGAATATAATATTTTCTAATTTGTTATCATTTACTTTTAACTTTGAAATCTTACTTGAATCGTATTTAAAAGTTTCTTTTATATTTCACTTTCAAAATGAAATGAATCGCGGAGAAACTAGTAAATACATACAAACGGTACACGTACCAAATTTTGAAATTTGTCTGAAAATTTTTTCTCTATTGCCATTCTAGTACTAGTAATTCTATGGTCGGAAACATTCTTTTGCCATTCTAGATACTAGAAATTCTATGTATTTAACGGTATTACGGGTCTTTTTTTAAAACGTCAACTGTTTGACAATCATCTGTTGATGACTTTCGCATTTCATTAAGCAATAAATAATATTGTTGATGAATGATGACTTTTGCATTATCAATAAAATAATTGCAGAATTGAGTTTATTTCCAGAATCAAAGTTTAATCAGAACTTAGTTTAGGCAATATAATACTACCAGCTTACTGATGATTCTAGTATAGTACTTATTACAGAATGAAACATTTCTTAAAAAATTTAATATACACATTTTCACGACGCGTGTTGTTAAATTGAGTATCGAAAATTTTTTGGATACACAAAAAAAAATTTTAAAGTTATTTGAATTTTGAAGTTTTAATTTGAATTTTTGTCAGTTGAGTATTATTTTTACCTTCACCACCAAGGTGCTAATTTCAAAAGAAAAATGGAGGAAAGTATGTTTTTAATTTTTGTGAGATGATTCATTTTTTTGTTACAATTGTAATAGGAAATGGACTCACGAAAGAAAAATCCTACTACTGACAATTCGTCTCCACGACGATTTTTTCTTTTTTGCAATATTGTTTTTAATTTAAATGTGTTTGAAACTCTTATCTTCTCTATTCTCCACCACAGTCCAATAAATAATTGAAGAAAAATTTTTTAACGAAATTAATATCCATTTTGTCTAAATATTAATTTATACTTTTCAAAGAAAGTTTCTGTAGAAAATTTAAATTTTTTGACATTTCATTTTGAGGCAATCAGAATTGTAAACAAAATACATTGTATTTTCGACACAATGTGTTCAAAAATTTTTACATTGTGTTATTTTCACATTGTATCAGGTTGAAGTTTTTTTACGACATTTACGAAATATTTATGCAAATATAGTCTTTATTGATTCAGCTTTTATTTAAAATATATTTTATTAGTTTATATAAATATATTAATTATAATTAAAACAAATAAATTTTTTTTGCACACATTCACATTTTTAATATAATAATTAAAATTATTTAATGGTTTTAGTGAATTATTGTTTGAAAATTTTATAATTTAATTGAATATTCTTTTTAAATATGGTTAGTTCATCTTCTACCGTGAGATCAACCACCTCAGGTTCTAAGTGACTATAAACGCATAGAAGATGAGAAAATCAATAATTTTTATTTTTCTTTGTTTATCATTTTTTGTAAATTACAATGATGCCGTTTCAGGCGGAGGAAGCGTTACCAGCATTTCCAACGTTGGCTATATGGCTGCAGTTTTATGTCCAATTACAATGTGCAGTGCTTGTTTGATCACAACTGTAAGTTATTAATATTGAAAATAACATAACATTTAATTTTTAATGATTTAATTTGGTTATTTTAATTTTTATATAACACGTAGCATAAAATAACCGAACTTATTTATTTATATATATACTTAAAGTCAAAAAAGTATAAAATTTTTATTGTAAAGATGAAACATAGAACGTATTACGAATTATTATATATTAAATTTTTTTTTTAAAAAAAAACTCTTTATGATTTTAATATTTATTTTTTATTTTCTATTGCATTCAATTTAGAAAGTTGGAGTAACAACAGCCAGTTGTGTTGATACTTTAACCCCAGATGAAGTATTTCTATATGTTGGTTCAACAAAATATTATAGTGGGGGTTTAGAAAAAGCTGTTGGATCTATTAAACAACATCCATCTTACGATAAAGCAACATTTGATTATAATATTGCTTTACTCGGTCTTACTGTTCCTTTAACATCTAGTGAATTATCTTCATATAGTATTACACCAATCCCAGTTGCTTCTGCTCTCGTACCAACAAATCAATATGCTCTTGTATTAGGTTATGGTGCTACCGATCCAGATTTAACATTACCAGATTATTTACAAAGAACATATTTATTGGTCTATCCACTTTCATCTTGTCAAACTTATAAGAAAAATCGTTTAACTAGTACAATGTTCTGTGCTGGTGATCCAACAGGTGTAAAAGATCTTTGCCCAGGTGATCAAGGTGCTCCATTTGTTTACAATAATGCTGTTGTTGGTATATATAATTGGGGATGTTCTTGTGGTACGTATTTTTCTTCTAAAAATTTTTTTTATTATTAAATTTATCCTATTTTATGCAATTTTTTATTTATTATTTTTATTTAGGATTATCCGTTCCAAATCCATCTTCACCAGTTTTCACAAATTTAGTATTTTTGAAAACTTGGATTACCAATAACGCAGCCACTATGTAATAAACTATTTTAACAAAATTATACGAATAAATTAGAATAAGACAACACAGCCTTTGAGAACAATGAAACAAATTTAATTTTAAGAACTAAGAAAAATAAAATGAACTGTTACTGTACTTATATAAAATATAATCTTGCATTTTTTATTCACATAAATATATTTAGTCCTCTCATATTAATATAAGTCGTTTTTTTTTAAACTTTATTCCTCAATAATAAATTTTAAATCTTAGATTGTATGAATCTATATATATCTTGTTCACATCTGATCAATAGCGTAGTGATAAGTACGTCGGCCTTTCAATCGAAGGATCTCTCTTACCTGGTTGATCATATCGAAAAAAAAAAATTTTATTTATTATTTATGATATTCATAATTAATATAAAATAGATAATTGTCCACTCGAAAAAAAAGGTTGAACTCACTTATCACAATATACATGGTAGGGGATTGTACATAATAAATAAATAAATTCCCTGATTTTGAAACCAACTTTAAAACCCCTTCTAATTATTATTCTTATATAAATATTTTTGCTACAAAGTTAAATAAACCCAGTGTTTGAAACCAACGGATTACGGTTCAAATCCAAAAAAAAATACAAATTCATTACTTTGTTTAGATATATATTATTTAGAAAAGTTGAATTTTTGGTGGTTGCTTTTACAATATTGGTTATAAATTCGGTATTTCAGTATAATATCAGTGTTTCAATATATGTTTGTTTCAATATGAGTTGTTTTTTATTTTAATCGCTTGGCTATTGAAATAGTTAGGAAGTGTAATAGCCAAAGTTTCTGCAAAATTTGACTGGTCTACTACAAAGGGTTCGAGTACCTGCCATTCAACTTCTAAGTTTAAGAATTGGATTCAAAATAAATGTTATACGCTTTTTCCAGAATATTTATATTTTATATATTTGACAAAACTTCGACTTGCATATTCATATTTAACTAAAATACATTTTTTAGTTACTTATTCAATGATGCAATTTTAAAAAATAAACAACTCAAAATTCAAAATTACATTATTAATTTATAAAAAAAATGTTTTTTTTTTTCAATTTCGTCTACAACAAAACGACTTATGAATATTTAATTAGACAATTACTTATACTAAATGAATAAATGTTTTATATTCCTAGAAGTCATATGTACTGACTTAAATATTATTATATTAAATAAATTAGTCAACTTGCGGTAAATATATTGCCAATTTGCATATATTACTTTATTATACATATATATGACATATGTATGTATATATTGTAATTGATAATATCAAAGTAATAAGAAACCGACTTCTGTTTAAAAAAGATCAAAAATTAGTTAAAAATAACTAAAATTTTATTATCATTTTATTTTTTTTATAAAACTTAATCACCTTTAATTTTGCTATTTTTATATTTTAATTCTAAAAAAATTTTAAGTTTTTTAATTTCAATTTCAACAATTTATGTATCATATAAAAGTTGAAACAAGTTGTATACAAAAATTAAAACAAAGATTAAATCAAGTACAATAAAAATGTACTTGTACATATAATTAATGGGTCATCTTTTAATTTATGACACTTTAATGAACCCCAATCTGCATATTTTATTTAAAAAAAAAATGGCACAAGGTTTTATCTAAGAGTTCAAAACTCTAGCATCAAATTAAAATAACGGGATAATTCAAAAAAACACAAGATAATCTATCATTTTAATGATAATCGCGCATGCGCTGACATACCTTTTACTTTTTCAACGAAATTATGACAGTTGTTATACGATTACTTTATAAGTAATTATTGCATTCGTTTTCTTATAAGCTGTGACAATATTTTGAAAAAATAATTTAGATAAAATTATATTAAATTTGAAGGAAAATTTTGAAATCATCTTGTGCAAAAGGAAATTGCTTTAAGAAAAACAATAGAAAGTTTGAACATAATAGGTATGTAATGATTAAGTTTTAAGTAAACTACAAAAAAAAAAAACAAGTACTAATCACGGATACGGGTGATTAATGAAAATTATAGCAAAAAAATTACTCAATTTTTTTTTATAAAATAAAAAGTAAAGTTGACATAACGTGAGACAGTTTTTTTTTGAGTCGAATGCACTTATACAGAAAAGAAATTGTAATCTTTGGGTTTGTTAAACTTTATTATTCAAACATATCCCGTAGTTTTATTAAAGCAAATATACAACATAGTTGCTAATATATTATATTACTACAAAACAACAGATACACGGACACCACTATGAAAGTTATCTTAATTGCATAATTTTTTGAGTGTGACAATTTTATTATTTATCTTAAAAATGTTGCATATGCACGTTTTTATTTTTTAATTTATGTACAAATTAGTATACAAATTTAGTTATCAGTTTAATTTTAAATAAGTTTATAATAATTTATTTATTAATTTGTTTCAACACTCACAACAATATTTAAATTAAAAAACTTTATTCAAATATTACAAAGTTTTAATATAACCACAAAATAAAACGTTTTTTGACTTACAATATTTTGAATAATATGTCTGATGATCATACATAATATGTGTTTTTGTCAATATACTTTCACTATAATCATTTTGAAATTACTTATACTTTTTCTAATATACAAAAATTTTTAAATAGTTCAAGTTTAAAATTTCACTTATAGTAGTCACAATAAATAATGGCTTCTAATATAGTTAACAATCAAATTTCACTTTTAAATGTTTTGATTTCAATTAACAGTTGATGAATAGTTATCGAAATTTATATATAAATATGTAGGTACTTATCAAATTTTTTTTGAATACTTAATATAAAATTATAAAATAAAATAGCTATGTATTCTTGAATTTGCACTGTATATTTGTAAAATTTATTTGAATATTTCCAAAATTTTAACAAGAACAAGGTTCCATTTACTAATTAGAAAAAAAAAATACAATGGTACTGTACTTAGTTTGTTGGTAAAAAAAATTTCAACAAATTGTTAAATAAATTATACTATGTAGTTTATAAAAATAAAAATATATATTTTGACATTAGTTGTAGGAAAATACTATCGATTTATAAAAAAAAAATTTAATAATTTAAAAAATACTTAAATATTTATACATCAAATTTTATTGTTGCTATAGTAACGTCAATTTCTTTTCAATAAAAAATCTAATTTCCGTGTTAAAAAAAATGGGTAAACTTTTATCGATTGATTTGATTTATATTTAGAAATAAAGGGTCTAGAGATAAGTTTCTGAATTCTGACTAACTAAATTATTTTGATAAATTTTATAAAAACTACAAATTTTTTCATTTTATTAAGTAACTTGTTATTAGGCCGCAAATGTAGGTGGTGTATGTAGGGTGTTGTCTAGTTTGGCATGGATAAAATATATTATTTTAATATTTAAGCATCCTCTAGGAATGATAAGGTTTTATGAACACTGCGAAATGAATCTAAAATGAAATTTTAATAGCTAGATAAAATAGACTAATATAAGCCTTGTGATCATAAAAGTGACAATAAAACAGGGATAAGGTGCTCCCGAGGTTTATTATCCGCTAACATGAAAATTGGACCAGCTCCTTAAACCAATATTAATAAATGACCACATCTGTATATTTTGATGCTAAAGACCATTAATAATTATGTGAATTAAGTAATGCGAAATTCGATTATTTTATATAACTATAAGGAATTTTGTAAAAATTTAGTTTTATAATCGAACTTGTATATCTGTGAGTTACAAGTACTAATTAAATTCTTTATTTATACTTTGTTACCTGCTATATATGCTATATATATATAAGTACATACATGTTATGTTATTAAATTGACCTTAATGATCTAAATAATAAATTTTTTTAAATAAATACTAACAGTTGGTAAATGACAAAATGGATATACAGTGCCGGTCCCTTAATTTAAAAATCCTGATAAAAATAAACTTGTAAACTTGTACCAGTATTTGAAGCTTGACCCTTTACATAAGTAATCGCTCTATTACCATTATGCAATTTTGATGTTAAAAATATTCCTAAGTCTTACTGTTATATTTAAGAGCTTGTAGGCACAGTGTTTGAGTGCCGAACTTCCATGCGAAAGGCCTGAGTTCGAATCTTGGTGAAAGTGAAAAAAATTTACTGGTTTTCGACTCGACTAAGCTACCATTCGCCATTGGGTTCAAATTAATGGCATAATCAATAATTAATAATTATATAACTTTAATGAAAAAAAAATACATTAATATAATATAAACAAATAATTCAATTGAATAATATAACTCACAGATATAGAATACCATATAACTCAAATACAAAGTATTACAATATAAACAAAACATGAATTGTAACTATTGAAAATCTAAGACGTTTCTACGTGTTATAATGCCTAGTACTATGTCATGTTTAAATTTGATGTGGAATTCAATAAGACCAATTCTAATAACAAGAATATAATTGACCCCCTGTTCAAACATGTACCTATGGTATAGACAGGATTATTAGCCTAACAGTTGAACAGTTAGCTCTTAAAAAAAAAAGTTTTAGTTTTCACATAAAATTTTATTACTTGTACAAAAAAAACTAAAAAATAATTAAAAAATTGCTTTAATTTGAATATATTTATTCAATAATATATTTCAATTAATAATTTGCAATATATAAGTAGCTATACCTGATATTTAATCAATAAAGGAAATGAATTATTAGAAAACACACTAATTGCTCATAAACGAAACATGATTCTGTTGCCTGATGAGTACTCTATAAGTAATTAATATTTTCAAACAAATATACATATAATATTGTATAACCATTAGTTGCTCCTTTATAATATGTGAATGAGATGATCAATCATTCACACATTTTCCAGACAATATAATACAAACATTATATACTCAAATTTTAATTGCAATTTTTCCATTCCGACAATTTATGACAATCATTGTAAATGCAATAATTATCACAAAAACTGTCTATAACTGCTATTAAATGGCTATTATAAGTAGATTATAACGTTATATGGTTAAAATTACACAAAATGGAGTTAAAAAGTCTTTAAAAATAGTTTTTTTTTATAGTTTTTGCAAAATATTGCTTTATACATCTTTTATAATCTGCACAAACCTGAATTATATACCATTCATTCAACTTATACTTATATAAGTACCAACTGTTGAAATTTAATACCAGGTTTATTCAATAAAAAGTGTAAAATAAATACTTAATGACAACTTCAATATGTCATCATATTTTATGACACTTTTTAGGTTTATCAAAGTATATTTTTTTAACAAAATAAAACAAGAAATCCGATATCATGTCATAATCTGTAAATTTAGATATTTTTGTTATATTATTTATTAGTTAATAATTAATAATATGTTTCAAAGGTTTTTTTTTTTAGAAATAAGCATTATTAGAAAACTAGTTCGAAGAAGTTGTATATTATCTGGTTTTTAAATTTTTACAAACAAACACTGAATCTACTGATCTAAAGGTAACTACCATTGCAATTCCTGTCGTATTACTTTTTATTCATAAATGGGGTTCACATACACATGTACTTTAATAAAAATGTTAAAATTCAATTATATTCTGTTATATTATAAGTGGATACTTCAACTTATTATTCTAATTATGCATATAAACTTTTATACTAACTAACACATTGAAAAAAATAAATGTCAACACTTTAAGAGTCACGACTCAAAAGTAGAAAACATATCATTTATCTGCGTTGCGTAATTATTCGCAGAGCGTCAAGCATTGTATTTAAACAATTATAATAAAAATAAATAATACGTATTCTATTTAAATTTCAAAGCAATTGACGCGACGCAATCATTGAAACTTTTTACCTTAAAAAATATTTTATAAGTACTTAGATATTTAACATTATATTACCCCCTCGCGTAACTAAACGCATTGCGTCAAGCTATTTAATTAATAATTAATTTTAAAAACAGGTGTTCTAGTTACTTGAAAATGAAAAGTTTCATAGAGCGCTTAACGCGACGCAGTCATTGAAACTTTTTACCTTAAAAAAATATTATATACTTAGATATTTAGCATACTATTAATCGCGTTGCGTAATTAAAGGTAGGGCGTCAAGCTTTATAGTTAATAATTATTTTTAAAAACAGGTGTTCTAGTTAAATGGCAATAAGAATTTTCAAAAAGCGCTTAACGCGACACAGTCAATGAAATTTTTTAGCCCAAAAATAATATTTTATGCTTAGATATTTAGCATAATATTTACCGCGTCGCGTAATTAAACGCATTGCGTTTGCGTCAAGCTGTTCAATTAATAATTGTTTTGAAAAAAGGGGTGTTCTAGTAAAATGGCAATGAGAAGTTTAATGCGACGCGATTCTTGCAGCTGTATCAAAATGAAATATTATGTTTTAAAAATATTACTTTATTTTGTATTTCGATAAACTGTACCTGATCCCTTGTTTTAATTAAAAATGTTGTTATGAACAAAATTCTCATCAATTAGTTCAAGACAAAAAAAATAAATAAATTGAATTTAATACAATGAATTTTTTGATAAATTGAATTAATAATGCAATGCAACAAATATACACGTACACAAAAGAGTAATTTTAGTTATGAACATAAATTAAATTTATATTTAGCTTTCCTTGTTTTATTATTTCTATAAGTAAAATATAATTTTTTCTAATTCAATAATGTCAATCATTTTGTTATGCATTCATATCAAACATATTTTAATCGAACATAAATCAAACATGTTTGACAACAAAAATAGATAACTATTATTTTTATTATTACTAGATTGATATAGGGAGAAAGAAGGAAAGAAGATTTAAAAGTATAATTTTTTATTTCACTTTATAATTTATATGTTTGTGAAATGGAATGTACATTCCATAGCTATATAGTTATATTTATTTATAACTTTGTAACTACTTAGTTATGTGTTAAAAATAAAATATAAAGTTGCGGTCAATGTAACTTAATAAAATGTTAATTTGGGTTTTTAGATTTGTGTGAAAAGATACATATATTACATACAAATTAACTAGGTATATAACTATTTAATATTAGTTACGACTATTTTTGAAAATTATTTCTATAATGCATTCCAACTGTTATAAGGTTGATATTTAATTAATTTCAAAAGAGTTTATAATTTAAATTGCAAATCTAGGTATAATTATTTAATTGCATTTTTAAGTAAATGGAGAGCTTGGATTAATCTTTCCTGACCTTACAACTATACTTAATCAAACGTGTCAATTGATGGGAAATGTAAACAATTTATCTCTCTCCCGGTAATATGTATATAATATATAATCTCTTTATTTTTTACGGTTTTGCCACAAGTGTTCATATGATTATGGTTTAAACCCTTGATGGTTCAGTAGAAATTCATAAAATCCAAATACTTTGTTTAACACATCTGTGTTCGTATTATAAGTATTATTATAAGGTTTGTAGTTATAAGTAGCTTTTAGTATACATATATACACTTATAAGCTGCAAAATATTCTGGCCTAGCAGAATAAGCAACGAAGACCTATGGAGACTTACAGGAGAGAAACCCATAATGGCAATTAAGAAAGAAGAAATGGAGGTGGATAGGCCACACGCTAAGAAAAAATCAGAACAACATAAACCTTATGGCCTTGGAGGGAAACCTCCAAGGAAGCAAAAAACGGGGGCGTCCAAATAACATCTGGAGGTGCACCATAACAAGCGAGCTCAATTGGGAGAATGCAAAAACAGCAATAAGAAACCGGGTGAGATTGAGATGTCAAATGGAAGCCCTATGCTCCCTTGCGGAGTGAAGAAAAAAAAAAAACAATATGCACTTATAAAATCTTTAAAATTTTAGGTTTTTAATAATTAGGAAACAAATAAAAATTATTAAACTTTATACTTACAAAAATCTAAATACAAGTACATACTAAAAAAATTGGTAAGTACTAACTAAATAAGTTCTTTATAATTACCTACTCATATGGAATACTAAAGTAAATGATGTTGCGTCAGATTAGTAGCATCATTGAACAAACTAAAGATTGGATGATGGTATAAATTATGCTTATAAGTACTTATGTATTATATTTTAGTATTTTCAAATTCTTTTGATAGTTAAGTAAGTAATACAATTATTTTTAGCTTTTTTCAAGGACTTTTCAATCTTTCACATCTTAATTTTTTTTTAAAGAAGCCAAAGAAATGAGAAATTGATTGGCTTCTCATAGTACAATCATCACAGTTATTTAAATACATTAATTTAAGAAAATCTTTAAGAATTCTTTAATAAGAAAGAAACATGACATACTTCATTTTATGGAAGTCTTCAGTTTATTTAACTTTAAATATTTTAATTTCCTAAAAAGTTTTAAGAAATCCAAAAATGATAACATCAACTAACTATTTTATACATACATCTAGGTGTTTAAGTGAATCATAGAAATTCTAAAATAAAATAGTGAATCAGATAACTAGTTTTCTTTTATTTAAATCTTATACCAAATTGACTAGACTGTAAAGTAAGTAAGTAAATGTTTTTTATTTAAATCTTATACCAAATTGAATCTACAGTCAAGTAAGTAAATGAAATTTTAATAATACGAAATTTGTATTTCGATTATAATTTTAATAAAAAATTTAAGTATGCCAAATCAATTTCCTGGTCCACTATATAAGTGAATAATGCATTCACTAACATTTTCCGTTATAGTAACATTAACCGTGATTTTAAAACAAAACGCATTCCTTTGGTTTATTTTCTTTGTATAAATATTTTTTAAGAATAATATAATAAACTTTTTTTAATTAATGCGTTTATAATTTAATTCTAATGATATTTCCGATTAAAACAATTTCTATTTTTAAAATTTTGAAAAAGATTTTAAATATGCGTGAATGAATGAAGAATCATTGACAGCTGATGGAGTATTGTTGGGCATACTAGTATGTATTGTTAGTTATATTTAAACTTAATAGTTATAAAAGAACTGTTAGTTAATTTTGGAAATTGTTGTTTTAAATTTTTTTTTGAAAACACACCTGTTCTTAAAAAAACATGTACAGTTCTTTTTTAAAGAATAGATTAAGATAAATAAAAAACAAAAGTTAAATAAATTGGGAATTAATTCGTAGAACTAATATGTAAGCATATATATCTTTTGTCTTTCAATAAAGAAAGAATGTTAATTTATTCAAGGTAACAACTTTAAATACAGTTAAGACAATTTGTAATAGATTTAAATCTTTTAAGATATTTTGAACGCATTTTAAAAATAAAAAAACGTTTAGTGTTATTATATAATTTATTGGCGTATAGTTACTAAAACTAATGAAATGGTCAATGAACTTTAAAAAAAACAAAATAGAATTCAGACAAATACTTCAGTTACTCAGATAGTAAAAGTTATGATTCTATAATAAATGTTATAAGAGGTTACAGATTTATAAGAACTTAAAATATAAGTGGTAAGAATATACAAAATGATTTGAAATTAAAATGAAAAATAATATTGAAACCTTAAAAATATATAAATGCATCAATTAGATGCAAATGTAGAATTAACAACGTTCAGTGTTTAATTTTATTCAAAAATTAAATTTATATTAAGAATGAATACTTGAACCTTCACACTATTATTTGATAGTAATGATTAACTATTTGATTATATTTAAATATTTAATTATTTATTTGATTGAAGCTTTAGTTTATATAAAATTTTTTCAATATTTAATAGATAAGTACATATTTAACTAAGACAAGTAATTAAATACAAGTAGCTGGTTCAATAGATTCTTTAATACTTCTATACATGAACTTTTTTTTGTGTTTTTCACATATGAATATATAACTTGTTTCTTTCTGTTTATCCATTACTTTAGATTATTACTTTACATATATTTTTGATTTTAAATTTAATTACATAAGTACATAAGTTTTCAAACCAACACAAAATAAATTAAATTGAATAATAAGTAAGTAGTAATTCAGTGCATCTCCCAAATATTTATTTCACGATGCAACTAAAATTATATTAAAACAAAAATTAGTGTATGATTATATATACATATATATTTAGATTAGTTATTATCTTGAAGACAGTAAGAAATATAAGCATACTGTAACAACTTAAATTGTATCTGAGAAAAAGGTTATTTAAAAAATTGATACCTACACCTGTTATCTAAAAATTGGAACCTAGTATACTGGATACGTATTAGCCAATAACTTCAACTAGCTACAAACACTTAAATTAATCTTCTATGTTCTACAGTATGGCGAAGATATTGTTATTTTTTAAGTAAATTAACGAAATTACTTTAAGCACAGTTACCTCAGAAATCGTTAGAAATTGAATTCCCTTCAAATGTTTCGTTTCTTGTGAACTTTCACCATTTCAAAACACGATAATAGGATTCCCTGTATAATTAATTTTACAAAATGAACACAAGCGTACAAGCTTATTCTTAATCTGTTTTTATTTTACAAATTAGTACTTTGTTTCAATTTATACAGGTACTGATTTAAGTACTTACTTATTTTTTTTTTAAATTCCTTTTAAAATAACTAAGTACTTAAAAAATTAAAAATACTTAAAAATAGTTTTTTTTAGCTGTTCAAGCATTTAAACAAGGATTACAATTATATATAGTTATTTTGATTTCATATAAGTACTTACATAATAAAACTATAATCAATTACATAATAAATTACATCATATTTCTATTTGATTGAATTCTTTTACCTCCCATCCTAATCCTTTTCAATTCAAATAAAACTAATTACTAAGCTTTCAAATTTGAGCAAAAAAATAAACAAAACATAATTGAACACATTGATAATTCTTTTTGAATAATAAGCATTTGTTTTTATTTTATAAAAGTTTATTTTTATCATAATTTCTATTGAATACATCACCATTGAAATATTCTCAATAAATTCATTAATCAAATCCAAAAAAAAAAACAAAGTAAAAACGAAATTGTTACATAAAACTTGACAACAAAAATACAATACCTATTGAAAAATTGTGAAAAAAAACTCAACCACTAACAAAATTACAAATAACAACCTAAACATAAACAAACCACATAATATAACTAAATATATAAGTATAAGTACTTGGATATATAGTTATTAATCAAAATGACAATATCTTTAATCTTATTAAAAAAGTAGTTATACTTATTATAAGTAATTCAAGGTATTGGTTAGTTACTGAATACTAGCGCAATCCAACAGTTGAGTACAAATACAATCCAATAGTTGAGTTGTTGTAACAAATGCGAATATTTAACAAAATCCCATAAATAAAATCAAATAAAATATTAAAAGTAAGTTAATAATATAAATTAAATTAAAATATAATAATAAGTACAAATGATTTTATTTTATATGGTATTACTTACTGCTTTAATTTTAAAAATTATAAGTGGGAGATTTTTTTTTTTTTTTTATAGAAAAATAAAAACAATTGAATATCAACGGTATAAACAACAAATAACGGTATTAACGCATACCTTTAATGGTTTTTTTTTATAGTTTTATTTTGAACAGGAATGTCATAAATAAATAAGTACTCATACTTATATGAGTAAAGTAACCATTACTTAGATAAGTTTTTATTTTTATAACTAGTTATAGTAACTGATATATATGTATGCAAAATAATTTCTATTTTGAAGTTTTATTAAAATAAATAAAAGAATTCTATTGAATGAATGAATGAATAAATAGTTACAAGAACTTTTAATAAGACTTGAGTAGGTAAATCAAAATTAAAAGTTAGTATTGGTTTCAGTTGTTTTGTTTTATTTTTTAAAGTAATAAACAGATTAATTTTAAACTCCTCTGCTTAACCTCAGCTATTACACATATTTTCACATTAATTAAACACCGTACTTACATAGTCAAGATAACGTTTATTTATATAATATAAATAACATAGTATTTTCATTATATCTACTTTACTTACTAAATCAAATCGCATAGGGTTTTGCAATATTTACTAAAACCATAGAATACTAAGGCCATTGTAAGTTCGATATAAGTCATAACCTATTATATGTCATCCAGGCCTAACTTAATAAATCATGAGGCCGTTTAATCTTAATTTAAAAGATTAAATATTATTTATTTATTTATTTATTTATGTACAACATACAATGTGGTGAGTGAATCTGCCTTTCTTTTCCAGGTTTGACACTTAAATTTACTTTATATTATGGTATAAACCATTTCGATATCAATTATAAATTAATATTTTTTTATTAGATATAATCTGACCAGGATTTGAGCCCGAGCTTTTGAAAAGCCACCAGTTGAAACACTGAGCTATCCGTAAGATAAAAGTAAATACTTGCTAAGCATTATATATTAATAATTATTAACTCTTATTTTATTTTTAATAAAGTTTTTTATTTTATTAGTCGCGAGAAATTAAGGAAGCAAAATAGCTTGCAATTAAAACAGAACGTGCCTAAGCCATTAATTCCTCGTTTGCAATAAAACTAAATCTAATAATTCTCTAAGCAAATAATTACTTAAGTACATATTGCATACTTGTTGGTAAATTGAAAACATTTCTATAAAAAGCAAAAATCAACTAAATAACTGACTGTAAAATATCATTTAACTTGATGGTTTTTTAAATGTATGTTTAATAATAGAACTTTGTTACATATATTTTTTTAAAAAACAATTTGTATCGTTTAATATTCAATTTTCTGTTATATTGACAATCGGTTCTGCGTTATAATCTTGTCTCTCACAGTAAAACATAAATTTTTAAATCAAAACATGTTTTGATGCCAGCTAGCATCTGAAATCTGAATAAATTTTAAGTAGAATAGTTATGTTTCATATCACATGATAAAATAAAATAAATACAAAAACTATTTTTGAAAATAGTTAAGATTAAAAATGAGAATAGAAAAAGAAATTCAACTTTTATAGTTTGAAAAAAATTTTTATGGAACAAGAAAATCTTTTTTTCTATTTACTATTTTCATTATTTCTTTTTTTCTTTATTTATTATTTTTGATTACTTACTTTTTTTGGTATTACTTATCTATAAGTATCTAACTTTAATCTTATGATTCACGATTATGAGCTTTGATTTTTTTTTTTGATATTTTGGAATTTGGAGATGAAAAGAAAACAAACAACTGCTTTTTTAGAGGTTTTGATTTTTCTTTAAAATTTCCGTCAATTTTGAACTTCAGTTAATTTTATTTTAACACATACTTATTGATGATAGTCAGTCAGTAGCGACTATAACTACGTAACCATTATTTATTGGAAGTATTTTTTTTATTTATTTACATGATTTTTTATATTTTGAAAGAAGTCCATTTATAAAAATCATTAGATTTTATTATGGAAGAAAGGCAAAGTAAAAGTAACAAGACAAAATGGAACAAAACGTGTATTCAAATTTCAAATATTTGTATTCAAAGTTAACATGCGCTTTTTTTTTTTTTGAATCTTATTACATTTTTACATTTAACAATGTTTTATAAAAATTGTTTCTAAACTTTACGCTACTCTCCTTATTATCTTATACTATTGTCTACTGGTTTATATTACTCTATTATTTTGCGTTTTGTTTGGATATTTATAAAAAAAAAAAAAAATTTAAAACTACCAATGTAAAGAAAAATTAAAACAAGATTTAGAAAATTTTTATAATTAAATTAAGCGATTATAATTTGTATTTAAACTCAGTATTAATTTGATTTTAAAAAAGCTTTCACCTATATAACGAAGATTTTAATTTAAAAATAAGTAAATTATAGGTTTCCAAAGTAAGTAATTACTTATATGCATACGTATATATGTGGCGCTTAATAAATACCTTAAGATCAAAAGAAATGGCAAACAATAACTAAAATCATTTTCTTGAATACTTAAGTAACCATTTTTTTTATCTTCTTTAAAGAAAACAAAGAGAAATTGCATAAAATTAAAATTTAATTTTCAATTTACTTGAATTTAAAAATGTTATGAATACATAGTTACATTTAAATACATTTCTTTCTTTAATTAAAAAATTACATATATTTAAACTACACATAAAAATAAAAAAGATAGCCTCAAGCATAATGTAATATAATTTTAAATAAATTTTAGTTTAACTTGTGTTAAAAATTTACTTTTCGACTATTCATCTGGCAAAATATAGTTAATAGGAATTTAATACTAACTTCAATGGTTTTCATTTTTCGAAAAAATAAAAATAAGAACTGATAAATGATGCCTTTAAGCGTTCCTAGTTTCATCTTAAATTTTATCTATGATTTTTATTGTAAGATTCAAACGTGCTAACTAATAACCTCAATTTGCTAATTCAGGAATAATGACTTAAAATTATATAAAAATTCATTATTATTCATTATTTAAATTATTTTTTTTGTGAAAAGTTCAAATTAAATAGTAAAAACAAATTTCTGTTTAATTTAAAATTGATTTACTTGTAATAATTGGTTGGTTATTGAAAACCTTTCATCGTAATGTTTATTTACAAACTTCTGGAAGAGGAATAGGTACAAATTTCAGGCTCACAAAAACAATCCTGCATTACTTTAATTAAATAAAAAATAATGTAAGTTGTTAATTTAATTCCAAATCAAGGCGGTCCGATGAAAATGGGCGTATTTCAAAGGTTAAAAAATGTAATAAATAAATAAATTAGGTTAAAATAAATTTATTGACTTCTTGTGTTGTCTTGTAGAAATTAAAAAAAAAAATGAATACAATTTAAAATTGTTGAGACCTCCAAAAAAAAATGTAATTTTAATATAAATAAGTAGTTAGTCACACTTTCAATTATTGATGCAATATTGTTATGCTTAATAATCACATTACTAATTTTTTAATACTTGACTTTATCGTCAATAAATATAAATTTTATTAAAAATTAATGTTTACTTACAAAAACTGATTACAAAAAGTACTAAAATGGTATCGAAATTTTACAACTTATAAGTACTTATTTATTTTAGTTTAAAAAAGTAATAACTACTTATCCTTCTTTTAAATAACCGAATGTATCACAAAATTACTTTTAATTTTCAATAAATACTTATCATTTTGACAATAATCATAATAAAAATTAATCGATTTGGAACATAATAGTTAAATATAAATTACACATATTAAGATTTCTAAATTAAGATTATTTTTGTTTTCTAGAAATCGATAAGTATAAATACTAAAACTAATTTCAATTAATTTTAACGATTAGAAAAAATTGAATGGATTTATGTAAATAAATTCTTATTTATAATCGATAAAATTAACTTTTTGCCATCAATATGACCTAATTGGATACTTAAAAAAAGTTCATACTTACAAATATTTATAAACTTTATTATAACTATTTATAACTATAACATAGTTAATTTTTATTTTCATAATATATTTGGTTAAAAGTTTTAAGATTGCATTTAGCTACCCAACTAACTACGTAATTATGTATTGTAATTGCAAAATATTTAATCTAAAAAAAAAATTTAAATCGCTTATTACACTTTTATTATTTAAATGTAAAAAAACTGCATTTTAATAGGTAAGTAAGTAATAGAAAAATAAAACTCATTACTTAATCTATTAGTCACGATACTGATTAGATCTGTTAACTAATCGCAAGCTTAAAAAAAAAACTTAATCTAACCAATGCTTAAACGTATAACAATAAAATTTCTAATCATTAATTTTTACCATTAAGATAAAAAAAAAACTGTTAAAAGTAACCAACAAAATACTTTTCGCAGATGATTTAACCAAAAAATTTCGAGATTTTCAGTTTCTTTTCTTAGTATTTTAAAAAAAAAATCACGAACCAATTAATTATCTACAAAAATTTCCATATTATTTATTTTGATACAACTTATTTTAGTAAAAATACAACTTTATGTATAGTTATAGATAAGTTTATTTATATATAGATAGCTATCTATATACATATATTTGTTTTTAAATTGGATGAGTAGGTAACTAACTATAAATTCATGAAAAATGTTTTAAAAACAAAAAAATAAATAAACATATTTCATGCTAAAAATGGAAATCTATATTGAAAATAACAGACAAAACAAAAACAAAATAAAAAAACAGCAAACGAATAACATTATTATTTTGTTGTGTTTTTATTATAAAAATAAACTTTCATTTTTTTGTTTTTTAAGTAGAACACGGAAAATTTAAATTTAAATTGGAATACCTTTCCAGCAGCAGCAGCTAACACTTTTTATAATACCTATGGTATATTATAATTTTATAACATAACTATAAAGTATAAAGGTATCTAAGTATAAAACAAGAAAATAAAAACCTATAAATTGTTTTTTTTTTCTGAATAAGTTCTTAAGTTTCTATTAAGAAAAAAAAACTTAAATTAAATAAAAATAGGTAATATTTAAGAGAAAATAAAAAATTAATTTCATATTTTTAAACGTTCCACCTATTAAACTATATTAAAAAATCTGACAATTTTAATAATGAAAGAAAAAAACTTAATATTATTAAAAAATATAAATAAACTAACTGTTTTTATACTTAAGTATAGAGTATGTAGAAGATAGTAATTTTAAAAACAAAAAACTAGGTGAGGCAACAGAAGCATTACTAAATGAATAACCATATATTGTATGACTTGCAATAATAATCATCTTTAACAAAACTGACTGAATGCTTTTTTTATTTTAATGTTTAAGTAAGTTGTAGGTTGTCTGGTTTTGTAATGAAAATAACAAATTAAAAGTAAATATGTAAGGTATTTTTTTTTTTTACATTTTGCAATTTTTACTTTTACAGTTTATGCCTAAGTAAGTTAAAGTTTTTATTATAGAGTATGTATTATCAGGTAAGTATTATTTATAAAGTTATTGCAATATATAAATAGAATGCAATAGATGTATAATGTAAGTTACACAAAATTAATAATTAATTTTGTAGTTAGTTGTTTTTATTTTCATTTTGTTTCGTTACTAAAAAAATTATAAATATTTTCAAATCTGCTACCCTTGAAAATAACACTTATTTTTAGTTTGTAGGTAACATACTTATGGTGTTTTAGGTTTTTTTCTTTTTTTTTCAGGTTTTAAAACATTGGTTGGTACCTAAAAGTAAATATATTTTTAATTGAAAGACAACATTTTTACATTTCGATTATTGAATTTGAAACGAATTTTTCACAGTTTTCTTGTTCTCGTTGCTAAAAAAGATAAAAAATAAAATATTTTTATGGCTTCTATGTTATTATATAGCAATTATTACAAATATATTACAGATGTAACATTATATATTGGTATAAAAAAATATAATAAATTTTTATAATATATAATAATGTCACCATTTTTTAACATATCTTTTTTTTTTTGGCTTTTTTTCTTTATTTAAAAAGAAATTTACTTTCTTCTTTTAACACAAACACTTAAAAAAATAATATCACGCAATATAAAGAAATCCTATTTACGTTTTTTTAAAGATTTGTTAAATTAAAGCAATTTTAAAAGACTCAAATCAAATTTGTATCCATATAAAATAAATCTTAAAAATAGCTTTTGAATTAAAAAATTATAATGTTACTTTGTCGTCACTCTCAAAATATTTTTAAATTGGAAATTTTTTTTTTTATAAAAACTTGATAACACTTTTTTTCATTAATATTAATAATATAAAATACAACGTACCCGTTACTTGAACGTGTGTCGGACTCCACATACCGAATTATTTTTTATAAAAATTATTACTTTAACAAAAACACGAAATTTTTTTAAATAATTAAATTATTAAAATTATTATAATTTATTTATAAATATCCTTTATGACACTTTTTTTTTTTTTTGTTAAGTTTTTTTTCGATCGAATAACACTGTTTTTTTTTTTAACTAAGCGATTTTGCCAACCAAACACCACCGAAATAGAAATCTTACTAATGTCAAAAATGACATCATCTCACCTGACTTTAAAATTCAATCAAATTTGTTCACATAAGAAAAAAAGGTAGCAAAGAAAAAAAGTTGATAAAAAATTCGAAAATGTTCGAACTTAAAAATTATTAAAAATTCGACAGTTAGACATCTGTTGGCAATTTTATTAAAAGTAAAGGAATGATAATTTTACTAAAAAAAATGGGAATGTTAACTAATCCGTGTACAATTAATTTTATTAAAGGTAAACAATTATATATGGCTTTTAAAAATTTGTTTTTACAAGGTTATACCAAGGTTTTTACAAGTTTTTATTTTGTTATACCAAATTTATAAACCCAAATCCCAGTTAGTATCCAATTAAGAAACTATTGTTTTTTAAATATTCAAAATTATTCCATATAAAAATATGACTTGAAATTTTAGAAATCAGTACAGTTTTATATCCTGTCAGCCACAATAATCACAGACATGACGCAGCATCGAACTTGCAAAATGTTAAAAGACGTAGCATAAAAAAAGCGTCATATTGACAGTTAATGTTAATAAACTAAGTAAATAAACATAATTAATTTTTTAATCATTGAACTAAAAATAAAGTAAAAATTTTATTCTATTTTAAATTTTTTAATTTATATACTAATTAAACTTAAATAATTCTATTTTCTCAAATTTAAAAATAAAAACATAATAATTAATATAAATGGCTGGCAAAACATAAATTATTAACTGTCAGAGTAGCGCAGAAATTAAAAGTTGCGTTAAGGCTGCGTCGAAACTTTGTTGCTACTCTCATTGCTTGCGTTTGTATTGTTTTCAATATGTTTAACTTTTAAAGTAGAATTTCAACGTTATTTGCTGCGCTCATTGTGCTCAGAAGGTTAAACAGCCTACAATATACTAGGTAGTCAAGTCATACAATACAACAACATAATGTGAAATTTATTCTTTTAATTGGTTTTGTTTTGATAGGTAGTTTTTGTAATTCATGTTTGCAGAATGCGTAAAAGAAAAATTCAAAGTATATCATTAAAGTTGTCTGAAATTAAGGAATATGAAGTAATCAAGCAAGAAAGGATGTTAAAATCACAGCCACACCAAGAAAAGATGACTGAAAACACAATCTTACAGCAAACATCTATTTTCAAAGTGGGTACTAAATCTAAGCCGGAGATTGCAGCACGTATTGGATTTATAAGCAATTAAATTTAATTTTAATCAACAGTTTCCAAAAATATTGGTATGATTGATAAAAATGATTCTTCATTACATAGAATTATCATTTATTACTTAAAAAAAAATTCAAATTGTAGTTAATGGCTTCAAGTTGTAGATTTTATGTTAAAACTTTGCAATTTAAAATAAAAATAATTAACCCGTTTTCATATTCTGTATATCATGTATAAATAAAATTTAAAAATTTAAAAGATTTTTTTTATTAAAAATATATAACAAAATATTTCAATTTTATAAAAGGACACTTTTTAAATGCATTGGTTACAAATTAAGAAATCAGTTCTTTGACATCATAAGAAATTTTTATATAAAAAAATATATTCGAGCATTATTTTTTATTCTCCTTTATAAATAGGTTTACGTTTTTCGGCGAAAGCTTGTAATCCTTCTAATCGATCCTTGGTAACCATTACTTGAGCATAACATGCCTCTTCAATAGCGTATCCAACAGCTAAATCAATTTGAAGACCTTTATCAATAGCTTTTTTGGCCATTCTTACCCCTAAAATTTTCAATTTTTAAATTAAAAAAGAAACATAAATATTTAAAGTAAAGATTTACCAACAGGTCCATTTGGTATAATTTCTTCAGCTATTTTCATAGCTCTATGAAATGCGGCATCTTTAGTTTCATTTTGTTCGACTACATGATTGACAACACCAAGCTCTTTGGCTTCAGAACCATTCATAACACGAGAAGTAAATATTAATTCTTTTGCTACAGCAGGACCAACAATTCTTGGTAATCTTTGAGTTCCGCCAGCTCCTGGAATTATGGCTAACCTTGTTTCGACCAGACCTAATTTTGCATCATTTGATGCTACACGAATATCACATGCTAATGCCATTTCTAAACCACCACCTAAAGCCGGTCCATCAATAGCAGCTATTACAGGCATTGGTAATTGTTCAATACCAATAAGTGTTGATTTCAATAAGCTTACAAATTTAACAACTTCATCAGGTGTTTGTTGTTTTCTTTCTTTCAAATCGGCACCGGCACAAAATATTCCTGGTGCTAAACTTCTTAGAATTACAACTTTTGTTTGCTTATTATGTTGTAAATCGGCAACAATGGATGACAATCGACTAGTAAAACTTTTACCAAATGCATTTTTAGCTTTAGGCCTATTCAATCCAATTATAGCTATTCCTTGTTTGTCATCAGATAATCTTTCTAGCTACAATTATTTAATGTTAAAAGTTTTGGTATGATTATTTTCTAATATTAATATTTTAATTTTACACTTACAGTAACTTCCTCAGATACGTTTTCTGTTGATAAATTGCGATTCATTATCCAGGGGGATCTGGATATTAATGTAATTGGTCTCAAAATCTTATTCATGATGAATTTTAACCTTGGTTATCAAAGTACAAAGTAATTTAAATTAAGTAAATAATTTTAAAGTAAATAAATTATAAATAGCTGCCGTCTGTCAAAGTTGTTATTCTTATCAAAAATCTAAAATCATATGTGCGTTCAGAATAACAACAAAAGTAATTATTCTGCTTTATATATATTTGATTATTTTAGAAATGGCTCATAAAAACAAATTTTATTAACCCCAATATAAAATAATTCGTTTTCAATTTATTTTATTATGTTAATAATTATTTCTTCAACAAGTTGTAGAAGTTTAAACCAAGTTTAATTCAAACTTCAATAAAAAATTTAGTAAACACAGAAATTTCGAAAATATTTGACATTTTTATCAAATGTCATTAAAATTATTTACACCTACGCCCTACACTTCATTTTATAGACGTAATTGTCGTAATTGATTATAAATTGAAATTTTATAAACAAAAGAAAAAACGGATTGTTAACCAATTAAGAATACATAATTACAATATGGTTTGTGTACCTTGCTTTATAATTCCTGTTCTGCTTTATATTTGGCACAAATTTATTCAACCAATAATATTAAGATATTGGAACCCATGGGAAAAGAAAGATGCTGATGGAAATGTAATTAAAGCAGGTCCAGAGTTCCCATTTAAATGTGTTGGTGATAAATGTACATTCCTAAGTAAAAACAAAGAGATTTCTAATTCTTGTGATAACGCTAATATATCCAAAGACGAACTCAAAACAGATGAATTGAAAAAAGATGACTAGTGAAATTTTAATTTTAAGTAAATTATTGTGATTATTGATTTGGGACAAAAAATATACATATGTTAAAAAAATTAAATGTTTTTTGAACAAAAATAGATTTATTTTAAATAATAATTAAGTATACATTTATTTTTTACAATCAATATCCTTCTAATTTGCCATTACTATAAAAAAACACATTACAAACTATTTTTAAGTGATACAAACAAATTTTGTAACATTAGGACATAACTTTTTATTCTTAATTTAGGAAACGAATCGACATTTTTTGTTCAACTTCTGTTCGTTCTAAGGCTTTACAGAAATCATCGAATGAAATCTTTCCTTGTCCGCATTGATCGGCTTCAATTATTGTGCGTTCTGCAATACTGATAAGTTGTTCTTGGCTGATATTTGCTCCCACCATCATATGTAAAATACTTAGTAATTCATCACGACTAATAACATCGTCATCATCAAGGTCATACATTTTAAATGCGAATTTAAGTTTTTCTTCTCTACTATTATATTTGTTTTCTTTTCCTTTTTGTATTGGCCTGAAGTGTGCTAAGACTTGCATAAACTGGCGGAAATTTACTCGATCATCACTACTTTCTGAAAAAAATGCATGCACAATACGATCACACAATGGATTAATGGCTAATTCTGGTATTCTTAGGAAATCATCTCTTGAAAGAGTACCACAATCATTACGATCCAATGATGTAAATCTGGAATACAAACGTTCAATTTGACTTGGTGTAAATCCTGTCTCTTCTTGTATTTGAGCGATTTCTTCTTCGCGTAGTAGTAATGACGATTTGTTTCCCATTGTTGTTCTTAAAGATAAGTTCTTTGGATGTTATTAGATAAAAGTGATGATCTAAAATCAATTAAACAATTTATTTTAATTGATCAATTAAATCACATGACTTTGGTCAACAAAAACTTAAAACATAGCAAAAAATGTTATTTTGACAGTTTCATTAAATACAAAATGCTACTCGTGGAAGGGTTTTTGAATTCGATTCGAAATTAAGTTATCAATTAAATAAAAATTTAACTTTTTATTACGAAATTTAAAAAATAAAAATATTAAAAATAATAATAAAAGTAGTTTCAGTAAAATAATTCTAAAAATTAAAAAAAGTATTTAATAATAACCAATTTTTCAGGTTAAATGAAATCAATTAAGATTTGAATATAACAAAATATCTTTAAAATTAATTCTACGAAAAAAAAATTTCGTTGCGAAATTAAATTTTTAATAATTTTAAATTAAATTTAAGCTAATAAATTAAGTTATTTTTAAGACTATTTCCAAAAATTTTTAATAAAATTTAAACAAAAACAATAAACTCAATATCAAAATAATTTATAGTGGTAGTAAATTTCAAAGTAGTATGGTAACACTGTATTGCACATGGAAAAAATTATTTGTTGTTTATTTTCAACTTTTGAAGAATACGTTTCACGTTTCTTTCTTTTTTAAATTTATAAAAATATTATTTTTGTTTGCCTCGCAAAAATTATAAAAAATAAAAATAAAAGATGAGTGAATTAGTAGAAGTTCTATTAACTAGTGATTCAGAGGCCACTCATTGTACATGTACTGCTTGGGATCCAAGAACCGGCACTAGTGCAATGGTTTACAAAGGTGGGGGTGCAGCCGCTTCACATGGATTGTCAATGGTATCAGATAGATTTCTTGCCACTGCAAATAGTACAAAGCCATTAATTCATATTTGGCCAACAAATAGTCAGGACCAGTTAAATGGTGTTCGTTTTGTTACACCAGGAAAAGTCAATGCTTTAGGTATAAAAACCCAAATTAAATAATTAAATTTAATTAAAATTATTTATATTTATTTTAGCTGTTTCATCTGATGGTCATTTTTTGGTAGCTGGTGTACAAGAAACTATTTATATTTGGCAAATATGTTCTGGAAAATTATTAAATGTTATATCAAAACATTTTCAATCGATAACTACAATAAAATTTAGTGATGATAATTCACATTTTGTTTCGGCTGGTCAAGATGGTGCTGTTCTTGTTTGGAATTTAACAAAAAGTGTTTCTGGTGGTCAACAACCATTTTACAATTTAAATGATCATGCTTTACCAGTTACAGATATTCATATTGGACGTGGTGGATTACGCACAATATTATGTACTGCATCTTTAGATAGATCTTGTCGTTATTATGATCTTTTAACGGGTGGTCTTCTTTTAAATCTTGTACATGATGAAGGTTTAACAACCGTTTGTTCAAATATATTAGAAAATGACGCATTTGTTGGAACAGTAACAGGTGTAATTTATCATTATTATTTAAATAATCCCCCAAGAATGAGAGAATATCACATGGAAAAAGATGATTATGATAATAAATTTATTGGCCATAATGGAAAAGCTGTGACTTGTTTAGATCTTTCATTAGATGGAAAAACTTTAGCGTCTGGTGGTCAGGATGATAATGTTTATTTGTGGGACATAGCAAGTAAACAATTATTACGTACTATAGCTCATAAGGGTGCAATAACAAATCTAAAATTTATTTTATGTGGTAAAAATATGTTTAATGCAGAATTGAACTTTACCTTAATAACTGGAAATTTAAAAAGAATGAAAGATAATGAAGAAGCCAGTAAAGAGGATGTTATTGAATTATTAATTTCAGATACTAATGTTGATGATGATGAGACACAAGATTACAGAACAGAAACTACATTTAATAACGCTAGTAGATCACAATTATCAAATTCAAGTTCAGATCAGTATGAAGAACTTAAGCGGATAAAACAAGAGAATGAACGTCTGAAGAAAATAAATAAATCTTTATATGAGTTCTCTATAAGAAAAATTTTATCAAAAGAACCAAATACAAATGGCGAAATAAATGATAGTGATTAGTTATGTAATTTTTGTTTTTCCATCAAAATTTATTTTATAAATTTAAAACATAATTTAAAATAATTAAGTTTGTTGTATATGTACACACGTTAATAAATACTGACTAATATAGGATAAAATATAACGGAATATATTATAATTTGGACAAAAATGTATATCATATGTATTATTATTAATTCTTTTGTTCTTTAAACTTTGTTGAATATAACATTTTTACTATAAATTAATAATTACTTTGTTCTTAAAGAAAATGCTTTACATTTTAGCATTCCTTCATTTCTTCATCTTGATTAACTTCTGTGTTGTTTTCTGTGGCACTTGTACTAGTTTGACTTCTTTTCTCATCATCTGTTTGATTGGTGTTAGATTGTGTTGGAGTTGCCTGATCAAGATTTTTGAATTCAGCTCGTATTTCTCTATTTGACTGCAATAGCTCCCTTAGTTGAGCCATAATATTATCTGTATTATTTTCCATTGCATCTAACATATTACTTAATTCGTCCAGATTATTATTAACTGTAGCAATTTCTAAAAAAAAATTTGCAGGCTATAGGTAAACAAATCTTAAAAATTTTATTTAAATTACCTTGAATGTCAGCTTCATCTGTATTTTCTTCGGCTCCATTGCCAGGGCCTATTAAAAATGAAATTAAATTAAATTGTAAAAAAATATATATATATTTTTTTTTAATTTTTTAAACTTACTATGTTTATCACTTTTCGGTGCCATTTCTGACATGTTTCTATATAATTTATATAAAATCACCTGACTTTGACAGTTAATTATATGACCAATGCCGCGATAATGTAGTACAGGATGCACAAATCAATAATGGTAAAGTAGTTTTAAATTATTTTAAAAAGATTAACCGTTATTAAGTTTTTTATTTGAGTGAAATTTATTATTAAAAGTTTTAAAAATTATTAAAATTGTGTTTAATTTGGGGAAAAATTATAATTTTCGGTATGTAGATACGCAGTATTTAAATACTGGGCAAATTAATGTTAAAAAGTTCGTAATAAATAATAAAATAAACTTTTACCTTTAGAGAAAGTAAATTTTAGAATAAATTTGATAGAAAGTGTAACATGCTGTTCCTTTGATGCAGCAAAAACATCTTATAGATTTTTATACATTTACATATTTTTGAAGAACGCCTAATAACTGCTGATGACATTTTACGATAAAACTGCCTCCTTTTCTACCCAGTCGTCTGAAATATTTAGATTACCACTAAATTGAAATTTGTAGCCAAATTCTTATTTCAAGGGAAGGAGAGCTGAGAACTTACTTAAGTCAATAATGAAACAATTTATAAATATTACACACATTCTACAAAGAAGTCTTATCTCTCCTGCAATTAAAAAGTAAGAACTACTTGCTCAAATAAAATTCAAACCATACGACTAAGAAACTTTTTAGGGAAGAAAAATATTTTTAAAAAAAAAATCAAACAAATTCATATTTAAAATATTTTTATTTAATTTTTAAAATTTTCATTTTTAATAAATAATTAAATAATTACGTTGTATATAGTAGCATTTTATAATTTAAAAAAATAAATAGAATTTTGCATAAAATATATTATAATAATTATAGTTAATAATAAATATTTCATAATGATAAATTTTATTTTTTTTTTTTTTTTTAAATTTATTATACAATTTTAAGCTTTAACATATTATCATTTTTGATATCTTATAGATATTTGATTTTATTTCATTTATAGTCCCATATAATATTTTAATAATATATAATAATGATTTTTTTTCAGTATTGTTTTTCTTTTTATTTTTTTTTTTGTTGTATTAATTTTTAAAATTTTTTTTATTTTTTTACATTATGATTTCGTCTTTTATTTGATGGACAATATTCTGCATATTCTTCCCACGTACAACCAACTCTTGTACAACATTCAGCAGTTATACCTTTTTCATTACCAGCTT
The DNA here is from genome assembly GCA_963082915.1 of Dolichopus griseipennis. Taxonomy (NCBI): domain Eukaryota; kingdom Metazoa; phylum Arthropoda; class Insecta; order Diptera; family Dolichopodidae; genus Dolichopus; species Dolichopus griseipennis. The sequence goes on from OY720441.1 coordinate 352,413,978, forward strand.
TTTTTAAACGACGAACTTTTAAGAAATTTTTCGCTTCACTTTCTTCAATCCATGGAAATGAGTCTGAAAATTATTTAATTTTAATAAAATTTTTTAAAATTTAAAATTTTATTTAAATATTTTACTTGCTCTTTTCTCGAATAGACTTTTTAAACCATTTCTACGTGTTAAACGATAAATGTCCTTTTCACATGCCCAAAGTAAATGACGATCTAATTTATTTCGACATCTTGAATGAGCTTCTGAATGCCATACATCTGCCCAATCGCTTGGAGATCTAAAATTATTGTTAAATAATATTTATTCAGACTATTTTTAAAATATAATTAAAAAACCAATAAAATAAATTCAATTGACTTGAAAGAATGTATGTATGTTTAAATTTAAGTTAAATAAAGTGCAATCGAATTTATTAGAATGATCAAATTGTAAAATATAAAGAATAAATGTAATTAAATCAATTCGATTTCAAAAACAACAAAATTTGAGAAAATAAAAAGGGACTGCTCCTAAATCCTTCTTAAAAAATTATTTAAATTCTGATATTGAATTTAATTCTAAAATTACTCCTATTAGGTTGGAGTTTTCTAACTCACAATTTCGCATGTAAAAACGTGTATACATAAATATTCCTCAAAAAGATGTAACTTAGATGGATTTAAAATCAGATTACAGAGAACTTTATTATTTTAAAACCGTTTGAGATAAAGTAAATGAGCAACATTTCCATGAAAATACATCAGTGTCGTTCATAATTGAGTTAATGAGTTAAAATTATAAGATTATATTAATAAACATTTGATATTACTTTTGATCCTACTATCTCATACTACCATCATAGCCTTTGAAATTGAGGGTCATAAAATTTTTCGAGGCAGATCTTTAAGAAAAAAAAAATTTAAGCATTGATGCAAAACATTTTAAAACCAAAATTCTAAATTTAGCCCAAATGTTATATTCTTAGACCTAGGTGATGAGGTTAATGAAAAAATTGTCAAACCCAAAATAGAAAATTTTGTTTTAAACTTTTAACATTTTTGCGTTAAGTAACTGACAAACCAAGGAAGTTGTTCAAATTGTTCCTATAAGATTTTAGGAACTTTTTGCTTGGTGACTTTTTTCGAAGAACTCACACATATATACCAAAGATGCCTTTTAATATATATTTTTATCAATATAATAATAAATTTTATCTTTTTTTTCTCGATTTATATTAAAGTTTTCGATATTCTTTAGTTTTTTAAAATAAGGGAACGTTAAAACTTATTTTAAGTTTAACCATTTAATTTTTATTTTATTTTGTTAAATCTTTGCCAAAAATTCAAGATATAAAAAATTAATAAAATATATCCATACAAATTTCTTTGTGTAATAAATCTTCAAAATCCCGAAGGACAACTTTTAGGTGTCTTAAACATGTTTTACATAAAATAAATTTTCGGGTAATTTTTAATTGTAATTAATGAAATAACAAATTGTTTGTATTTTAATTTATAACATTATAAAAAATGTAGAAACACATCCAAGATGGATTGTATAAGCTTTCCTTCTTGTATAATGTAATTTGTACTGTAAAGTCCGTAAATTCTTAATATTTCTTGTAAATAAATGGTTATTTTATAAGGTAGCCGATTCCGTGGTGCAATTTGGCTCATCTGTTAAATCGTTCTTTCTTTTGACAAAAAAATCATTCACACCAAATTTTATTAAAATTCGTTGAGATTTTGATGAATTATTAAAACTTGATATTCTGGAAGGTCCCATGGTATAAGAATCAATTTTTAAAAGCTTTAATCCATGTTCCAAATTTGAATTCATGGTTAAAATTCGAGATTTTTCGAAAAGTTTTGAAATAAAATTTTTCGAAAAGTTTTGTATTTTTGAGTGGAAGACTCCCGATCTCGTAGTCTGATTTGGCCCATTTACGGGCTTATCATTATTATTGACAAAAAAAACATTCATAACAAATTTCACCAAAATTGATTAAAATTTACGCGAGCTATCGTTTTCACAGACAAACGTACATACACAGTACACACATATGGAATACGGAAATTGAAAGCAGAAATTATTAACGTTTTACAAGTAAAATATCATTTAAAGCAGTTTTATTAAAAAAAATAACGGTATTAACATAACGTTTTTAGTAACGATTGGTCCACATGTCCACACGACATGTCCAGTACTTTCCTTCTATTAATTTACATTTTGAACATAATAACATTTATGCAGCCCATCAGTGACTTAAAGAAGTACAAAAGGTTTTTAGAATTTTTCTCTCTCAATTTAACACATTTTTATCCAGTGGTTCTAAATTCTTTTTTGATTCGGTTACTTTTTGATTGTAAAATTGACTTTAAAAAATCTGTTAAAACTTTTGAAAACGTTTGGTAAAAAATATTCTTATTAGAGAACTATACCGAATTATGCAAAGCAATAACATCGCCCAAAATATTGGTCTAAAAATTTGTATGCTCCTTTTTAAAAAGCATTTAGCCGAATGTTTTCTACTGAACTTGTTGTGGTACAAAATCACAGAATATTATACAGCTCCTCAAAAATTATTTTCTCCTCTGAGACAATGTATATTTAAAAAACAAATTGCTTGGATTTTGAGGAATTTCGCCGAGATAATATTTTTTATAAAAATTAATTATGTTATTGCTTTTGCAGGGGTCCGGTACGAAACGAAATCAAAATGAAAAGTTCCTAAATGATATTTATTATAAACAGCTTCGATTTAAAATATTATTTTGGAACTTTATCCGAATTAAATTGTTATAACTTTGTTTTTTATCCACAAAAAAAAATTAAAGTTTTGTGTAAACTAAAATAGGTGTGTTACGATTTTATGATATTTTTTAACCCTATAATAAAAATTCTTCATTTTTCGGGACCCTGTAGATTCCCGAAAACATGTAAGTACCGTTTTTTTAAGAATAACTTAAACACAGCAATGAAAATTAAAAAAGTTCGACTCTTAAGCCCGTCGCAACAAACAATCCTAAAAAATTATGGTGCCACTTTTTGGGATTTTCCTTAATTTTGTTTGCTCCATTTTAGTGTCTGTAGTAGAATCCGGGACATAGGGTTTTTTATTCACATCGCGGGCGTTTAGCTCCCAAATACGAGGGCTGCAATTTTATTTCAACTTTGAATCGGAAGTGTTCAGGAAAGAAATTTACTGGATCAAAACTTAAAAAGATATATTTTTTGCTCCGGAGGAAACAAAATGTTAGAGTACCATTGTACATATGTTTCTCCAATATCGTTTTTTTTCCGAAACCCAGTATTTTATATCCCAAGTAAATAAAATAAGAACTTTGATTTAAATGGAAAAAATTAAAAAAATTAATTATTTTTATTATTGTAGGTATTATAAATTATTGGATTGGTATTATAATTCTGACTTTGTAGAGAATTCACACAGGGTTCAAAATTCACAGTTACCAAAGTTTTAATCAAGAGACGGCAAGACAACGGAACACCACAATATCAATTAATTAATAAAATGGTATTTTGGTAATTTCGGTAATTTTATTTTAACTAAAATAACTTTTTTTTATTTAATTTATTTTTTTTTTTTCAAATTTAATTTTGAAATATTATTAAAACATAAAATTTAATATTGTTTTGCAATAAATAGTAGTAATTCTAACCTTGCATTAAATAATAATTCCAATCTTTCATCACTTGTTACAGAATATGAAAATCTAACTAATTCTAATAATATATAAATCCATGTTTTAAATATAACTGATATTAACATTTTAAATAAATTTTTTATTTATTTGTTTTTTTTTTTTAATTTTAAATAATTTATTTATATTTTATTTTTAATATAATTAAATATTTTTTTTTAATTTATTTTATTTTTTTTAATTATATTTCATCCCGATTTTATAATATTCTTCTGATATATTTTAAACTGATCTTTTTGATTAGTAACGAATCACTGAATATTTTGTATTGTAATGATTATCCTCATAATGATATCCTTTAAATTTAAGAAAAGGAAAAAAAAAAAAACAAAAAAAAAATCGAGTTACATATACATATATATTTATTTTTTCAATTTCAAATTGACCATCTCCAAATATAATATAATTTGAAAATCGCAATATAATGATCAGATTTTGCGCAAAATTAACATTTATACCGTTATCCTTTTTATTTTTTGTTTTTGTTTTTTTTTTTGTATCATTTAATTTAAAGGATAACAGAAATAAAATAAATTCCGTTATATTATCACAATGGTATAAGGTGGTTGAAAACAAAGACAATGATAATATAATAATTTAATTCAGTATTTGTACAATATTACATACATTATATTCTATATTGAATTTATTTTAAAACAACTGACATTTTAAATCTAATACAAATACTAATACAAATGCAAATATAAAAACAAATGTAACTTGGCTGGAGGCTGTGTTTGTATAAGAAAAACAACAAAAAAAAAAACCAAAAAGTAACGGAAAAAAATTTATTGGGCCCATGACGGGGAAAAAGAATTGAAAAAAAAAAATTCTTGCACGTATTTTAATGTCATTCGGAAATAATAAGGTTACAAACAAATTGAGAAAGACTTGAAAAAAATAAAGCATCTTTATATTTTGTTTATTCTTATTTTTGTTATTTTTTTTTTTGTTGTTTTTTTTAGCACATTTTCAAAAAATTTTGTAAAAATGTGCCTATATAGTTTCACTCTGTCCGTCCGTCTGTCCGTCTGAAATAGAAAAAATAAATTTTAATAGGTATAGGTATTATAAAAAAAATAATTTCGTAGAAGAATTTTTTTCTGTAGCCCCAACCGTTACGGAGCTGCAGCCCCCCAAAGTTGGGAAAAGCCCTATATTCAAATTGTTATAACAAGAGTTCTATTAGGTGAATTAACAATCTGAAAACGGCAAAAGATAGCTGGTCTTATAAACTTTATAAATTTTTAAAAGACAAATGTTTAGGGTTGCCATACGGTACTAAAATTTACAATTATGCAAAACTCAATTTTTGCAAAATTTTTGGCACCACATATCTTTTAAACGGTTTAAGCTAGAGTTTTGAAATTTTAGGAGAAGTTACATCCTTAGAAATTAGTAGGAGTCGGTTAACAAAATTTTTTTGTCACGTGTCCCTGTTTAGCAGCTATAAGGGCTCGAAAATAGAAATTTTGCTATTTTTAAACACCTGTAACTTGAATACCTGTTCAAATTTTTTTTTTGTTAATATACAAAATTTGAAGGTCCAAAATTATACTTTAACATATGTTAAAAGATTTTCTTAAATTTAAAAGCGGTTCTTTAAATTGAAGAAAGTGTCTCTCAGTTTTAACCATTTTTGCTTAAATAGTAAAATTCTAAGTAAAATTCCAAATTTTGGTAGAATTCATAATTTAATTTCTTGAACCTAAAAAAGTTGGGGGAAGGGGAGTAGTGAGGATTAGATCTTTGATAAATTGGGCAACCTTCTCCTATTAAGGGGCTATTAGGACTTAAAAATTAAAAAATTTACTGTTTCTATAAGTAAGTAGTAACTTAGTCACCAACGTATATATTTCGTTAATTAAACGTTAACATTGAAGCTTCAACATTATATTCCGATAAAATACTCAGTATGAAACACTATATTATTTTGAAAATGTGCTTTTTTAAAAACCCTTGGTTTTTTTCATTACTTGTTTTTTTTTTTATGGTCATTTGTTTTATTAAATAGAAAATGTATACAAAATTGTATTTTAGATATTTTAGACTTTTAGTTTGAATAAAAGTTGAATTAAAAAAAAAAAAAGGATTTTGGCTTGTGACTTTTTAATTAGTCCATTCATTTAATAAAATACGCACAACATGATACTTTTGAGGTTAGGGGTTTGAAAACTGTGGTACTATTCTTTAAAACTATTTTATTTTAATGATATTAAAAACCCTTTTTTTATGTTTTTGTATTATGTAATCAAATCATAAAGTAAAAATAGTTTGTGTGAAGCCCGCTTTAATTTTAATAAAGTAATCCTCGCAACTCGTTAATAAATTTGTCTAAAAGTCAAATTTGTTACCAAAAAACCCTTTTAAATTCGATAATCTTACGCGCAACGCAATAAATGAATAAAAGAGTCGGTGCAAAAATTGTAAATGTAAATCTAGAATGATTGATGCAAAATAAATCTAGAAGAATTCGAAAAATTGATCTTGAATTTGTTAACACTGTTGCAATGTATAGTATCCTATATTTTAAGCTGAAAGAGCACTTTCAGTTTTCCCAAAAAAAAAAAATAAGAATCAAGTAATAGAGATTACTACTAGGTTTAAGGATTTTCTGTTGGTATTTCTACTACCTTTAGAATAATTAACTATTTAATTCTTATTCTAATTCTTTCTACTATTTAATTAGATTTTCAAAAATTTCTAAAACAAATGGGGCAGAAAAGACACTTGGAGAACTCAACCCTCTAGTTGTATGAGATTTCTTAAAAAGCTTTAAAAATAAACCTCCCACTGAAACAAAAATGATTGGATAAGAACCAAAACCCCTTGACCCTTCAGCAGTTAAGGAATTATTTTGCCAGATTTAATTTTATTTATTTTATAAACAGTGTTCCACATGCATTGTGATAAGAACGTGATTCAGCCTTTACGATTGTACATGTATAAATTATAAATTATATATTTTTTTATTAGATATAATCTGACCAGAATGTGACCCACAGCACTTCAATTGAAAGACCAACGTCCCAACCACTATCGATCGGATATTTTGTCAGATTTGTGGACATAAATCTATTAATTTACCTTCTATAAGCATTCCCATCCAAATGAGTGTTGCCATCAAACCAGAAATACTACTTCAAAAGTTAAGCATATGAAAAAATAAAAAAACAAATGCATACAATGAAAGTATTAATCATCAAAGTTTTAGACTTTGCAAAAGTCGCTTAAGTTTTAATTTTAACTTTGATAGCTATGTTGTTTTTGATATTTTGCAACTGCGTCATGGCTACGCTCATTGTGCCCAAGACATTTGTTCAAATCTAAATTTTTCTTCTTTTTAAAATACTCTAACCGACTCTTTAAAAGCCTATTTCAAGAAAAAGGTCAATATATTTGTCTAGACTATAGCCTGAATTTCAAAGAAAACGATAATGATCAACGAATGTCATCCTAAATTGTCAGCATAGCACGTCGCAGAGCAATTGCGTCAATAAGTGCGCCATTTTGACATTTATTACACAATTAAAATTCAAGATGTCAAATTGAAATATATGTATATATCTGCGAAAAAATTACCAATTTTGATCAAATTTTAATCTAATTTAGGCTATGTCATGTCGTATATTGGAAGCATTTTGTTAAATGAAGGGTATAAATACCTAAGTAAATTGAAACTTTTTGACGATATTACTTTTCTCGTATTCAGGCTTTAATGACGAATTCTGATTTGGTCACAAGTTGTATACATGCATGGATGCAATCATGGATTCAACTAAAAGTATGATTACAAATTTTGTGGTTGTATACACCTTAATAGCAAGATAAGTTTAACTCTGTTAAAGATAGAATTGTATATAGATATATACAATATAGTTTTTTCTACTTTAATTTATGTTGTACAGGAAGTAACAAGTGCTTATTTGTTTGCCAAAACGTTTTAGCTCTAACATAATATTTTACTTCTATAAATACGGATATATATATATATATATACTACTATTGTGAGTATATAGTATATAATCTTAAGAAGATACTTAAAAACCATTTTAACTTAAACTATTATATTATGTAGAAGAAAAACACTTATATATATGTATAATAAATTTGTATTTATGTAAGTATATATTATATAGAAAAGGTGTTAAAAGGATGCTGTGGGCAAATAATGATGTATTAAAAAATAAATATACGAGAGCGTTTGTCAATTTATAACACCTTCTTTAAAATGCGACAGTTTAAAACGTCATCAAATTAATCTTAAAACTATGAAAAAAATACTTTTATTTTTGTTAAAACAAAAGAACAAAAAAAAGAAAAAATAAATAAATAAATAATTGTCCTTTTTGTCCTTATAAATTTTTACTGTTATTTATTTTACTTTGGTTAATACATAATATATATACATACATATTCTCATAATTATTAACTGTATTAATATGATACACATATATAAAAATTATTTTGTATTTTGTTATAAAATAAAAAAAATTATATTTTATATAGAAATTTAATGTAAATAAAATTGTATTTGTTTTGTTATTTGGAAATTTTTCACCTTTTGCGTATTTTAATTTTGGGTTTTTATATTTTATTTTATATATATATATATATATATATATATTTTGAAATAAATGTTACATATAGTTTTTATATTCCAGAAAAAAAAACGAGGACTTAAACGAAATTTTAGGAAATTTATTAATTAATTTTAATTTGTATATATTTAATAAATTTGTAAAATTAGCGTTTCACACCTCTTATACGCCAACTGTAGTTATAGAAAAACATTCTGTTAAAACTGGCTTTAATTGACAATTAAAAAATTGAAAAGTCTTTGAAAAAAACTGTTGTGTCGTAATAGGTTAATAAATTTTAGGTAAAAAATGTTTTTATACTTTCTTTTGGATTTAAACCATTCGGTGCAAAATCACACACACACAATATTGACATACAAATTTTTTTTTTTAAATAACTTCGTACCAAAAGGAGTTAAATTCGTGAATCAATTAATTCAGGAAACTTCACTGTCAAGAACACAACAATAAACTTATAAATATAAAAGCATAAACTCTATACAGAAATTAGTTAATGCATCTATAAATTTTGATCATTTGTCTAGGTAATTGGTATCAATATTTTAAGCTTGAAGGGGGCGTTCCGAAATCTCGCGAATTGAAATCTCGTTTCTTAAAACTTTCCGCTTTTAAAAATCTTGTATTTTGAAATCATGCATTTTTGGCTAAAAAATCGAAAAATTATTTAAATGATTTGTTGTTGACGTATTTTGTATGAAAATTAAGTTGGGTACAAAATCAGGGTTGCAAAAATTTATTTTCGGTAGTGGGTGGTAGTCCCCTTTATTTAAATTGGTTTCATGATAATATATTATGTGATTTTCATAAACTGAATATAAAATCAGGGTTCCAATAAGTTCTTTGGTATGGTCTGGGGCACCAGCGTAGTGGGAGTTTGCGGCTTCTGGAATTTGGCAGCCCCTGATACAAAAAAAAAATACTACTTTTAGCCTAATATTTTCACATTTTGTTTTAAAATTGCAAGATTTTTTTTTTTTATCTGAAGTGCAAACACACAGGATTTCGCCCTTTTCCAAAATATTTATATAAATATTTGGAGATTCTGAAATAAGAACGATTTTAGATTTAAATTCAAAAGTATAGGGATATGCATCCAGAAGACTTATATAAATTTGACTGTAGAAGGTTCGTAATTAACAAGAATTTTAGAATTATATTCACAAACAGGGTTGTTCCCTTTTCGTTGTCTCCTATTCCTTAAATAAAAAGTTGAAAATATATTTTATTCTCCAATTTCTGTAATTTATTTTTAAAAGCTCAAAATTGGTAGTAAAAAGGAAAGATTTTAAGATACGAAATTTTGATACGTGATATTTTAAAACGCGTGATTTTGAGACGCGAAAATTTGAAATTCGAGGTTTTGAAACACGAGATTTCGTAGCCAATCCAAGCTTCAGAAAGCAGATTTTTGTCATTTATTATGGTAGATATTATGATTGTTTTGACAGATAAAAAATATAACTGTAAATAAAAGTTTACAATTTAATTATGTTTAAAAAAAAATTCAAAAGTATATAGAATTGCTGAACATAATAACAAATATAAAAAAATAATTATAATAAAAAGACATATCTGGTATACAGATCAAAAAGTATAAGAAAAGCGCTTCCGCATGAGCGTTTGAAAATTATACGTTTTTTAAAAGTTAAATCTCTGAAATAATTGATTAATTTGATTTATATATGTATGTACAACAAGAATTTAAATTTTTTTTGTACATAGCTGGCTATAAATATGTATAAATATATTAATTTTAAATAATTTAAAAAAAAAAATTTAATTAAAAATGAACATCGGATTTTAAAATATTAACACATATTTAATATATTTTTATTTATTTATTTTTAAACAAGAAGAGTAAAGTTTTTGATTTTATCTATTAGTTTGTTATTGCAACATACCCACATGTAAATATTTAAAAAAAAATATATATTTAAAAAGAAATTAATTTTTCCCCCCCTAATTATTTCGTTCAGCGTTGTGTATATAGAATAATAGAACACAATTGACACATAGCCGATGACACAATAATTTTGACATTTGTCATTATTTGTCCTTATCAAATCACTTCATCACTAAAAGTTTACTTAAACTTAAACTTTAATAATAATTACAATGAAAACGATTACAACGAAAAGCTTTATAACTGTTAAAATAAATCGAAAATACAAATTGAACACTCATATGTAAATGAAGTTTTTTTTCCACCTGATGATCACCAGATACACATGTATATATTAAATCAAAACAGATGATAATTGCATCATAAATTAAACTTGGAAGTAATCAATTACATATTGTAATATGCATATCTACTTGTCATTGAAAAATTTTCAATTGCAATTACATTTATTTTCAGTTTAAAAAAAATTTCAATCAAAAATACATGTAATTAAAAAAACATTAATTTGAAAAAAGTTAGTAATCATAAAATTTGAATGATTTTTTACTTATCATCATGATTTTTTTTTTAAATTTAAACATTAATAAATTTTCTACCAATATCTTGGGAACCAGGAGTCGGACAAACATGATGCAAAAAAAAGGGCTAGAGTTTTGAAATTCACGCAAAGTCATTTTTAGCCAATTTCTAGATTCCCTATTGTTTTAGGTTAAAATCGGACCAAGGCTTCGGGGAGCTGCCATGCAACTTTTTTGCACCAATATGAATTTCTTCAAAACTAATTATACTACGAGGATGAAAATTACAGACGATTAGTTATATAATGAATCAAGCACTTATATGAAGTTTCAAAATGTTACGGCCCCATTTTCGGGGAGCCTTACAAAGTTGTCAATTCGATAAATATAAATTTAATGAAGCTACGGAACTAAAATTAAAACTGGGCAGGTAAAGTAATAGGGCAAGTCACTTGGCAAAGTTGAACATCACTTTGACCAATTTTTAGGGTGGGCCAGTTTTTTTCTTTTAAGCTAAATTCATGGGGTAGGATGAGTCAAATTTTGTTTAACTATTTTACTTTTTATATTTTTTTTGTAATATATGTAATTGCATAAGGGAAATAAATAACGGTTATTTTATTTTATACGTCGTACGTGGGTATGCACGGGTATCTAAAATTGACAAGGGCAACTACAATCTTTCTTATTTCTTTTAGTTTCAATTATTATTCTTTTACAGATTAGGATCATGAACTAGGTTTTTAAACAATTGGATCCGCCTTTAGTTTTTGTTTTTTTATAAAAGCAATTAAATAAAATTGTAGGTAATGATTATTAAAAAATTCTAATTTTAAACAATCTATTACTTTATTTCGATTACTTTTAATTGAATTGTTAATTAATTAATTTTTTTTAATAAAATTTTAATTATTTAAAATTTGAATTATTTTTTTAATTGTAATGCTTTCAATTCTTAAACTAATGTAATATAGAAATTGAAATTTCTGTAATCTAGTTTTAGTCTTTTTTAGTCAACTCTGCTAGAAGCAAATATAATTCCTAAATTGAAATACTTTATCCAATTATTTTTCCAATTCCCAGAGAAAATTTAACTTATTTCGTTTGTATCATTAATTTAATTAATATATTTATTGAGTGTTCAATTTCATAATATTTTGTATAATTTGGAGATATAATTGATCCAGCTGAAAAACTAAAAAAATATTTGAATATTTAAAAACCACTGATAAGTTCAACAGACCTTAAACATTTTTTTTCAATAAAAAAATAAATCAGATTCAACAATTACATCTTAAAATCTGCAAACAATGACTAAGTATAAATTATTATTCGTCTATTTGTGTACTATATATAGATATTATAATTTAATTAATAACAAATATTTTTTTAAAAGTTTTAAAATGTTTTGTTCGTTCGATTTTAATACTAAAGGCGGGTGTGGATCAAAGTGTCGAAAAAATTATTGTCCATATTACTAACAATGGGACAAATTGTACAAATATTGTCGGGTGAATATATCCCACCAATGAAATGAGATTTATTGCCCCTGACAAAAGTATTCAGCCTTAGGCTCACCTAAAATTGAAGGCTGATGTGTTAAAAGGGCTATGAGTTAAAACAACGCAAAAATATTAAGGATCTTATGACTCATTAAATATGTAAGTTATTTTTATCAGGTGGAGGTGCCATCCGCGGGCGCGATAGTTAAAGCAGCAGCTCTCATTTGTTCAAGGAAAGCACAAAGGAAGTTGTGAAGGGAAGAACTAAAGTATGAACCAAGAATGGCACGTAGAAAACCTGTTGAAAATATTCAAATTTTACGGTCGGCTACAAATTTGGAATTAGAATAATATAAAACCAGTTTCGACTTTTTTTTTTGATGAGTCATAATATTCTAAATTATGGTATTCAGTGGTCATAAGATCAAAAAAATAACAAAACTTATTGTGGTGATATGTCCCACTAATTTAAGGGCATTATGACTCACAGATACTGAGACATTGTGCCCACATTGTGCCCACATTGTGGGCAATATGTCCCATCAGAAGCGGGACTTAACATAAAACCTAAAATCATTATGGCCCGTCTCCAACAATTCAAAAATGTTTTTTCTAAATTAAAATTCAATATTTTTAGCTTTCGATATACTGTTTTTCAACAAAAAAACTTGTTTGTTATAAATAGTTAGGCTTAGTTGAATTAGAATAAAGCTTAATACAGTAAATACAATAAATTAATTTTGAATTATTCTTGCCAATTTTTTTTTTTTTTAACTTAAATTTTAAATTTTTTTTTTTTTAATTACTTACTAATTATGTAAGAAACGAAAATATTATTTTGAATATTTGATTATAGGTAGTATAGTTGTTTGGTTTTTAATTAAAGCACCTGTTTTTTTTTTTTTATTCATATCGAATTTTCATAGTGACATGGACATATTTTTAACGAAAATATCTAGTTTTCAAATTACCGAAATAATTTTAAATTATTGCTTTTATACACGTGCCAACAAAAGGTCACGTCATAATTCACAAAAAAATACACAAAAGGTCACGGCACAGGTATTATGAAATTATTACTCTGTTTGTAACGCATCGATCTAGACATACTATAGGTATGGATCGGATTAGCATCTAAAAGTAAATGGATTTAGTTATAGGTTGTGTCATTACGATAACTCAAACAGCTGAAGTTTTGAAATTCACACAAAGTGTTTTTTAGGCAAATTTTTAGGTTACCTAATGTTTTTGGTCGACATCGGACCAAGGCTTCGGGTAGCTGCCATTTTATGAAATTTTATGAATCTATATATGAATATTTAATAATACTAATAAAACTGTGAGGATTATTTTATATAATAGGGCTAACACTATGAAGTTTCAAAATGGCTTTATTTTCGGGCAGCTGCGATACAAATTTTAGAACCCTGGTGACAATCTGTAGAAGTAATTACACTATGGAGTTGAATTTAAAATTAGGCAAGTAAAGAAATATGACAAGCTCGTTTGCAAAATTTTGAAATTTTATCAGAAAATGATGTTTTACACCATTGTATTTTCACGCGCTGACATCTAAAAGTTGACAAGCCCAACTATAATCTTACACGTTTTTATTTAAATTTAAAAAAGTTTTTTTAAGTACTAATTATGTAAAAAATTAATATAGATATTATTTTGATTATATATTTGATTGTTGATTAAAATATCATTTTGGTATTCACCATATCGAATTTTCATCATGACATGACATATTTTTAACGCAAAATTTTCAATTTTAAAATTACTTTGACATCTAGTATGCAATTTTTTCGATATTTAACTGTTTATTTGAGGTGTCTAGCACAAAACACGTTTTGTAGTCATTAAATAAAATGTAGTAATAAATAGATGATCACGATGACATAACAATATAGGAAATAAAATTGTAATAATCTGACTGTTCAATTATAGGAAGTTCTGATAGTAAATTTCAAGGTAAGATTTTTAAAAATGTTTGGCTACTCCTAGTTTCATCAAATTTAAGATTATACTTGTTTAATTACGATGATATGCATTTGCTTTGGTCCATGTATATTTATAAACTTGTTTCCTTTTGGTGGTTACCGAAATCATACAAATGTCAATATAGCATCTCTATACATATTTAAGTGTACTATAAGAAAAACAATATAAAGATTTTTGCACTTATTACGCATTTTAATGAAGCCATTATTATGAGTTATTATTTATATAATTTTAAGTGTTTTTAAATCTTCCAGGCGACATTATTATTATTTACTAGCTAATACCCGGTGCGCATTGCTGCGCTTCTCAATGGAGGTTTAATCGAAGTTGATGTTACTGCAAAAAGTAAACACAAAAATTACACATGGTGTAAATTTTAATTTTAAAATGTATGAAAGAAATTTTTTTAAAACGATTTTTCTAGGATTATTCTAGTAATTTTTGAAACTTTCTGGAATGCAAACCAGTACTAACTACTTTCTAAAATTGGACGGAATATAATTCCAAAAAGTTTTTTTTGACCAATCGTAAGACCGACATGTTTTACCAAACACCAAGCCTGTTAACAGACTCAACTCCATTTTCAAGGTGCTTCACGCATACAAAATTTGGATTCATCCGGTCAAACCGTTTCTAATTTAGAGTTAAGTAACGAATAAACCTATAAAAAGCTGTTGGGCCGTAATGTGTTATCGGAGATCAACCAAATTTTTTTTTAGGCTTTGTTTTTAGAGCCGAAGTAGTATTTCGCAAAATTGGACAAAATTTGGACCTAAAATTTTTTTTTACCAACCGTCGGACCGACATGGGTTAACAAATTCCAAAACTGTTAATAGGGTCAACTCAATTCTCAAGGAGCATCACGTATACAAAATTTGAAGAAAATCTGTCAAACCCGTTTTTAATTTACAGTAAAGTAATGAAAAAACATATAAAAAGCTGTTGGGCCGCAATGGGTTAATGGAACTCAACTTATTTTGAGGCTTTCTTTTTAGCCAAAGCTGTATTTCGTAAAATCGGACAAAATTTGGACCCAATATTTTTTTTTAACCAACCGTCGGACCGATATGGGTTAACAAATTTCAAAACTGTTAATAGTGTCAACTCAAATCTCAAGGAGCATCACGTATACAAAATTTGAAGTCAATTGGTCTAACCGTTTTCATTTTAGAACAAAAAAGTTTAAATACTTGCACCACAGCGCCCCAACTTGGCGGTCCGTTAGAAAAAAAAGTTTTAGCCCACGATTTCTTTCTGTACCCAAAAACCCCTATATACAAATTTTCATGCGTATCGGCTGGGCAGTTTAAGAGTCTATTCGTAACATACAAACAAACAAACAAACTAACTTTCACTTTCATATATATCGATTTATACATTATTATTATTTTAAGACTATTTTGAAAAATTGCTTTATTTGATTTAGTCTTAGTCTAAAGAGTATTAGTTTTTTTAATTATCAAACTAACTGACCACTAATTTCACCTTATTAATTTATTTCATAAAAATATAAAATTTATAAAAATATTAATAAGCACTTTCTATATCGATTAAAAAAAAATTATAATTTATTCCATATATATAAACTTTCTTAAAAATTAATGACTCACTTGATTAAAAAATATAAAATTAGATTTAATAAAAAGAAAACAAATTAATTTTGATATGTTCTTGGAAATTTTTTCTCAATTTTAATTCCAAAAAGACATTTTTAAATTTGAACACAGATTTGTCGTTTATTTTTGTTTTGCAGTAAAAAGATTATAAATTTTTGAAATTCAATAAAGAGTTCACTCTCAATAAGTTTTGGATTATGATTCATACCCCGACTAATTTTTGTTAAAACGGACACTCCTTTTAAAATGTAAATCTAGTGAATAATTAAATATGTCCTTGTCAACTTTCAAATACCTGTACCATTCTTCAATGATGTTTCGAATACAATTTGATCGTAACTTAGGAATTGCAGTTCAATTATCTGTTTTGATTATATTTATTTCCAGATTGAAAATATTTTAATTTATGTATTTAAATAGAGTTTTATATGCGTTTTGGGATTTTTTATCCATTAATATAAAAAAAATCTTAAATGAATTTGCTTCTGTATATATTAATAAACCCTCAAGTTCTAAAGAACTGTATTATATAAAAAAACTCCGCTTGAGAATTTTGAATATTTAAAATTTTTTTTTTAATTTCTTGTCCTGCTTTATAGTTATAGGGTATAAAAAATAAAATACAGTACACAAGCTGCAATTATTAATTAAACGTTAATTCACGTTTTAAATTTATTTGTGTTGTTTATAATATTTAAATTTTACAAATTAATTTAGTTCTCTTCAATAACCAAGATGAAGCAGTGTGCAATTATTATACTAGTGTTAACTACATTGATTCACATCGTATTTTGTGAAAATGAAGCTGTTATTGATGACTTAAAAATTCGAGGAAGTGTTTTAAAAAGTCATCTTGGACATGATTTTTATGCATTCCGTGGTATACCATATGCCAAGTCACCAGTGGGTGAAAGACGATTCAAAGATCCTGAACCATATGGAACATTTGATAATATATTTGATGCAACAAAAGATGGTAATTTATGTCCGCAATTAAAAAAATATGCACACAAAGGTCAAAAAGAAAGAATATCTGAAGACTGTCTTAACTTGAATGTATATACAAAATCTTTAAATAAAGAAGAAAAAAACCCTGTAATCGTTTTTCTTCATGGAGGTGCTTTTTTATTCGGAAGTGCAATCAGTGCATATTACAATCCTAAATATCTCTTGGATGAAGATATCGTTTTAGTAACTCTTAATTATAGATTGGGACCTTTTGGATTTCTTGTAAGCGGCACAAAAGATGCGGTTGGAAATTATGCATTTAAAGATCAAGTTTTAGCTTTAAAATGGATTCAAGATAATATACAACTTTTTGGTGGAGATCCTAATTCTGTAACTTTATCGGGTCAAAGTGCAGGTTCAAGGGCCGCCATATTACATATGGTATCCCCAATGTCTAAAAATCTTTTCCATAAAGTAATTGCAATGAGTGGATCACCAACACATCATAAGATACCAGATAATATCAAATTTACCAAAGAATTAGCAGAATCTGTTGAATGTCCAACTGATAAAGGTGATAAAATGGTTGAATGTTTGCGTGAGAAACCATGGGATGTTCTTGTTAATAAAAGTGCTGACTGGAGGGAACCCTCTGGTGTAGGAGTTTTAAAATGGAATTATGAAATTGAAAAAGACTTTGGACAAGAAAAGTTTTTACATGAAAATCCATCTGTTTTGTTTAAGAAAGGAGAGTTTCATAGAGTTCCATTAATATCAGGTATAACAAAAAATGAATTTGACGATCAAGCACACATATTGGCATTAAAACCAGATTTGTTTAATGAAGTCATTGAAAATTTTAATAAATTTGCCCCAACATTTTTCGGCTATAATTCTAAAAATTATGATTCTGAAATGATTACTGAAGAATTAAAAAGTTTTTATTTCAAAGATAAATCTATAACAATTTCGAATGAACCAGAATTAGGTGCAATTTTTTCTGATGCTCTCATTAATCATGGTGTTCATAGACTCGTACAGTTTGCAAGTGAATATCAAGATGTTTATTATTATAAAATGGATTTTAATGGGAATCACACATGTTCGTTTAGAAATAGTCAAGGGCAACCGCTTTATGTGGCCCATTCAGATATTTTGATTAACTTATTTCTTATTGTATGTGCTCCAGAGTTTGAAGATACCGATCCTGATTTCATTATGCTAAAAAGATTTACAAAGTATTTCACGAATTTCGCCAGATATGGTAATCCTAACACTGGTTTAAATGAAAATGAGGTTAAATGCACTAAAAATTGGATACCGTCAACAAAAGGGAATATTAAAACGTTGCACATTGGCGAAACTTGTTCAGTTGATGGTCCACCGTTTCAGGATAGACTAAACTTATGGGATAAATTATTTCCAGTTGTATAACATTCCAGTCCAGTCCAGTTGAATAACATTTTATTTTTTGTTTTTATAAAAATTAAATTATAAATAAAACATATTCGCATTTTAAATAATATATTTACATAATTTTGTTACATAAAATTTACTTTGGAATTAAATCTATTCAAAAAATGTATATTGACACCATATTTATTTATTTATTTACTTATTATAAACAGCCCTCTATCACATACAATGCTCACTCGCTTATCAGCCTATCCTTTTCAGGTGTGGCATTTATTAAATTTTAATATAATACGAAATAAATTATATTTTTTTAAGACATTTTAACTTTATTTGCTCTCACACTTTTGTTGCTCTTTTTAGAATTTTGCAACCGTTTTCTTCAAAAAGTTGTTTAATCGATTTCGTGTAACTTTGTTTATATTTTTATGAAAAATGTTTAAACTTATTTACAAATACTAATTTATAAACAACTTTTATTTTATTCACATTTAAATGCTTTAATAAGAAGATTAAAGTTGCACTTGTCAACTCTCTGACACCCGTGTGAACCCACTACAGAGCTTAAAATACAATATGTATAACGTCATTTTGCTGATACTCGTATTATTTTTTGAACGTAACATATTTTGGTTTAAAGGGAGAATATGTTTTTCTTAAATCTTCCCTGAGTTCTACAAGGCAATTTTGAATAGGGGTAAAAAAAATTTATTTCCCGTTACTCGAAAGTTTTATCTTAATAATTTAGAGCTGTGCCAACGTACTCCACTTATTATTTTACTTGCTCATTTTAATTCATTAGTTTCAATACAATTGGGTTGACAATTTTGTATAGAAGCTGTCCACAAATGTTATCTAAATACTTTAAAACTTTGCAAAACTGTTTTTATTTTACTTTTCCGATTTTATTTTTCAAACCTTTAGTCTTGTTAGTTGCTAAGATGGTTCTAGCAATCTATATTGCAACTACATTTAGCTTTGCTTTTTTAACTTCAACCTTTCCAAATGCACATGCCCTATTTCTTTACGTGCCTAATTATTATATTAACTTCGTAATTTAATTGGGTATAATGATATTCAATCACGATTCAAAAGATTGTATAGGATAGCTAACCTAAACCACAGCCTAATCATTTTCAAATTTTACAAAAGTATTGCTAATCGACTTACGAAGAGACCGAGACATATATACATTTTTAAATGAATCTACTTTGCTCTGTTCCAGCCTATACACTTTAGTCTATATCAACCTTGCTTAAATCGAATTATTAAAAACGGAAGGCCAATTTTAACATACCAGGTTTTATAAAATGTTGATTTTTAATACCTTCTACTAACTTATATACGAATACGAGATTATATTTAACCTTGAGCACAGATTTGTCATTTATTCTTGTTTACAGTAGAAAAATAAATATGTTTGGAATTCAAGAATTTGGCACTTTATAGATTAAGGATACTTATTGATACTTCCATTTGGCTTTGTAGCAAAACCCGGTTCTTATTTAAATTTAAATACAAATAATACATTTCTAAATTTTGGTGGCAAAATTTTTTTTTAATATTTAATTTTAACTCTTATTAAGCACAGAAAAAATTATATTACTTTATTGAAAAAAATATACAGCACAATTACTGCAGTCGTTAATAAAAAGGGAATTCATACTCTAAAATCATATGTGTTATTTTAATATTTTTATTTTAAAAATTAATTTAGTTTTCTTCGATAACCGAGATGACACAGTGTGCAATTATTATACTAGTATTAACTACATTGATTCACATCGTATTTTGTGAAAATGAAGCTGTTATTGATGACTTAAAAATTCGAGGAAGTGTTTTAAAAAGTCATCGTGGACATGATTTTTATGCATTCCGTGGTATACCATATGCTAAGTCACCAGTGGCTGCAAGACGATTCAAAGAACCTGAACCATATGGAAGATTTGATCAAATATTTGATGCAACAAAAGACGGCAATTTATGCCCGCAATTAAACAAATATGTACACGAAGGTTTAAATAAAAAAGTATCCGAAGATTGTCTTAATTTAAATGTATATACAAAGTCTTTAAATAAAGAAGACAAGAAACCGGTAATAGTTTTCATTCATGGAGGTGCTTATTTACTTGGATGCGGAATCAGTGAATATTATAATCCAAAATATCTCTTGGATGAAGATATTGTTTTAGTAACTCTTAATTATAGATTGGGACCTTTTGGTTTCCTGGTCAGTGGCACCAAAGATGCGGTGGGAAATTATGCATTTAAAGATCAAGTTTTAGCTTTAAAATGGGTTCAAGAGAATATAAAACTGTTTGGGGGGGATCCTAATTCTGTAACTTTGTCAGGTCAAAGTGCAGGTTCAATGTCCGCAATATTACATATGTTATCCCCAATGTCTAAAAATCTTTTTCATAAAGTAATTGCAATGAGTGGATCACCAACACACCATTGGATTCCAAGCAATATCAAATTCACCAAAGAATTGGCAGAATCTGTTGAATGTCCAACTGAAGAAAGTGATAAAATGGTTGAATGTTTACGTGAGAAACCATGGGATTTGCTTGTCAATAAAAGTGTTGACTGGAGAGAACCCTCTGGTGTAGGAGTTATAAAATGGAATTATGAAATTGAAAAAGACTTTGGACAAGAAAGGTTTTTACATGAAGATCCATCTGTTTTGTTTAAGAAAGGTGAGTTTCACAGAGTTCCAATAATAACAGGCATCACAAAAGACGAATTTGACGATCAAGCACATGTTTTGGCATTAAAACCAGATTTATTTAATGAAGTCAGTGAAAATTTTAATAAATTTGCCCCAATATTTTTCGGCTATAATTCAAAAAATTATGATTCTGAAATGATTAGTGAAAAATTTAAAAGTTTTTATTTCAAAAATAAACCTATAACAATTTCAACTGAACGAGAATTAGGTAAAATTTTTTCTGATGCTCTCATTAATCATGGTGTCCATAGACTCGTACAGTTTGCAAGTGAATATCAAGATGTTTATTATTATAGAATGGATTTTAATGGAAATCACACATGTTCATTTAGAAATAGTCAAGGGCAACCGCTTTATGTAGCTCATTCAGACATTTTAATAAACTTATTTCTTGTGATATGTGCTCCAGAGTTTGAAGATACTGATCCTGATTTCATTATGTTAAAGAGATTTACGAAATATTTCACGAATTTCGCCAGATATGGTAATCCTAACACTGGTTTAAATGAAAATGAGGTTAAATGCACTAAAAATTGGATACCGTCGACAAAAGGAAATATTAAAACGTTGTATATTGGTGAAACTTGTTCAGTTAATGATCCACCGTTTCAGGATAGATTTAATTTATGGGATAAATTATTTCCAGTTTAACTAAAGAGAAGAAGACAGCGTTTTATTTTCATAAAAATAAAATTTTAAATTAAAATAAACAATTAGTTGTAAAAAAAAGTTTGTTGTTTGATAATTCGAAATTATGTATTTAATAAAAAATGTTATAACTTTAAATCACTCTTCTAAAGTAGTTGAAATTAATATTGACTAATTTGTAAAAGTTAGATCTTAATTTATCCCTATATAAAAACTGAGGAGCTAAAAGAATATTTTGTATGTAAATTCTAGGATACCCTCATGAATATAAAGAAAGAAAAATAGTCTTGTGCTTTGTTGAAGTTTCAGATACACCACTAATTTTATAGCCGAGCTTATATAGAGAAGTTATTCAAACCTGCTACATTAACCATAAGAAATTATAAAAGTTGGCCCTAAAGTCTAAATACTTTTTGTTAAATTTCAGACACCCATACAGTTATTCCCATTTAGAGATAAATATGTTTAATGAGAGTTACTACGAATCCGTTGAAAAAACTCAATTTCAATAGCAAAGATGGCTCTAGAGTCTAGAATATTAATAAATTTGAAAAAGTTTCAAAATCTTATCTCATTCATTTATCACGCGAAAAGATAGGTCTAATGACTTACTTTTGCAGTCCGATCCACTTGAAATCATATATCGACCTCGCTTTGAAATTTTTAGAGCTTTTACAGTTGTTTTTATAGTCCAAATATTTTTTTAACGCCATATTTATAAAGATCGCTGTATTATAATCGAAGTTATACGCCAATCAACTTACATTTTTATTTTAATATTATTTTTAGACTGGTATAGAAAACGGCTTTAAACTGGTGTAAAAATTTAAAAATTATTTTTAAAGTGGTTTAATACTACAAAAGTATTGAATGAAAGCTTTCAACTGCTATCAACTGACTTAAGCATAAATTGATAGCACTGATCTCATCTCAAAATGTTAATTTATATATAAAATTTAAATTTATGAATATATAGGTACGTAGTTTAATAAACAAATTAAAATTTATTCCACATTTAAAAACTTTCTTAGAAATTTACAAATCACTGTATACAGAAACAGCTCATATTTAATTGATTAAACTTAACAAAAAAAATTATTGAATTTTTCTTGGAATTTTTCGGAATGGAAATTCCAAAGTGTTTTTTTTAACCCTGGACACAGATTTGACTTTAGTATTTACTTGCAGTAAAAAGGTAATATGATTGGAATTCTTGAACTAGCTTCATTTGTTTATTTCTTTATTTATTAACTCCATATAAATTTTCGAATTTATATCTTGGTCGTATTTGTCTTAATAATTTTGTTTGGAAACATAATTGTGATTCGTGTCCCCACTTTGACGATTTTTTAAAAGAGAAAATGAATAAAGCAGCAGTAAGTCGATGCAATTGACAAAGGACAGAATACTCTTGTACCAAATTTCAAGTATATGTATCTGTAAATATTTTAAAGATATACTTTAAGTCTTGGCAGGTGTGTGAGAGATACCTAAACCACCAATCCAATTGATCTCAGCGATACATAAGAAGAAACACTGTTCTCCCAAATTTGAAATTTCTATCTTTATTGGTTTCAAAGCTATGCTCTTTTCGCTTTAGTTTGATCGAAAGAATTCAGAATCCGAACCTATAAACTGATTTCGTCCATTTACAGTCATTAGTTACGTACAGTATAAATTCCATAAAGATCGAAGAACTTATATCGAAATTGATAAATCGACTCAGGTGGTGAAGCTGATCAATAATATATATATACTTTTTCATAAATAGCTTTATCCTTGTTGCTGATTACAAACACCTTATCAAAGTTAATATAACGTTATACTTATTTTAGGTTTAGAGTATAAAAAAAATTAATGAAAGACATAATTTGTATTTATCTACTAAAAAAATTATGCAGCACAATTACTGCAGTTGTTAATAAAAAGGAAATTCATACTTTAAAATTATTTATGATTTTTTAATATTTTTATTTTACAAATTAATTTAGTTCTCTTCGATAACCGAGATGAAACAGTACGCAATTATTTTATTAACGTTCACCTCATTGATTCACAACGTATTCTGTGGAAATGAAGCTGTTATTGATGATTTAAAAATTCGAGGGAGTATTTTAAAAAGTCATCGTGGACATGATTTTTATGCATTCCGTGGTATACCATATGCTAAGTCTCCAGTGGCTGAAAAGCGATTCAAAGATCCTGAACCATATGGAAAATTTGATAATATATTTGATGCAACAAAAGACGGCAACTTATGCCCACAATTAGACAAACATGTTCTCAAACGTCCAACAATAAAAGTATCAGAAGATTGTCTGAATTTAAATGTTTATACAAAGTCCTTAAATAAAGAAGACAAGAAACCGGTAATCGTTTTTATTCATGGTGGTGCTTACTCATTTGGAAGCGCAAACAGTGAATATTATAATCCTAAATATTTTTTGGATGAAGATATTGTTTTAGTAACTGTTAATTATAGATTGGGGCCTTTTGGATTTCTTGTAAGCGGCACCAAAGATGCGGTTGGAAATTATGCATTTAAAGATCAAGTTTTAGCATTGAAATGGGTCCAAGATAATATACAACTGTTTGGAGGTGATCCTAATTCTGTAACTTTATCGGGTCAAAGTGCAGGTTCAATGTCCGCAATATTACATATGTTATCCCCAATGTCTAAAAATCTTTTCCATAAAGTTATTGCCATGAGTGGATCCCCAACACATCATTGGGTTCCAGACAATATGAAATGGTCAAATTTATTAGCAGAATCTGTTGATTGTCCAATTAAAGAAGGTGATAAAATGGTAGAATGTTTGCGTGAGAAACCATGGGATTTGCTTGTCAATAAAAGTGTTGACTGGTTTGAACCCTCTGGTCTAGGAGTTTTAAAATGGAATTATGAAATTGAAAAGAACTTTGGACAAGAAAGGTTTTTACATGATGATCCATCAGTTTTATTTAAAAAAGGAGATTTCCAAAGAGTTCCATTAATTGCAGGAATAACGAAGGAAGAATTTGATGATTTTGCACATATATTGGTATTAAAACCAGATGTGTTTGATGAAGTTAAAGAAAATTTTAATAAATTTGCTCCAACAATATTTGGTTATAATTCTAAAAATTATGATACCGACTTGATCAGTGATAAATTAAAAAGTTTTTATTTCAAAGATAAACCTATAACAATTTCGACTGAACCAGAATTAGGTGCAATTTTCTCTGATGCTCTTCTTAATCATGGAGTTCATAGACTAGTACAGTTTGCAAGTGAATATCAAGATATTTATTATTTTAGAATGGATTATAAGGGAAATCAAACATGTTCACTTAGAAATAGTCAGGGTGAACCACTATTTGTAGCTCACGCAGATATTCTGAATTACATTTTTGTATTTTTATGCGCTCCAGAGTTTGAAGATACTGATCCTGATTTCATTATGGTGAAAAGATTTACAAAATATTTTACAAATTTTGCAAGATACGGTAACCCTAATACAGATTTGAATGAAGATGAAGTTAAATGCACTAACAATTGGATACCGTCGACAAAAGGAAGTATTAAAACATTGTACATTGGTGAAACTTGTTCAGTTAATGATCCACCGTTTCAGGATAGATTTAATTTATGGGATAAATTATTTCCAGTTTAACTAAAGAAATGAAGACAGCGTTTTATTTTATTGTTGTAAAAAATTAAAATAAACAGTTTGTTGTAAAAAAAGTTTGTTGTTTGATAATTCGAAATTATGTATTTAATAAAAAATGGTTTAACTTAAAATCTCTTTTTTAAAGTATTTGAAATTAATCTTGACTTATTTGTAGAGGTTTGATCTTAATTTACACCTATATAAAAACCGAAGAGCAAAAAGAATATTCTATATGTAAGAGATTTAGCGATAAATATGTTTAAAGACAGTTTCTCCAATCCGTTGATAGAACTGAACAGATGACTTACTTTTCAACTCCGATCCGATTTATACACTTGATTTTATATATCTGTCTCGCTTTGCAATTTTGAGAACTTTTACAGCTGTTTTTATAGTCCAAACAATTTTTTTAACGCTCTGTTTATGAGTATAAATATCGTTGTATTATAATCACAGTTATACGCCAATCAACTTACGATTTATATTTTAATATTATATTAAGACCGGCTTTTTATACCCTACACCTATGAAATAGGAAAAGGAAGCGAGCTAGATATGGAAAAGTACATATATTTGTGATCAACTTGACCTCCTGAGTCGATATAGCCATGTCCGTCCGTCCGTCCATCCGTCGGTAGGCACGATAACTCAAAAAATCGGCGAAAATCGGATAACGCGAAATCGGCCCATGGGTTCGGATTCTGGACCTTTTAATTTTTCTAAGAGCCAACGAACATATAAAAAAATAAGGATAACTCAACAACTAATGGAGCTACAATCATGAATTTTGTGGTGTAGTGGTGCGTGCGGCCGAAATCGGACCATGGATTCGGTTCCTAGAAGTTTTTGATCGAATTTATTCCAAACAAGTATAATTCTGAAACCAATGAAGATAAAACCTACAAATTTGGTATCAGTGTGGTTCTTTATTTGTCCTTGGAGTCCTTGAAATTTAGGACCAATTGGAGTAGCGGGTCGGGGACCATCTACACAGTTCTGAAGACCTTAAAGAACATCATTGAAATGAATAAAAAAAAGTTTCTTAAAATTAAGATAGAACGTTCCAATTGTGTACAAGGGTTAACTAGTATTGAAAGTATAACGGGGACTGCATATGGGCGAAATCGTACCATGGTTTCGGGTTCTGGAACCTCTGAAAAGTTCAAGTGCTAACAAACATGTATCTTAAAAACACCATAACTCAGAAACTAATTACGTTATTTTGATGAAATTTTAATTTCCTAGTTACTAGTTACTGAACGAATTGAGGTTAAACAAGTATAATTTCGAAACCAAAGAAGGTAGAACCTTATATTTGGGGTGTTTCTTCTTATTTGTTTTGTGTACGTGAAATTTTAGATGAATTGGAATAGCGGTTTGTGTACCACTTCCACTACTCCCAAGGCCTTAAAGCATAATAAATAAATTCGAAATTAATAAAGATAAAAAAATCAAATTTGATACACTATTTCCTATTTCCGTTCTTATTTAACGCTTTTATATTTTTAAAAGGCTAAGAATTTTACTATAAAACATATTATGTATTATATTTTATAAATTAAAACAAAATATTTTTTTAATAAACGACGAACTTTTTTTTTGTTTTTAACTTTTATTATATCATATCTTTATTTTATTGAATTATTATGATAGGTAATATATAATTAAGACATTGTATACGAAACTTAAGTTGTAAAATTTATTTTTATATTTAAATTAATTATATGAAAAGTTCTAAAATTGTCATTGCATTTTAGAAATACATTTATTTATTTATTGCTATATTGATTATTACATTTTGTGATAAAAAGCTAATGAAATCATTATTGGTTTAAACTAACATTAAAAACCATGAAATTATATAAACTTTTATATTTATATTATTAAAAATTAATATTTCTTTCGAATAACTTTGAGTTTAATTATATAAAACATTAAAAAATAAGTAAATTAAGAGAATAAATTTAAAATTTATTTAAAATTGAAATAAGTAATCAAGGGTACTAAATCATTCAACAGTAAATGCACTACAACTAAAAATCCTGAAGAGAAGTAATTGCTGCATCTGTGTAAAATTTTATTGAATTGGATAAAAGTTTAAAATATGTAATTTTGTAATTGCATTTTACGAATCTATTTATCTCAAGTTTATTTGTTCTTTAATATTTTAAATAGATGAATTAAAAAGAATTGTTAATATTTTTGAATTGATAACATAATTAGAAAATGTTTTTAGTATTATAAAGTAAATTTGACTAGCCATGTCTTACGATCAAACTAATAAAAGCTTTTATGGTTTTAAAATGGCTTATGGACTTCCCATTAAATTTGAACCAAATAGGTGTAGGGTATTTCTAAGTCGGTTGCACTGACTGACTGTTTCTTTACTTGTTTTTAACGCAAAAATACAAAAGTATTATCTAAAAGCTTTCAACCGCTATAAACAGAATACTTAAGAATAAATTGATAGCAATAATCTCACCTCAAAATTTTAATTTATATATAAAATTTAAATTTATGAATATATAGGTACGTAGTTTAATAAACAAATTAAAATTTATTCCACATTTAAAAACTTTCTTAGAAATTTACGACTCATTGTATACAGAAACAGTTAATATTTAATTGTTTAAGAAATTTAAAATAAAACTTAACAAAGAAAATAAATAATTATTGAATTTTTCGAAATGGAAATTCCGTAATGTATTTTAAACCTTGGACACAGATTTGACATTAATTTTTACTTGTAGTAAAAAGCTAATATGTTTGGAATTCTTAAAGAACTTCATTTGTTTATTTTTTTGTTCATTAACTCTTTATAAATTTTTGAATTTATCTCTGGTCTATATATATATACTTTTCCATATATTACTTTACCGCATTTGGTAATTACTACCACCATATAAAAGTTAATATAACTTTATATTTTAGGTCTAGAGTTTAAAAAAAATTAATGAAAGGCAAAATTTGTATTTATCTACTAAAAAAGTTATGCAGCACAATTACTGCAGTTGTTAATAATAGGAAATTCATACTTTAAAATTATTTGTGATTTTTTAATATTTTTATTTTTAAAATTAATTTAGTTCTCTTTGATAACCGAGATGAAACAGTGCGCAATTATTTTATTAACGTTCACCTCATTGATTCACAACGTATTCTGTGGAAATGAAGCTGTTATTTATGATTTAAAAATTCGAGGGAGTATTTTAAAAAGTCATCGTGGACATGAATTTTATGCATTCCGTGGTATACCATATGCTAAGTCTCCAGTGGGTGAAAGGCGATTCAAAGATCCTGAACCATATGGAAAATTTGATATTGTATTTGATGCAACAAAAGATGGTAATGTGTGTGCACAAATAAAAAAGTATTTGAATATAGGTTCAAAACTACCAGTATCTGAAGATTGTCTTAACTTAAATGTTTATACAAAGTCTTTAAATAGAAACGACAAAAAACCGGTAATTGTTTTTATTCATGGAGGTTCTTATGTATTCGGAAGTGGAAGCAGTGAATATTATAATCCAAAATATCTGTTAGATGAAGATATTGTTTTGGTAACATTTAATTATAGATTGGGGCCATTTGGGTTTGTTGTAAGTGGCACGAAAGATGCGGTTGGAAATTATGCATTTAAAGATCAAGTTTTAGCTTTAAAATGGGTTCAAGATAATATTGTGCACTTTGGTGGAGATCCCAATTCTGTTACCTTATCAGGTCAAAGTTCTGGTTCAATATCAACAGTATTACATATGTTATCTCCAATGTCTAAAAATCTTTTCCATAAAGTAATTGCCATGAGTGGATCTCCAACACAACATCGGTTACCGGAAAATGTTAAATGGACAAAAGAATTAGCAGAATCTGTTAAATGTCCAACTGATCATGGTGATAAAATGGTTGAATGTTTACGTGAAAAACCGTGGGACATTATTGCTGATGCAAGTGGTGATTGGTTGGAGCCTTATGGTGTACCAAATTTAAAATGGAATTATGAAATTGAAAAAAATTTTGGACAAGAAAGATTTTTAACTGAAGATCCATCAGTTTTATTTAAGAAAGGCGATTTTAATAAAGTTCCATTGATGGTAGGCATAACAAAAGAAGAATGTGACGATCACTCACACATATTGGTATTGAAACCAGAATTGTTTAATGAAGTTAAAGAAAATTTTAATAAATTTGCTCCATTATTTTTCGGCTACAATTCTAAAAATTATGATACCAATTTGATAAGTGAAAAATTAAAAAGTTTTTATTTCAAAGATAAATCTATAACAATTTCGACTGAACCTGAATTAGGGGAAATTTTCTCTGATGCTATTATTAATCATGGTGTTCATAGACTCGTACAGTTTGCAAGTGAATATCAAGAAGTTTATTATTTTAGAATGGATTATAAGGGAAATCAGACATGTTCATTTAGAAATAGTCATGGAGAACCACTTTATGTAGCTCATGCAGATATCTTAAATTACGTATTTGTTTTTGTATGTGCTCCAGAATTTCAAGATAACGATCCTGATTTTATAATGGTGAAAAGATTTACGAAATATTTTACAAATTTTGCAAGATGTGGTAACCCTAATACAGGTTTAAATGAAGATGAAGTTAAATGCACTAATAATTGGATACCGTCAACAAAAGGAAATATTAAAACGTTGTATATTGATAAAACTTGTTCAGTGAGCGATCCACCATTCCAAGATAGACTTAATTTATGGGATAATTTATTTCCAATTAATTAAAGGAAAAAAGGCACATATTTACTTGTTTTTATCTTATATTATTTTAAATTATATTTTTTTTAATGAAATATTCAATAAAATTTTTTTGTAAGGTTGAAAATATAATATATTTGAATTTAAAATTAAAGCCTATATAATTATAATTTTAAAATTTAAATTGGTTTTTTGTTATTAGCATAATTTTTAAACCTTTTGAAAAAATGTCCGTACATATATATTTTAACTCTGTGCGTCCATCTGTCCGGTTGTTTACATAAGTTCTGCAAAGTTGGAAATAAATCAATGATACAGTCCTCCAAAAGGAATGGTATCATAATTCTAAAAAATAAAAAAATTCCATGCGAGATTCTAAATTAAGAGGGATTTTAAAGTTGGATTCAAAATCAGTATTAGCGTATTGCTATGTTGATCGCAGTATTGGGCATTCTGTTTCCATACACTTTACAATAATATTTAATTGCAGGATTGCAGTATTTTGCAAATGATAAGAAGTAAATGTATATTTGAAAAGGTTGAAGTTTTTCAAATGATAAGAGTTTTCCAATCTTAGTTTTTTTTATATTATTTTGTTCCAAATAATGATAATGACATTGTATTTAAAATAAATAATAATATTATTTACGTGTTCGCACGGATGTTTTAGAGTTGACAAGGGCAACTCTATTAAGCATCGTTTTTATTATGGTTGCTATTATCATAATATTTATATATTTATTAGCTATTATCATAGGATTTATATATTTATATTTTTATATATATTTATATATACATATATATATATTTACATATTTTAATTTTAATTAAACAAATATGTAAATATTGACTTAGGGTATATACATATTAACACACCATTTATAGAATATGAATACTCGTATTATGTTAATATTATGTTGGTCAAAAATAGTTCACCATCGATAAAGTGTTTTAGATGATGGTGAATTTCTTATATTTATTGTGTTTTATTTATCTTTTCAATTTATAAAATGGTTTACAAGTGTTCTCACTTGTTAGAAAATGAAGGTATCAAATTCTTAATAGAAAATGTATCAAAAGTTTATTTCTTATCAAAAGTCAGTTTATTTTAACGCTTAATGCTAAACTATAAAGAAATATAATTATATCTGATTTTTTAAGCATCCTTTTTGAGTATTTTCACACTTTTTTTTGGGCATTTACCAAATCTATTTAGACTGGGCGTCAGTTTCTTTAATCTTTATAGTCACTAAACCGTTGATTACTCGGCTATTATTATTGCACAATGGTATATGATTATAAATATAGAAATGTTATTTTTGTGCGACATCTATTATCTTATTTTTATTTATTTATTTATTTATATCATATTTATTTATTATACATACATACATACATATATATCAATTAATTTCAGTCAATTTAATTTAAAAATATTGTTAAATAATTGTGTATAAAGAAATTAATTTATAAAAAAAATTTTTTAAATTTTTAAAAACTTTTAATGCCATTTGGTAATTTGGTAAATAAATTTATAGCAGGATTTTTCAAACTTCTATACTTTAAAGCAGATTTAGCTTCAGCTGCGACCCAGCTGTTAAAGCAGATTTTGATTCTGCACAGTGGTTGAGTGCCGACCTTTCATGCGGAAGGCCCGGGTTCAAATTCTAGTGAAAGTGAAAAAACTTTTCTGGTTTTCGACTCGACTCAGCTACCATTCGCCATTGGTTTCAAATTAATGGCATAATCAATAATTAATAATTATAAATCTTTAATAAAAAATACTTTAATATAAAAATATAAACAAATAATTTAATTAAATAATATAACTCGCAGATATGGAATACCATATAAGTAAAATACTAGTAAGATCCCTGTGCAATTGCACATATTTTCAAGATGAATAAGTTAGTTAGTCTATACATTCTATATTGTTTCCTTTGCTTAGATTCAAATCGAAATACTTGTTTGTTGCTAACATTCTATAATTTAGCTCCTCAACCTTGCTAAATAATGTATCTATTATTTATATGTATACGCAAAATTTTATTAAATAAATGTTAATTTTTGAATTGAATTTTGCATTATCAAATGCAAATTATAAATTTTATTTGGAATATTTTAATATACGTAATTTATTTAAAAAAAAATTATTTTGTTTGGCTTCTATGGTGCATTGAACTTAGGTATTGTATATCCGAAGCCACTTGGCCAAACTTAACACCATTTTCTTCCATTTTTAACTTTTTTTAAAAAGAAAAATATTTAAAAGATTATAAGGGAAAGATGCAGGGATGGGGGATAGATGAGGGAGAGTTTAGAGCAAGATGTGGGAGAGATGAGGGAAACTTTGAAATTACTTTGATACATTGCTTGGTTTATTTGCTTAAGCAAAGCAAACAATGTATCAAAGCGAATAATTAAGATTTACAACACAAATGTTCATGTGAAGCATAGTCTTCTTAATTTTTATTTACAAAATGTTTTACTATTTATTTAAAATTTCCAGAAAATCATCTGTGAAGTTTAATGGTGAAATGAATTAATTCATAAACTAATAAATAAATTTAATTTTATAAAAAATTTTTTTTTTTATTAAAAATAAATAAAATATTTTTTGGCCTGCTTATGATAATTTTGGATATTTTATTTTCTAAAATAAAACACATCCAACAAAACATTAATATTTTATATTTTTATAATTAAACACATCCAACAAAACACATTTAATTGAATGCGTTTGTTACACCTCATTCTAGACAAATATATTAATAATAATTACAATATAAACAAAAAATAGAATTGTAAATATTGAAAATCGAAGACGTTTCTACATGTTATAAGGCCTAGTACTATCTCATGTTTAAATTGTATGTGGAATTCATTATAATAACACGAATATAATATGACCCCCTGTTCCAACATGTACCTATGGTATAGACAGGCTTATTAGCTTATTAGTCTAACAGTTGAAAAGTTAGCGCTTAAAAAAAAAAAAAAAAAGGTTAATTAAAGTGCTCCTTATATCTCGTGTTGTGCTTATGAGTATTAAATCTGGAACTTAGCCTCCAATTTGTTTTTAATTGGTTGTTCACAATTTTCCAAATAAATTTACATTTTTCGAAATCTATAATCTGGTTTATGTTCACTTCTTTTCTATTTGTTCTTACATTCAATTTATATAATGTTTTAAGTATTTTATTCATAATAGTTACAATTTGAATGGTATGAAAATTTGAACACTGATTCCACTATGTTATGTTATACCGTATTTTCGACAAGATGTAACCGTGATATATAAGCTTAGCTACCATCTTCGATACACCTCCAGCTCTCTTTATTGCAATAGACAGTGGAATTATCTTTTGTTTTATTGCACTTATATGTTTATCCCACTTCAGATTTTCATCTATATGCGCTCTTAAATATTTTACACAATCAACTTACAGATGAGTATTATATATATTATATATATTATTTAAATCTTGTTTAATATTACGATATAAACTATTACGATATAATTATACAATTTTACGATATTTTTTTATTAGATATGATCTGACTGGGGTTTGAACCCGAAACCTTCCATATGAAAGATCGACGACTTAACTACAACGCCATTGGCCACAGAAAAGAAAAGAGAAATTTAACAATATTTTAAAGTACAATGTATCAAATTTGATAAAAATGTATCAGAATGGGAAACAAACACCGCTTAGTTGATTATCTTTTATATTTTTGATTATCTTTCATGTGTATATGTTTAATATACTTTACCCCTATGCCAATTACCAATTATCAACTATTTGTTTTTTCTTTTAAATGGCATATACGCATATACATACTCGAATATATTATGCTATAGTGAAAAAGCTTGTACTTGTTAAATTTAAATAAAGCTTAATAGAATAAATAAATTTAATTTTGAATTGTTTTCGCAAATCTTTTCCTAATTTAAATTCTTATCGTTTCTTTTTTTAACATTTTCTATCAACTTATTACGTAATACAATGAGATTTAGTTTTTACCTTTCAAATTAGACTTGTCACTATTTTGTATTTACAGTAAATAGATATGTTTTAAAATCAAGAATTTTTTAATTCAATGGTTTTAGATGATCAATCAGCATAAAACATAAAATTTATAAACAAGATCATGTAGTACATTAACTACATTTTTCAATCAAAGGTGAATTCGTAAAAAAAAAACAGATTTTTCTCGTTTTCAATATAAGCGATTACAATTTAAAAATTAATTTAGTTCTGTTCAGTACGCAACATGAAGCAGTTTACTATTATTTTATTTGCGTTTATCGCATTGATCAACAGTACATTATGTGCTAATGAGGCTACAATTGATGATTTAAAAATTCGGGGTGTTATTTTAAAAAGTCATCATGAACACGATTTTTATGCATTCCGTGGTATACCATATGCCAAACCTCCGATCGGTGAAAGAAGATTCAAAGAACCTGAACCATATGGAAAATTTGAAAGTATATTTGATGCAACCAAAGATGGTAATATATGTCCACAACTTACAAAAAATATATACAACAAAGATTCAAAAGTAATGATGTCTGAAGATTGTCTTAACTTAAACGTATATACAAAAACTTTAAATAAAGGTGATAAAAAACCAGTCATTTTTTACATTCATGGTGGTGCTTATGTATTCGGTACTGGATGCAGTGAATTATATAATCCAAAATATCTTTTAGATGAAGATATTGTCTTAGTAACAATTAATTATAGATTGGGGCCATTTGGGTTCCTAGTTAGTGAATCGAAAGATGCTGTAGGAAATTATGCATTTAAAGATCAAAATTTAGCTTTAAAATGGGTTCAAGAAAATATTGAACATTTTGGTGGTGATCCTAATTCTGTTACCCTAATGGGTCACAGTGCAGGTTCAATGTCGACAGTATTACATATGGTATCACCAATGTCTAAAAATCTTTTCCATAGAGTAATTGCCATGAGTGGATCACCAACACATCATTGGGTTCCGGAAAATTACAAATGGACCAAAACTTTGGCTGAATCTGTTGGATGTCCAATAGATCATGCAGATAAAATGGTTGAATGCTTACGTGAAAAACCATGGGATGTCCTTGTTGCTTCAAGTCCCGACTGGTTGCAACCATACGGTGCAGTAAATTTAAAATGGAATTATGAAATTGAAAAGAATTTCGGACAAGAAAGATTTTTAACCGATGATCCATCAGTTCTATTTAAGAAAGGTGATTATAATAAAGTTCCATTACTTGCAGGTATAACAAAACAAGAATTCGACGATCAATCACAAGTAATAGTGTTAAATAACTCGTTATTTAATAATTTTAAAGAAAATTTTAATAAATATGCTCCAACACTTTTGGGTTACACAGCTGAACGTTATAATTCTGATATGATTAGTGAAAAATTGAAAAGTTTTTATTTCAAAGATAAACCCATAACAACTGCAAGTGACACAGAAATAGGTGAGATGTTTTCAGATTCTCTTATTAATCATGGTGTTCATAGATTGGTACAGTATGCAAGTGAATATGAGGATGTTTATTATTTCAGAATGGATTATAAGGGAAATTATACATGTTCACTTAGAAATAGTCAAGGGGAACCACGTTATGCAGCTCATGCAGATATTCTTAATTATGTATTTGTTTTCGAGTGTGCTACAGAATTTAAAGATACTGATCCAGATTACACTATGGTGAAAAGATTTACGAAATATTTTACAAATTTTGTTAAATCTGCTAATCCGAACACAGGTTTAAATGAAGATGAAGTTAAATGCACTAATAAATGGTTACCGTCGACCAAAGGAAATATTAAAACATTGTATATCGGGGATACTTGTTCTGTTGGTGACGGACCATTCCAAGACAGATTTAAGTTGTGGGATAATTTGTTCCCAGTTGATTAAAAAAATGATGACAGTGAGTTGCTTTTATATATAAAATTAAATTTCAAACAGGAAGTATTTGTTAAAACATATTAAATTTATGTTAGTAAGTTTGTAATAAAAGTTTATATAATAAAAAATCATTTAATTTAAATATAAAAATCGGAATTTTTAATAAACTTTTTTTTCAATTTCAAATAATATTATTATTAACCTTAATTTGGTGACTTATTACTTTTAAGTGTCTAAAAGTCTCTAGCTCCACACATTTATAATTTTGTACAGCTTTTGGGTGTAAATAGCGTTAAGAAATAGAACGATTTAAACTAGGAAACTAAAATAGTTTGATTTGAATTAAAATTTTAATAAATTAAATAGAAAGCACTGTTGGTTTTCTTTTATGCTACAATTTTTTATTTTTATAATCAAAATTAAATTTACAATGAATTAATTAAGTGTACAATGATTTATT
This sequence comes from Dolichopus griseipennis, assembly GCA_963082915.1. Taxonomy (NCBI): domain Eukaryota; kingdom Metazoa; phylum Arthropoda; class Insecta; order Diptera; family Dolichopodidae; genus Dolichopus; species Dolichopus griseipennis. The sequence continues at coordinate 352,450,313 of OY720441.1, forward strand.
AATTAATTTATTAAAATTTTAAAGACCTTAGCATGAGCTATGTGATCATATAGATTAAACAATTTATGAATTTATTATTATTAGATTCTTATTGATTCTTATTTAACTACATTATAATTTTTAAATTATTAAAATTAAGTAACATTCACGACTAGAACTAAGTAACATTAGAGATTAGTATACTAATTTTGGCTAGTAATCTTAGATTTTAAGTTTTACTATAATAAAATCTTATCCTACACAAAGTGTATTTGACTACAAAGACAAAATTCAATGGCATAGTTAAGTTTTAATTTATTTTGAATTTAACTTAATTAGTTTAATGAGTTGGAATTTAATTTAATTAGTTTAAAACAATTTTAAACAATTTAAAATACTCATTTGATTTGTTTCTAGTATTGTGATTGTGTATATCGACCATCTTCTCTAAGTTGAAATTGTCTTTTAATGTTTTATTGATAATTTTAAAACTTAACAAAAGGGTTTCCTGATTACATGTGTAATTAAAACTTACATATTTTTCGGAATATAGCAAATTTGTTGAATGAAACGTAGAGTAACTCTTTGTTGTTTTGATTGCTATTTTATTTTAAATATTTAATATATTACAAATTTAAAAATTAAAAATTAATTTTATGTTGTTTGGATTAAATATCTATGATTTAAATAAAATAGAAGTTATAAAATTGTGTTTATGATTTTTGGTCACATTTTAAGGTTTCTAAAAATAAATCAACACAATAATCCAGTTTCTCAAATTAATTAAATCAAATATTAAAAGTTGTTCTGTAACATTTCAAAATATGCGGAGAAATAATTTTTTCAAAGTATTATTAAAAATTTTTGTTTTTTATAAATTTGTAAAAATTTATGCGTTCCTTTTAGTAAAAACAGTAGATAAGAGTAGATAGGGGTAGTTTGAAAATGGAACGAAAATTTTTGTTTCAGGATTAGATAATTGTCAGATTAATTGTCATATATATATTTGATATTATAAAACTATCTGTCATTTGGGAAATTTATTATTTTTAATATATTTCGATAATGAAGTGAAAAAATTAAGGTTAATTGCTGATATACATAAATAATATTTTTTAAAATTGAAAAAATAAATGCTTATTTGTTATCTAATAAAAATATGATTAAACTTAACATAACCTATTCAAATGAAAATTCATCTATTATAAAAAATTTAAATTCAATTAACTTCCGGAAATTTTTTAATTATCTACTCCTCTTATCTACACTTTAAGAAGAGGGGTTTAGGTGGGGGTAGCTGAGATTAGAAAAAAAAGAGAGAATTTACTCCTCAAAAAGGATCTCAAACATTAAGTAATTAGCATATACGGTATAGTGTATTTGTTCAAAAATAATTGAACTATATTTCCGGGGAGCCATCATACCAGATTGCTTTGAAACATATTTGGGGATATAGTTGAAATTGAAATGGTGTAGTAATATTTTTAAAATTTAATAAAAATTTTTTTATATAAGATGGTTTTTTTTTATATTTTGTTTTACTTAGGTTTAATTAATTTTATAAAAAAAGAGGAAGAGTGTGGTAGAGTAGACTGTGTCAACTCTGAGATACCCGTATGACCGTAAAACATACATTATACCATCCGGTTAATTATTTTTGGCATAATTTCAAACATACACAGCTACCAAATTTTACTGTAACTTCGGCCATCACACTAAACAATTTTTGGCAAAATTTCAGAAACCCAGCTTCATTGGATGTTGTGTAATGCTCATATAAAAGAAGGAGTTGTATGGCAGCTACTCGAATACTCTACAGTAGACCAACCAAATTTTGCAGAAACTTTGGCCATTTCAGACACCCAGCTTCAATAGGTGGAGAGTAATGCTCATATAAAATAAGAAGTTGTATGGCAGCTACCCGAACTCATGGACATGGCTTGATTTAAATAGCGATGACGGCTATTGCAAAAAAACAAATTTGCGAAAATTTCAAGATACTAGCTCTTTTAGTTTTTGAGTTATCGTGCGGACGGACGGACACACATAACTAAATCGATTTATTTTTCGATTCTGATCCGATCCGTACACTTGAGTCTATATCTACCCCTTCCTTCTTCTCTGCGTTAGAAACGTAATGGCAAATTTGTTATACCCTTTGACTATATAGTCATACGGGTACATAAAGGCAACACAAATAGGTATTGCGGCCTGTTGCGCGTTCTACTTCAACAACTTTCTATTAATTTATAAGAAATATTATTTAATTTGTTTATGTTATATATTTTATATTTAAATTATATAACCAAGGGTATTTGTGAAGAAATATTATTTTTCAACAAATTTTTTTCCATTAAATATTTCATAATCTGTATTCTTCACGAATCGAACTCTAACCTACTGGGTTATTAAGCTAAATGCTTATCAACCCTCTCATATCATTTACTTGAAACTATTTTAGTACTTCAATATGACCTAAGATTAAATTGAAACAAGTGATAAAAAAAACAAAAGGTTTTTAAAGAAGCACATTTTTAAAATTATATAGAGTTTCATACCGAGTATTTTATAAAAATAAATTATAATATTATAACATATTTATTTCATCAATTTATTATTAATTATGAATAATAGTGAAATCTATAATTAGAATATAATCTAATGCATTCAAGAAAAGCTGTTAACAAGTGCGAAATATAATGTTCGAGCTTCAATGTTGACGTTTAATTTTGGAAAAATATACACTAGTGAATAAGTTAAGAATTTATAAAAAAAGGAAAGTTTTAATTTTTAGATCCTAATAGTGAAAGTTCTCAAAATTTTTAGTAAGCAAACTTATGATGTATTTCGAAGATCTATCCCCACCCAGCTGCCCCACATCTTTACCAATTTTTTTAGGTTCTAGGAATTAAATTGGGAGTTCTACTAAAATTTGGAATTTAACTTAAAATTAAATCTAAGCAAAAATAGTTAAAACTAACCGACACTTTCTTCAATTTTAAGAACCCCTTTTAAATTTAAGGAAAACCTTTAACATATGTTGAAATATAATGTTACAGCTTTAAATTTTGTATATTACTAAAAAGTTCTTCCATGAAATTATTTTTCTTGTAATATCTACTCATAGTTAAAATAGTTTTTCTCTATTTTCAACGGTGTAAAAGTTTTTCAAAACATACGGTCGGACGGAGTGACATAGTGAAACTCAAAAGCAAATTTTTTCAAAAATTTTTTAAATTGTGCTAAAAAGGTAATTATTAATATTATCAACAATTAGCAATTGTGATAATAGAAATTTCCGAAACAAGAAAAAAATTTTCATTTCCAAGAATGTTTGAAAAATATTTCACTATTTCCATCTATCGGTCATTCTGTTCTTCCGGTTTATAGGTATCAAAACAAAAGAATTAGATTAATGGAAGAACTTTATACTGCAACCCCATCTATTACGCAGCTACAGCCTGCCAATAAAAAATAATTATTTTTTTTTAACTTTTGTCTTTTATCATAGTTTATGAAGTGGGGAATACTTCGCTTAAAATTTTTAATTTAATCAAATGGGATTGCAAATTATAAATGAAAATGTTTGCATTTTTTAATGAAATTTTCAGAAAAAGTAGATAATATTATATTTTGTTTAAATTATATATCATATTTAAATATTTCAGCACCCAAATAAGAACCGGTGATTTAAAAAACTCCCACAAGACTTGTGTATAAAAATGAACTAATTTTAAAGTTGCTTTCTGAGTACTGTGGCCTTTAGTATATAGAGGCATAGTTTACACAATAAAATCTTAATAAAAAGTTTTATGAAATTATTATAAATTTATTTTTCAATATACTCTTTATCAAAATTTAATGGCATTTGATTTTGACAGACGTTGAGTATATTTTTATTTTATTTAAATTGTTTTAATTATGAACTTAATATAGAATTTCTATGGCCTTCAAAAACATTTTAATAATTTAATTTCTATCCTTAATTTTTTTCTATTACTTTATTAAATCCTTAAATCCTATTTAAATTAATATTTAAATTCAAATTTTTAAAATTAATTCAAAATTCCTTTTTTTTGTTATATTTTTAATTTCAAAAGAAATTCTTTACTTCCAAAAATTCTCAGAAAATCTTGTAAACAAACACTTTTTACATTAAAACCACCATTTGTGAAACATTATTTAATTTTGAAAATGTGCTTTTTTAAAAATATTCGTTTTTTGAAATACTCAATTTTAATTAATTTTATTTGGTTGTTTTTAATTAATTAAAATGCTAACCTATCATAATAACAAATATTTTTAAGTTCCAACCTATCTCACCTATTAATTTATTTATTTGTTATTTTTAAATTATTAAAAGCAAATTTTTTTCTGTTTTGATTTAATGAATCATAAAGTTAATTAATTTTTTTTTAAACATTTGATTATCACATAAAATATTATCAAAAAATATTTTAAATTTCCTTATGTATTTTTACTTTGTATTAAATATTATACTCAATATTTGACTGAATTGTTGGATCGATCTCAATTATTGTCCAAAGTATAAAATAATAATTATTAAAATAAAAACAAATAAACATAATAGAACTGTTAATTACTTTTGAACTGTAAATTTCTACTTAGAATATAAATACTGATAAAACTTGTTTATTAATTCGTATTTGATAATAAGATCATGACATCGAAAAAAATATTGTATAAAAATATTATTGATAATATTTGAATAGACTTGCCATTTATTTTTACTTCAAAAGTAAAACAAAAATCTGCTTATTAAAAATTTATTATTAAAGTTTTATATTCTGTATGCATTTTTTTCAATCACTATAGTCACCTTCACAGTACTGTAATCTTGAAGAGGTGGTTCACGCGAGCGGTTTTTCTGGTTAAATGATTTGATCGACTGATTTAAAATTTAGAACAAGTTTAGGCTTCTTAAAGGGCGAGTTTAGGCTTCTTAAAGGACGAGTTTAGGCTTCAACAAATCTAAAATAGTGATGTGATAAATTGACAACAGTAACTTTAAGTTAATAATTATAAGAGTAACTTTAAATTTAGGTTTACAGTTTGATTTTGATAAAAAATTCTCTTGAACAAAATCGAAATGCCACATTAAGAAAATAGTCCTGATTAGCTGTAATTAAAGCAACTTAAAAAAGTGTCAAAATTTCGTATGCTAATATGCGATTGCATATATATATACCATAATTAAGTTAGCTTAGTTTGAGCTTTCATTTAAAATTGTACCTTTCATTCAACTTGAGGATGCACGGCGTACTTTGCACAAAACTTAAACAACTTAAATTAAAATGACATTTAAGTTGTCATCACAGTTGTGGTGTCTTCACACTTAGGTTTAGCTTGAATTCAAATTTTAATACAAACAAACATAAAAATATGTATGACATTTATGTTTTTTTTTATCATATAACTATTTATAACGATTGTGATAGTAAATTTACTATATATTCCAAGAAATTGTAAACTCAAGTTTTCTGATACCGATCTACTTGAGAATAAAAATTTAGTTTTTTTTTTTTGATTTCAACCACTTAATAGAATTAATTCAGCATAGTATAGAATTAGTGTTGTCTGAAGAACGATATGAATCAGTTTAAAATAATTTCATTAGTGTGTTTCACGCTTATTCACACCGCAATTAGTGAAAATAATGCTGTAATTGACGATTTAAATATTCGAGGAAGTATTTTAAAAAGTCATAATGGTCATGATTATTATGCATTCCGTGGTATACCATATGCAAAGCCGCCAATTGGTGAAAAACGCTTTAAAGATCCTGAACCATATGGCAAATTTGAAAGTATATTTGATGCTTTGGAAGAGGGCAACTTATGTCCGCAGCCTAAAAAATCTTTAAACAAAGGTGTTAACTTAACAATGTCAGAAGATTGTCTTAATTTAAATGTTTATACGAAATCTTTAAGCAAAGAAAATAAAAAACCAGTTATTGTTTTTATTCATGGTGGAGGTTATAAATTCGGAAGTGGAAGTAGTGAATATTATCATCCAAAATATCTTTTAGATGAAGAAATTGTCTTAGTGACAATTAATTATAGATTAGGAGCACTTGGGTTTCTTGTTAGTGGCACAAAAGACGCTGTAGGAAATTATGCATTCAAGGATCAAGTTTTAGCTTTAAAATGGGTTCAAGAAAATATTGAACATTTTGGTGGTGATCCAAATTCCGTAACTTTATCGGGTCACAGTGCAGGCTCTATGTCCGCTGTATTGCATATGGTATCACCGATGTCAAAAAATCTTTTTCATAAAGTCATCGGTATGAGTGGGTCGCCAACTGCTCATTTGATTAGAGATAATGCTAAATGGAGTAAACTTTTAGCAGGATACGTTGGTTGTCCAATTGATTTTGGCGATAAAATGGTTGAATGTCTACGCAAAACACCATCCGATGTACTTGTAGACGCATGCGCAGAATGGGATTCATCTAATTTAGCAAATTTAAAATGGAATTATGAAATTGAAATGGATTTTGGACAAGAAAGATTTTTAACTGATGATCCATCAGTTCTATTTAAGAATGGTGAATTTCATAAAGTTCCATTAATTGTTGGTATAACTAAACACGAGTTTGAGGATCAAGCTCACATTTTAGTATTGAATACATCTTTATTTAATGATGTCAAAGAAAATTTTAACAAATTTGCTCCCATAATTTTTGGATATGATTTTAAAAATACAGATCTTGATTTAATTACAGATACTATAAAAAAATTTTATTTAAAAGATAAACAAATTGGTATTTCAACAGAGCAGGATTTGGGTGAAATATTTTCAGATTCTCTTATCAATCATGGTGTTCATAGACTCGTACAGTTTGCAAGTGTATATCAAGATGTTTATTATTTTAGAATGGATTATAAGGGAAATCAGACATGTTCATTTAGAAATAGTCAAGGGGAACCACGTTATGTAGCTCATTCAGATGTTCTAAATTATGTATTTGTTTTCGAGTGTGCTCCAGAATTTAAAGATACTGATCCTGATTTTATTATGGTGAAAAGATTTACAAAATATTTTACAAATTTTGCGAGATCCGGTAACCCTAATACAGATTTAAATGAAGATGAGGTTAAATGCACTAATAATTGGATACCGGCAACAAAAGGAAATATTAAAACGCTGTACATTGGTGAAACTTGTTCAGTTAATGATCCACCGATTCAGGATAGACTTAATTTATGGGATAAATTATTTCCTGTCAATTAAAAAGTAAAATTTTAGTTAAATAAATATTTGTGATAAAAGATGTAAATTCGTAGTATTTTTGAGTACTTCATTCAATTTCCAACAGTCAACAGTGAGAATGTGACAAAAATCGCGAAGGTACAAGTCTCCCGGGGATGGCTTTTATGACTGAAAAAGCCACAAATTTTCTGAAATTTATAATTAAAATTTTGGGGCTTTGGCATAGGAAAATAATAGATGGCATTTCGAGATTATATATTAGGAAGCGTATTAAAGTTGATTCAAAATCAGAATTGTTCCTTTGTCTAAGTTATTTTTAAATTCGTGTTAGCGAACATTGGTAACAAAATTTTAATGGAAAATTTACCTAATTGTTGTCATAATGAATTTTAATATTTCAGTTAATGCAGTTATAGTCTCTAGGGGAACATTGCAATTTTGAGTCCCGGTGGCCCTTTTCCTCCGGGAGTTTTATAATAAGGCTGTCAGAAGTATATAATCAAATAGGGAGAGTCACATAATCTCGATTTAGTAAATATTTTTTTTTTAATCAAGTTTTTAGAAAATCTGGTTTTTAGAAAACTCGGATTTTATGAAAAAAGCTTGTTGTTATCAATTTCAGAATTGGATACAAAATCAAAATTATCAACCTTTTTCTCAATATAAAAAAGAGATTTTCTAAAACGAGATTTTTAAAGACAAGATTTCTGAAACAAGATTATCTAGACCGAAATTTCGACCCCAACCCAATAAAATATTGTTTATTTTATCAGCTGTTTTAATAAGAATATTTCATCATAATTAATAGATAATTTAATTTATTGCACCAATTCCCACTTCCCGAATAAAAAAAAATTTAGAATTCCAATTCTAAGAGAAAATTTAAGATTGTCCCTATAACAATAGTAAGTAGAAGCCTATCTAGATTTAAAACGATTAGTAATAGTCTAACCTTTAAACTAAACTTAAAAGGGTAGATTATATTATAAGGGATGGTTAATTCTATTAAATAAAGTTTCTCATATATTTTCATTATTTTAATTTACTTACTTTTTTTATAAATTGTTGATTCAAGTAAGTAAAGGTTTACTTTAAAATAAAAATTTGCTGTTTTGCTGATATATAAAGCATTGAAATTTCAAAAATTAAATTAATTTTTACTAGAGAACACAATGAAGCAGTTTGGGAAAAATTTATTAAAATATACGAGTATTTTGTTGCTATCGATTCATACCGTAGTTTGTGAAACTGATCTTTTTATTGCAGCATTGAATATTCTTGGGATTATTATACAAAATCATAAAGGACAGAATTGTAGTGCATTTTTGGGTATACAATATGGAGAAGCTCCTATTGATGAAAAGCGGTTTAAAGATCCTGTACCATTTGGAGCTTATAATGAAACATTTAATGCAACAAAAAATGGTAATTTGTGTCCACAAAATGTTAACTATATAAGTCCAGGCTATAATCTAACAGTATGTGAAGATTGCCTTAATTTAAATGTTTATACAAAAACTTTATGTTCGGATGCTAAATTACCGGTCATCGTTTTTATTTATGGTGGAGCTTATAAATTTGGAAGTTCAAGTAGTTACTATTATAATCCAAAATATCTTTTAGATGACGATGTAGTTATAGTAACACCCAATTATAGATTGGGACCATTCGGATTTTTTGTAAGTGGTTCGATAGATGCTACTGGAAATTACGCATACAAAGATCAAGTATTAGCTTTAAAATGGGTTAAAAATAATATAATCCATTTTGGTGGTAATCCTGATTGTATAACCTTATCAGGTCATAGCGCTGGTTCAATGTCTGTAGTATTGCATTTGGTATCACCAATGTCAACAAATCTAATTCATAAAGAGATTGCATTAAATGGTTCACCAACAAATCATTGGAGTCGAGATAATATTAAATGGACCAAAAAATTAGCAGAAGATGTTGGTTGTCCAATTGATTGTCCTGATCAAATGGTTGAATGTTTACGTTCAAAACCATGGCAAGTACTTGATGATGCATGTTATGAATGGGAAACAAATAATTTAGCAAATTTAAAATGGAATTATGAAATTGAAATGGATTTTGGACAAGAAAGATTTTTAACAGATGATCCGTCAGTTCTTTTTAAAAATGGTGAATTTCAAAGGGTTCCATTAATTGTAGACATAACGAAACAAGAGTTTGAAGATCAAGCTCATAAGCTGGCATTGAATACAACATTATTTAATGAATTTAAAGAAAATTTCAACGAATTTGCTCCAACATTTTTTGGTTATTCATCTGAAAGTTACGATCATGATTTTATCAGTGATGAATTGAAAAGTTTTTATTTAAATGATGAACCAATTACGAATTCTAGTGAATTACAATTAGGTGAAATATTCTCCGATACTCTTATTGGTCATGGTGTACATAGATTAGTAAAGTTTGCAAGTGAATATGTTGATGTTTATTACTTTAGAATGGATTATAAGGGAAATAAAACTTGTACATTTAGAGATAGTAATGGTGAACCAATGTATATAGCTCATGCAGATATATTAAATTACATATTTATTATTCCATGTGGTCCAGAAATTCAAGATACAGATCCAGATATTATTATGGTAAAAAGGTTTACAAAATATTTTACTAATTTTGCTAAATATAGTAATCCAAATACCGGCATTAATGAAACTTATGTACAATGCACAAATAATTGGCCACCTTCGGTATCAGGAAATATTTCAACATTGTATATTGATAAAAATTGTTCTATTGGTGGTCCACCATTTACAGATAGATTTAATTTTTTGGATTACTTATTTCCTGTTAGTTAAAAATAAATTGAGTTTTCATTTTAAATTTCAATTGCTCTATACGGAGTTGTTTAAATAAACGGATATGTTGAATCCATAGTTTTAGGTTGTGCTTTTTCTGAATTTTTTGGAAAAAATGTTAATTCAATAAATTCATATAATAACGGATAGATGATGTCCGTAAATTATAAATGGATTTGTGTTAGCTAGAATTCATGCTGATTCTCTTTGGAAAATTTAATACTTGCAATTACGCAATTTAATAGATGTCTGTGCAAATTAAGTGTTCCTGACACACAGCCTAGATCAATTGCTGAGGTAAAGGAAATCTCAGTATTTACAAAACTAACCTACCCCTGGATATGAAGAAAATTATATAAATGGGTTGGGGTCGAAATCTTGGTTTAGTAAATTCTGCTTTCACACAATCTCGTTTTTAGGAAATCTCGCTATAAAAAATATTTTTTTTTATATTTTGGGTTTTATTGATTTGGTAAATTTTTCTTTATAAATTTCATATGTTTGAGGTTTAAAGTTTTCGGGAAAAGAGAATATCCAGATTTTGAGTACGATAGGGATATTCATTAGGGTTTAATTTACAATTGCTCAAAAATATATTCCAATATAAATATTATGAATATTTATAAATTAGGAAGGATTTTGAAGTTAAGTTATTAAATTTGGGCTAACCTCTTTTCCGAAAAATATTCAAATTTGTATCGACTAGAATAAAAAATTAATAAGTAATTAAAAATTAATAAACAAAAGCGTACTTTTATTGTCCCGGAAAAAACATAAATACCTTATGTTTGATCCAAATAAATAAAAAATGTTTGATCTTAATAAATATAGGAGCAAATAATAAATATTTTATCTTAACAAATAATGGGGAGGAACTAAAATTAAATTATAAATATATAGAAAATAATAATATAAAAAATATATAAACCAATAATTTAATTGAATAATATAAATTACAGATGCCAATAGAATATCTACCTATTTAATTTTAAGCCATTCTACACGTGATAAAGCCAAGTAATGCCCTATCTCTTAGTTTATGTGAAGGTCAGCAAGATCATGGTAAAAATATATTATAGGTCCAGTACCTCTCTGTCTCCTAATTAAACTTGTACTTATTGTTCAGACGAGCTTGTTTGCCAGTTGGGCAAATAGCAAATATAGAAAAGTATATATAATAATGAGAAAAATTAGTTAAATTATGATATTGAGTATCAATAACGATAATAATAGGGGTAAATTTTAACAACTGTTTTTAAAAATGAGGCAACTAATTTTTAATTTAATAATTTATTGAGATTTAAATAGCACAATTACAAAATCTGTTTTTAGCACATTTTCAAAAAATTTTGTAAAAATGTGCCTATATAGCTTCACTCTGTCCGTCCGTCCGTCCGTATGTTTACAAAAACTTTTACACCGTTTGAAATAGAGAAAAGAAATTTTAACCATGGGTAGTTTTTGCAAAAAAATAATTTCGTAGAAGAATTTTTTTCTGTAGCCCCACCTGTTACGGGGCTACAGCCCCCCAAAGTTGGAAAAAGCCCTATATTTAAATTGTTATAACAAGAGTTCTGTTACACATATTATCAATCTGAAAACGGCAAATGATAGCTGGTTTCATAAACTTTATATATTTTTAAAAGACAAATGTTTAGGGTTGCCATACGGTACTAAAATTTAACATTACGCAAAACTCAATTTTCGCAAAATTTTTGGCCACACATATCTTCTAAACGGTTCAAGCTAGGGTCTTGAAATTTTGGGAGAAGTTAGATATTCAGAAATTAGTAGGAGTCGGTTAACAAAATTTTTTTGTCAAGCCCCCTATTTAGGAGCTATAAGGGCTCGAAAATTGAAATTTTGCTATTTTTAAGCACCTGTAACTTGAATACCTGTCCAAGTTTTTTTTTATTAATATACAAAATTTAAAGGTCCAACATTATATTTTAACATATGTTAAAGGTTTTTCTTAAATTTAAAAGGGGTTCCTTAAATTGAAGAAAGTGTCTTTCAGTTTTACCCATTTTTGCTTAGATAATAAAATTCTAAGTAAAATTCCAAATTTTTGTGTAATTCACAATTTAATTCTTAGAACCTAAAAAATTAGAGGATATGGGGGGGGGGGAGTTGAAGTTAGATTCTTGAGAAATTTGGCAATCTTCCCCATTGAAGGGCTATTAGAACTTTAAAATAAAAAATTTACTGTTAGCAGTAAATTTTAAAAGTAAGCAGTAACTTAGTCACCACGGTATATATTTCCAAAGTTAAACTCAGTATGTAATACAATATAATTTTGAAAATGTGCTTTTTTAAAAACCCTCGGTTTTTTTTCATCACTTGTTTTTTTTTAAATATAGATAATTTTAATTAATTAAAAAATATTTAAATAAAATATAATTTTATACCTGTACGAACAAAATAGGTCGCACAGATACAGTATACGCTTGTTCCAGTTGAGGTCCATTCATATAGAGACATTCTACTGGGATTTTTGTCTCAACTCTATTATTTTTCAAAAATTTTTCTTTTGTAAAAATGTGCTTATATAGTTTCACTCTGTACATCCTTTCATTCATCTGTCCCTTCGTGTTTTTGTCTTGACAAAACTTTTACAACGTTTAAAATAAAAAATTAAATTTTACTACGAATAAATACCGCGAAAAAAAATAACTTTGAAGAAATTTCATTTCAAGTTTTTTTGTGTAGCCCCATCTGTTCCGGAACCACAGCCCAAAGTCTTTTATTGTTAAAACAAGAGTTCTATAGATATATAGAATATTTATAATCTGAAAACGGCGAAAGGCAGCTAATTTTATTAAGCTTTTAGATTTTTAAGCTTTATAAATACTTCTAAGATATATTTACAGCGTTGCCATACGCTACTTTATTTTTACCGTTATGCCAAACTCAAATAATATGCAAAATTTTCGATACTTCTTATTTTCTAAACGTCTCTAGGTAGAAACTAGAAATTTTGGAAGAAGTTAGATTTTTAGAAAATAAGGTAAGAGTCATTTAAGTACAATTTTCTTACGTTAGAAGTCTGTTCAGGTGCTGTGAGTGGTCCAAAACTAAATTTTTTTATATTTTAAAACAACTGTAAATTGAATACCTCTCCAAACTTTTTTTTTAATAGTAATATACAAAAAGCCAAAATATTATAATTTTTATATATTGCGTTAAAGGTTTTTCTTAATGTTAAAGTGTATAACTTTTACATAATATGATTTAAAGATCCATTAAATTTTAATGCAAGTGACAATTTTTTTATTTGACCCTGAAAATTTTGACAAATGGTAATGACAGAAACTCATTTGTTGGAGAAATTCTTTAATTAAGAATATATTTCCACGTTCTAGTATTTTAATGTATCTGATCGATAGTTTAGTGGCAAAGTGAAGGCTTTTCAATAGAAACCCAACCTCAGGTTCAAACCCAGGTTGAATCATATCTAATAAAAAAATATAGTGTATATTAAAATAATTTAATAATAAGTCCAAATGTCAAATTGGCAAAGGATTAATATTATCAGGTTATATTTACTATAGTCTGGTACTACAAATAAATAAATACATAATCTAATGTGTTGCTTTCTGTCAATGTCATTCTGATTTGAAAATTGCTGAGAATTTAAAATTTAAAATTTTAAATTGAACTAATGAAATCTTATTTTCTCTGTCCTTCTCACATAAACTAAGTGTATGGGAATTCACTGCATTAGTGTGTTAAAAAAAAATCTTCGATTTAAATCTCTGTATAACACCTCGTTTTTAAATTTATTACAATTAAATACAATGAACAAAAATAAATATAAATAATAGAAAATATCAACAATATTTTTTTTTTTATTTTATTTAGTTTTGTTTTATTCTGTATATATGTAATATACGTATATATATACATAAGTATGTAAGTATTACCAATCAGGGTAAAGCTAATAAAAGCAAAAATAAAAAAACCAAAACAAAATAAATAAAATGTGAATTGAATAAAAATTATTACTTTGACTTTTCACCATAAACATTTTGTTGTCATTATTATATTGTGGTGTGTAGTATACGTGTATAATACACCAACAACAAGTGAGTGTTTGTTAGTTTTGCACTTGTTGGTTGTTTTTTTATTAAGAAATTTTCTATTTTTCTAATAAAATATTTTTTAATATATACGACCTACACAATATACACACAAATATTTATTTACAAAATATATACATATATAAGTGTATTAGTGAAAGGTGAAAGGATTGTATTAAATTTTCCATTATTATACCTAATAAATTTAATTTAATTTTATTTTTATTTTATTAAAAAATAAATAAATTAAAGAAAATGAACAACAAATTAAAATTCATTTCTAATAAATTTGTATTTGATATTGAATGTAGGTTGAAAAGGAGGTTTAAATCTATTTTTATATTTTTAAAATTTTTTAATTTAATAAAATGGTGGAAAATTTAATAATTGGTTTTAGAAAATGGTGGTCTAGATTTTAAAATTAGAAGGGCATTTATTTTTAAAATTTTGTTTCGAAAAATATAAATAGAGTGAAAATAGCTTTATTATGAATTTATTTCGTTTGTATTATAACCTCAAAAATTAAACTTTGTACAACTTTAACTCTTAAATGGTCAAGGACTCGAATGATGTATTTGAATACAGATCCTTGAGGATATTTGGGAAGGGGAGACTAAAATTGGCAGAACTCTTCAATTACAAAAGAGTCCTTAGCCAAATGTGTTTCAACATCAATTTAGAAATTTCGCTCTATGACAACTTTGACAAAGAATTTTTATCGTAGAGCTGTCAGTTTTACTCTAGCGACTATTTAAAAAGTTCGAAACTACATTTTGATAATACACAAATTGCTCTTAAAAGTTAAAAGTGCCGTATGAAATTTTTAATATTTTTACAAAAACAAATATTATAATATAACGGTTAATGGTATTTATTTAATAAAGTACTCATTATCACATAATCAAAACATAGATACAGTTTTTATAATATTTAAAAAATCAAGTGAGGTTTTTCTAACTTCTAGCACTTTATGATCAATATTTGGCCAATCAATAGGTTGATAGTAGAAAACTTTTATTAACTATCAAAAAAATTTAGTATTCCGAAATATAATTGATAACAATATCAATATTTTTGATAAATTTTTTTCAATTGTGAATTTGATCAATTATTTTGACATTTGTAAAATTTTAAAATAAAATTTTTGTTTCTTGTTTGATTTAAATTGAAAACATATATAAGAATAATGGCACTAGTTTATTGGTATTTAGATACTGACGAAGACACAGAAAAAGAATTTTTAAGGCAGATGAGCATAACTATAGGAGAAACATTAGATATTTATCGAATCCTTTGGGATTAAATAACCAAAAGTAAGTACAACTTTTTTTTTCAAATGAGAGAGCTAGTTTTGGATCAAATATCTCTGGCAATTTTTAAATTAAAGATCAATAGGCCTAATTATTTCTGGCCTATTATTTACTACTTTAGTCCTTAAAAAATTTAATTTAATATTTATTAGTTAAAAGTTAAATATAAGTTTTTCTATTATTTTAATTCATTTAATTTAAATTTATTCTGCTCAAAAACTTTTTTTCTCAAATCAAAAAACCAAAATTTCTTCATTGATGTAATAATTGACAACTGACAACTAGATTTTATTTCGCAATAGTAATTTTGAGTTGATGGTTGATAGTTGATAAATGTATTCACAATTTTTTCAACATAGTTGAAAAGTTGCATTGCAAAACCATTTTAAGAATATGGTTATATAAATTGATTGATACTTTTCAACTATCAAGTTGATAGTCGACTGACATAAAAGAGGCCTTTATTTAAAAATAATTTCAATTATATAATTGAGTAATGCGTATTTTATTACTTAGTTTAGATATGTACTTATATTTTATTTTAAAACGTTATTTGTAAATGTAAATGATCAATTTCACTTAAAAAATATTACTCTTTACTTTTAAAACAATTTGTACTTTATTATGACAATCCAGTAACCACTTTAATTTAATATTAAGATTATTTTAATAATAATTAAATTTAAATATTTAAAAAATTAAACTTTTATCAGTTGAATCTGCGTTCAGATAAAAAATTTAGGTACTAGAAAAAATTTAGCTACTCAAACTATTCTGGTTAGGCTAGGATACTATTATTTAATTTGATTATAACGGGAATTGTAATGTAAATTACTTTTTTCAGCAGTTTTCCTTAAAAAAGCTTACGATCTGCGCGGAAATCAAACCCACACTCCCTCGGTTGATACGTAACATATTCTTTCCAATCGAAGCTGAGTTCAATTTAAACTTGTCTATGCTTTAAGGAATTAATTATATTTTGTAATTTTTTAAAATTATAACTCTAATTTCAAGAAGCACAGCTCCAATCATTGACCAAAAATTCGATAAAAATATAAACAAACAAGTTCTGAATTCTTATGCATTCAAGCACAATTGCAACGATCATCATCAAACCAAATTTTTAGTCGCTATCGAAGTGAAGAGTTCTGGAGCAGGTAAGATCAAATATCATTCATGATTTTGTAAATTCCAAATTATGGAAAAACTAGAAAATAAACTCATCTAGGGTTAAATTTACTTTAGGAAAACACAATTTTTTAATTTACATAATTTAGAAATTTTTAGAAGACTTTTTTAAGCCGAAAATATCCTAACAATTAACAGTTTGTACAATTTTAAAGAAATTAATTTTTAAAGTTAAATCTTCTTATTTCATTAAGTAAATTTATAATTTTAAACTTCAAAAGAAATTTGTTTGATTTGTTGAAAAATAGTTAAGCGGGGTGAAGGCGATTTTCGCATGAAGCTTTTTGGTATTTCAACCAACCCAAAAAAAAACATGTTAAAATCGTTTCCGTTTCCTTGAAATAAAATGCTTTTGAACTAATTGCATATTTTTAGGCGAAGTTTAAATAAATTACCTTTAAATTCCTTTCCTTACAACATCCCCTTCATTTCTTTGATTAAAATAATTAAAATTAGATGATTTTATAATAATTTAAATCTACGTAAAATTGGTGCAAAAAAAGAGTTTTTTTAAAGATCTTGAAATAAAATAAAAAGATCTAGAGAAATAAAATTGTCTAATAAATGAAGAAACAACTGGAATATAACTTTGTTATATTAAAGATTTAATCTATCCTTTGCGAAAAATATCTAAGATGTTAAAATATATTATATATATATGTACATAAGATGTTTACACAATTTTAAAACAAACACCAGAGAAAAAAATAATTTATGTAAGCTGAATTATAAAGGTAGTGAAACAATGGACAAGTTTAATGACTTTAGGTATCTGTATCTTACATCAGGTAATTTATATTAATTAATTGCAATTAGTGAAAAAAAGTTAATATACAAAATGGGTTTTCTTGTGGGTTTTTGTTGTCTTTTTATTTTTTTTTTTTAATTTATTGTATTTAAGTTTAAAATGTGTTGGAAAATTTTGTCATTTACAACGTATTAGGTAAATTTTTTAAATAAAAACTCTTTGGAGTAGGATTGTTTAGGTATAAATATACGTTTAAACAAAACCAAAAATGTCCTTTAAATAATTTTTAAATGTTGCAATTCTATGTAGGTTGAATTGTTAAAAAAAATCGATGTAATTAATAAAATTGCGTTTAATTAAATTTAAAAGAATTACGTTTTAATTTACACTTCAATATTTAGGCTTATGATGAATTTGTATAGAACTTTCTATTGTTAAAATTTAATATTCAAATCACAATTAATTTTTTGCGACGCCATAAGGATCCGAGAGACATCGCATTCGATATTTAAAAATTATATTTTAATCCTGGAACTGACGGAAGTTTCATTTACAGAAAGACAGAAATTCATTTACTGTAATTTCCAGAGTGAGGAGTTGGCACATATGTGTTAAATAACCTTCAGATGGATATGAATCAACGTCCTTTCCGAAAATTTATCATTAACTATGTGCAAGAAGTGAGGGCTTAAGGTATGGATAACTTTAAAATTGCAATTACTAAATCATGACATCTTTACAGAAAAAATTAGTTTAACTTTAAAATTGCTCCAAAATCCAACTTATAATTTGAAGCTTGGCTTTAAGTTTAAAGTTATAGGGCTTTTTTTAAAACTTATCACGTGATTTTTTTGGAAAATAATATCATAATAAAGAACTGTGTTAACAATGCGTTATATGGTGCCTAGTGAAAACTTAAACTAAGATCATAGTTTCGTATTAGTATACAAGGACGAAATATGAGGAAATGAACCTAGACTAAAATTAAGAAAATTTTAAGAAAAGTCCAACCAAAAACTTACAAAATTTATTATGACACGATTGATCAAACCTAGTTTATAGTAAATAAATTAATAATAATTTTATTTTATATTTTAAAGATATTACCAATTTAAAGTACGCTTACAATTTTAGTAAGTTATAGTTCAGTCTGACAATACTTGCAATCAGTTTAACTGAAAATTTTGACACAAACTACCAAATAATACAAAATAATATCTAATATTTTGTTAAAGTAATAGAAAAATGAAATTTGCTTACAGTATTCCACTGGTTCAACTTCAAAATCTCTTCTAATTTGGTATTAACATATATAGAATTCGTAGTATTTAACTGCCTCTATTGCGCCGCTGTGTATAACCTAATGGAGAAGTAATTTTTTTGCAAGGTCACACTAGTTTCAAAAGTTAAGGGACAAATGATATTTTCACATTATTTTTTTAAGTTATAATAATTTGGTATCTGTTCAATAGCTAAAAAAATTCTTCCTTTATAAGCTTAAAAACTAAAATTCCTTAATCCTTAAAATCAGAATATGAAACAATTTTTATATTTTTAGTTTGAAATTTTTTTTAAACAACGTAACACGAAGAAGTTTTAAATTTTATCATATTTTAAATTTTTGAATCTGTAGTTTAAAATTGCAGTACTTTTTATCTAATCTACCTTCCAGATGCAGTATACAGATGGTTAAAATAATTTTTAACATTTGTAACAATAGGTACTATTTTTTAACCAAAAATTAAATGAAAATTTCCTGTTCATGGGTTGTTCTATTTAGAACATGGTTAGTATTTCAAGAGGGTTTTTATTTAGTTACATTCTTAACAGATTTCGAGTGACCTTTGACGAATATTAATGTCCACCTGTTTTTTTTTTATTCAATCGACCAGTTTTTTTGAAAATACTTAACATGCTTTGCTTCATTTGCTTTCGGGTCCATCTCAGTTTGTTTTATTTTTATGTTCAAAATTAGTTTTTTGATATTATTTTTTTTTAAATTTTCGATTAAAGAACCAGCTGCTCAATGTTAACTCATTTTCAACTTTATATGATGTAAGTGTATAACTCCTTTTTTTACAGTGAATTAGAAAAGTCCATTATTTAAGCAAGAGTATTAGCATTTCTAGTTTCGTATAGCAAATTTCGTATTTTCTAGATTATCGACAGACTGATATTCTGTAATTCGAAAATTGCATACACAAATTTCTTCAATTGGAACTTTAATTTTCATAATCTTGATACTTATACAATCCATTTTTCAAGATTCTTCAATTTTTAAATTTTTCACAAAAAAATCAAAAAAAATAATGGCAATTTTTTATAATATGACAATTAAAAATTCAAATTATTTCGATAGCAACTTAAATGGCATTTATTCAGAAATCTTATATTTGTATCTCAAAATCTCCATGACATCGTAAATGTGTTTGTGACGTCGTGAATACAATGTCGCATGATCGTAAATGTTAACTTAAAAAATTTTACATTGTCTCATGATCGTAAATTCATTTTACATTTTATTTACAACCCATTTTCACAAAATTTTTTTGGATACACAAATAAAAAAATTAAAAGTTATTTGAATTTTGGTTAGTTAAATTTTATTTTTGTGGTGGTGAAGTCTCTAATTAAAAAAAAAAAAAAATAATGGAAGAAAAATAAGTAAATATTAATTTATACTTTTCAAGGATTGTTTCTGTAGAAAAAATTTAAATTTTTAATATTTCATTATGACGCAATCGGTATTGTAAACAAAATATATTGTATTTTCGAACACAATGTGTTCAGAAATTTTACGTTGTGTTATTTTAACATTGTATCAGATCAGGTTGAAGTTTTTTTACGACATTAACGATGTCACCCTCTTTCGAATTCTTAAGTTGATAATATTAAATTGCCTTTACGTTCGACAATGACGATATAATCATTTCCTTAAATGAGATACGATATATATAATTATTTAATAAAAACAACAAACAATTTAATTTTTACACAAATATTTTATTTTGTTTTTTTATTTTTTTTAATATTAAATTTTTTATTTATTTTTAATTTAGTTTTATTTATTTGTATTGTTTTTTTTGTTTTTTAAATTTTATAAATGTTTTATGATAATATATGGTATATAGTTTTATCATTATTAATTAATAATGTCTCATAATTATAAAAAAAAAAAAAATGATTTTAACTGATTTTTTTTTTTGTTTTAATTAATTAATTATAAATTAAGTTTTAAATTTTTTTTTTTTTCAATTTCTTAAAAACTAATAAAACAAAAAAAAAGCAATAAAATAAAATTTGACAAAAATTGGAAAAAAAAATATGCAAAATGATTAATAATTAGAATATTATATCAAAAATAAAGGAATAATGTCTCACATTAAGGTATATTTTTTTAATTATTTGGGAGGTAATATATTTTTTTTTTTTAATAATTTATATTATATTAATTAATTTTAATAAATTTTTTTTTTTATTATATAATTCACATATTTTACTAATAGGTTATATGTGATATAATATGTATAATGGAATAAAATTTCAATTTTATGTTAAATTTTGTAAAAAAAAAATTATTATTAATTTTATTTATTATTAATTCATTAATATTCTTTTTTTAATTTTTTTAAAGTATGTATTTTCCTTTTAATACCTAATTTATTTAATATTAATTGTATAAATTAGGATTTTACATTAAATGTAAAATATAAATTATGATATATAGTTTAGGATTTTAGTTAATAAATTTCAAATTTTAAAAATTTAATAAAATAATTTGACCAATTTTAAAATTTTTTTCATATGTCTTACAGTGATTGTTGAAAAAAAAATTAATATTTAAAATATTTATACGAAGTGTTTATTAGTTTCAATTCAACCAATTTAAAGATATTCAGATTTAACAAATAGCTTAAATGTGAGATGCTGTGACTACGATAAGTGCAAACAAAATCTTAACTGAACTGCATGTACCGAAGGATGGATATATAACATTTAGATGTATTAACATTTCCTATTTATTATTCTTCTTCTTTGAATTCCAAGCTTGAACTCAAGATTCTAATAGAAATAACATAAGAACTTCAAAAAACCATATATATGTATAAAATTTTAATTAAAGATTTTGTTTTTGGTTTATTTTTTTTTTGAAAATTTAATAAAAAAATAAATAAACATTCACTGTAGATCATATTTTATATTAATTTTATATTAATAAATGAAGAAATTGGTTGGCAGTTAATTGCTGCTAAATTCAATTCTTTGTTTTTACAATTTGTTTTAAAAGGGTAAATAATGTTTTTTTTTTTTTTTTTTATTTTAAAATTATTTTATAATTTAATTAATTAATTTTTATAATTATGTTTTTAATTTTTTAATAATTTTCTGGTATAAAATGTTATTTTGTTTATGAAAATGCTATTTTTATTGTATTTATTTTGTATTTTAATTAAACCTTTTGATTAATACAAATCTGTTTTATTTTAATAGTTAAGATTGTGCAGTTTTTCTAGTTTATTTTCATTATTTTTGTTAATTATTTATTTTTTGTTTTTGCATTTAATTTAATTTTTTAATATTTTTTTTTAAAGCAATATCACTTACATATTTGTTTTTTTTTTTTTTTTTTTTAATTTTTTAATATTAATTGTTTTTAATGTATTTTTTTTTTTTTGTATTTATATTCTACTTTTTTTTTTTATATTCTGTATAAATGTATAAAAAGCATATCTTAATTAATATATGTTTAATATATAATAATTATATATAAAAGAAACACAAAATTACATTTAAATATAAATATGTATATATATTATGTATATAAAAAAAATTTAATTTATTTATTAATTAATATTAATATTAATATTTTTTTTTTTGTTGCAAAATGCATTAAAATATATATATATATATATAAAAATTGTTGGAATATTAATTATTTGTATTTTCGGTTTTTTTTTATTTATTTAGTTAAAAAAAATATTGTAATTTGGCTCTTCTGTAATTTACTGTGTTTTTGTTTCTTTAATTGTATCTATTTATTAATTTTTTGTCACTTTTTAGTAAAAAAATTTTTAAATTATTAATTATATAATTTATTGACGGATATTTAAATATATTATTTTTTAAAAAAATATTTCACAACTATAGGGTTTCATTTTATTTTGTTTGATAGAACACACACGATATACATTGTATTATATGATAATGTGCCTTCTTGATCTTATTTGGTAATTTAAGGTTATGGAGGACTTATTAAATGATTTAGATTTCAAGTAAAAAAATTTATATTTTTTTTAAAGTTCATAATTGTGTGTTTAAAAGATGAACTATTAGTTTTTAATACCGATGAGTTGTGATAAGGCATCTATCTTATTAAGTTATTTTCGTTGAACTTATTCATTATAATGGATCCAGAAGGTAAAAAATGGTTAATGCACGGTTTCTTTTATAACTATAGTGTATATTAAATTATAGCCGTGATCTTTTACATATTAAAAGTATGTATTACCCTAAATGGTTTTTAAAATTTTTTTTTTTTTAGAAATTATAGAAACAAATTCAGGTTTCTTTTTTCAAACGAATTTTATGGATACTAAATATAATATATATATTATGCAATATATTATATGTTTAATATAATGTTAAAACGAACAAATGGGTCTCGTTTCAGGAGTAAGTCATTGCATAAATTTTGCTACCACCAGACTAAAATAAAACTAAAATTAATAATAGAAAACTTGTTTCAAATTTATGACTTTATAACTGATTGTAGAATCTATCTTATAGAATCAAATTTATAGAATAATATAATAATAAATAGAGAACTTTTATCTAAATCAAATGTATATCGTTCAATTAGTTTAAAATATACAAATATCTTTATAATATATTTTACTAATGAATATAAATATATAATTTAAATTTTAAATTGTGTTTTTAAAATTATGTAAAATTTATAAATTTATTACAATTTGGAGAAAAAATAAATTTAATTGAAAAAAAAAAAGTACAAACTACCCATTAACTTATAAAAAAAAAAATATACATAAGTAGTTATAATTTTTTAAATATTTTAATTAACTTTTTTTTTTTTTTTTAATTAATACATTCATTAAAAGTATGTAAGGAGGAGGTATATATATTTATTTTTTTTTTTTTGTAATTATATTAAGTATATGTATAGGTAGTATATAAAATAGCTAATATTTTAATTAATTAGATAATTTAAAAAATTTTTTTTTGCGATTATATAAAATTAGTTAATATATATTTATGTATAAAAATACATAATTACATAAGTTTTTTTTTTTTAAAAGAATAGTGATATTAGTTTTTTTCCATTTGCATACAAATTTGTTTTATTTTTGCGCATTCATTGTTTTTTTTTAATTTATAGCTAGGATTGGGTTTTACTTGTATTTAAATATAGTATAATTTATTTGTTTTTTTAGCAGGAATGCATATTTGTTTTAATTTTAACTGATATTAAGTATATTTAAATTCCTATTTATTGTTTTGTTTTAATTATTAAAATATAAATTATTTAATTTTTTTTTTTCTCAAATTTTTTGTTGCTTTTTATTACAAATACGGGTACACATGTTTTATAATTTATTTAATTATTTTTGTTTTAATATAATTTTAAAAGTATGAATATAAAGTTTTAATTTTTTTTATATCTTATATTTCTTGTTTTTTCTTTTTAATTTAATTTAATTTTTTTTTTCTTGTTTTTTATTTTATTTTGAATTATTATATAGTAAAATATAATTTTTTATTTAGTTGCTTCTTAATTGGTAAAGAATATTTTTAATATTAAATTTTATTAATAAAAATAATTCATATTATAGAAATATTTTTTTTTTATTATAATAAGTTTCTTTTTCTTTTGTTGTTTATTTATTTTTGCTGTTTTGTTATGGTTTTTTTTTTTTTTTAATTTAAAATTCCCATTGCGTTGCAGTTTCTGCATCTTCTCCAATTAATTTGAATAGTCCATTTTTAGTTGCTCCCAAATATTTAGAATTACAAGATCTATAATGAAAAAAAAAAAAATTAAATATTTAATTTAAATATAAATATATTATTAGATTGTCAAAAAAGAAGAAGGAAAAAATGTTTATCCCTAGGCCTAGTAACTATTCTTAATCCTTGTTATGTGAAATCAGAGGAAATTATAAAAATCGGAGACAAGCCTTTGCTATTATTTTAAATAATTATAAAGATAATTATTTTTGAATTAAAAAAAAATATTGAAAAAAATAAATTTGTAGCTCGGTATAATACCCTTACTTACAAAGTTGCAATTGAGGAACGGATATTTCTGGTTCTTTAATTGGGATAATGATTAACATTTACAATATAATAATTATAAATCATGGGTTTGTTTTATGTTTCTTTAGGTTATTAGTACAAAAATTCCTTTAGCTAATTAATTTAAAGAAATTTAATGTTTTAATTTAATTGAATCAGTCAGGAATTGTTTAAATATGTTTCAAAAATATATGAATATCAATTGCATATTAATATTCTGGAACTAGCATATATTTTCGGTTTTGAAACTTAAAAAAAGCCTCCTAATTTTAACATGCATATTTTAACCAAGAAAAATAGCTTAAAATAGTCGAGTCCTAAAATTCCAGCAAAACAACTTCATTGAAACCATGATTTTAAAACTGATTAATTTTTTCAAATGAATTATATATTATTACTTAATTTGTGTGTAATTTATTATTAAATCATTTGAAAAACTGCGATTGTTTGCCATGGTAAAATAAAGAATTTTATAACAGTTTCGATGCAATGGCTAGAAGATTCAGGCCTTTTATTACATCTATAAAAAGGTTTGCGGTTTGCCTTTTATAATGTACAGGAAAGGAAAAGATATATTTTTTATATTGGTTAGCAAAAACATTGATTCTGAATTGGCAGTAAGTTAAAAGAAAAAAAAACGAAAAACTTTACCTTATACAAATTCTAGTTGGTTCCCTTAATTCTAAATAAAAACCGTCAACAGGTGTATCAGCATCAACAGCAATAGAATCACCATCAATCCTCCAATATTTTCCACTGTGTGCTTTTAAATGTATAATACCCTTTTGGGCTCTTTCAACCAAAATTGTTTCATACATTGCTTTATTACATTCCAATTTGGTGCTATTTGGTTGTTTATAACCAACAAAACCTTGTTCACATTTTAATACCAATATTGGTCTAAAATTAAAATAAAAATCAATTAATTTTTTGTTTAATTATTATTATGTTAATGTATTTAATTTACCTATTAATTAAATAGAAATAAAATTTCGTAATATCTTCAATTGTATCTGATGTTGCAAATAAATGACCAGAACGTTTTGTTGCCAAAAATTTACCATTATTAGCTCTAAATGATAAGGAACCATCTCCATGCCATATTAATTCAAATAATGCATCAGCACATCGTCTATTACCAGTTGCTTGAATACCACCACCAGTTGATAAACACCAATAACGATCTTGTGTTGTTCGTAATGCCCAACGATGTGCTGCCCAATCAAATTCTAATTGAAATGTTTCATTTTCACCAATTTCATCTTGATTTGCTGTTACATCAACACCTTGTTTAACTGATACATAACGTGAATTTAAACCAGCTATAAATGATGCTTGTGGTAATGAATCTTCAAATGAAAATAATTCATCACGTGTTACAGTTGATGAACGTGATTTAAGTACAGCCTTTGATCCAATTGGTGATAAATATTGTCCTTCCCTAAAATTGATTTTTATTTATTAGTAAAGTGTTTTTTTTCAACAATTTCATATAATATTTAACTAACCCATCTCGTAGTGCTAAATGTCCACCATGATATTCAGCGCTAAACAGACATTCATCGGTGCAAATTGTTTGCAATTTTCCATTTGCATTTAAGTACCTAAAATAAAAAGAAGACTTTAATTAGCATTCAATTTTGATTGTTTATACTATTAGTGATCTACTATTGATCTGCTTGATCTGCTATCCAAATTTATGGCAAATTTATTCAAAAAAGTTAAAGTCTAGGAATTGTTTTAACTTTATTACTGATCTACTATTGATCTACTACTACTGACCTGCTTTTCTAAGGTGATGCAAAATTTATTTAAAGAAGTGAAGGTCTATAGTAATTATAATAAATTTAACTGAACAGTTCTTATGCAGCCTAAGAAGGTCTTTGATTTGATTGGATATAACTTTTTAACATAATATTGAATTACAATGAAAAAAATTAATATATTAGTAAGAGTTTTGGCAATTACTTTAAATTGTCCTATTTTACAAAAATTTGTATTGCATTCTAAAATATTTATTGATTTTAATATCTTTTAAACTAAAATAAAATTAAGTAATTAAATGTTGACCTATTTTAAGAATACTTCCTGATAAAAGTTCATTTAAATTGAAATGCATTAAAAAAAAACATAACCGCAAGTTCCGAAATCAAACAACTAGATCACTAATTATATACATAAAAACGTATAAGTAACTAATTCATATTTATATTTTTACATTAAATTTTGCAGATGTGTTCATTCATATATATACAGTTTTATATACTTACTTATTATTGCATGTATGTAAAGCATATCTTCCACCTTCATCAGCACGGAATTCAAGTGTAAATAAAGTATCTTCACCCCATGGAACATTAGCATCAACATGAATTTCATCTTGTGATTCTGATAGATGGGCAAATCTTTTACGTCCAACAGACCGTAAATTCACCTAAAAAAAAAACAACAATAAAACAATTAAAAATTTTTTTATAATGCAATTCATATTAAATACAATAAAACATGCTATTTTCTTACGGTAATATTAAAAATCAAAAATTATAATTGTTAGACAGACCGCTTCCAAGAAATTTTTTTTTACATTTTACATGAAACTCAGATATTTTTTTTTTCTTTTCCAATCATAATTACCTGTGGTCTTGCAGCTAAATGTACTGTCCAAAATTCACCTTTTGTTGGTTGTTTTGCAGTACATACTAATTTATCTGGAGTACCACCTAAGAAATAACCGCGTGATTCATTTTTCAATGCCCATCTACCGGAACCATCTTCAGCAATACTAATTTGAAAACGACTACCAGGATCACGTTCTTCTGATTCACACAATACATTACCAAATTGATCAACTGATAGATATCTATTTAAATGTGATCTTAAGTATATAATGCCTGAAAATTAAAAAATTAAAATGAAATAATTAAATATGTATGTGTAAATATTCACATGATATAATTTTGTTTTAAAAGTTAAGACATTAAATGATTATTGGGATGTAAGCACAGTGCGCATGCGCTTTAAATTTAATTACTTAAAAAAATTTAGAATGATCAACTACTGAATTTAATCTTGAGATTTGAATTAAATCTTGAATTAATCTTTAGAATAAAATGTTTTTTTTGGTGGAATCTAAAATTTGACCATTCTATGATTGGTACAATATTTAATAAAAACTTTTAAACTCATATTTTAAATTTAATTAAACTAACAATTCAAATCTTGGTGCAATTATTTATCAAACTCTCACTTGATAGACTGAAAGAGACGTATTTCATGCCAAACCATGCAATATTTAAAAAAAAAATTTAACTTTTTTTCTATGTACTGTTTTTTAGTTTAATTATAAGTTGGCACCTCAGATCCAAATGACTGGAAGCTAAATTAGAAGAACAACAAACACAAAACAATATATAAAATTAAAAATATGGCTTCAAGGTAAGACTTGCTTGAAGTGTGGCATCAACCATAAATCATAATTTGAAGAAAAAAATAAAGTATGGTTTTTCATCTAGTTTTAAAGAGTTTGCGGTCTCGTTTTTTAGCACATTTTGAAAAAAAATTTGAAAATAATGTGTCCAAATAGAGTTGACCGTCTGTCCGTTTGATCGTGTGTTTACAAAACTTTTACAACGTTTGAAAAAATAGGAAAATTTAAATACGGTTAAGTACGACAAAAAAATTATATTCTTGGAAGAACTTGTTTCGGGAGTTCCACGGAACTGCAGCTCCCCAAAGTGCCGAAAAACTTTATATTATAAAAGTTCGATATGGTATATTTTTAATACGTAAACGCCGGACTACAGAAATTTTATAAAAGCTTTATTAATCAGGGTTGCCATACGGTTTATATTAGGAACTTGAAATTTAAATAGGTGTTAGATCTTGGAAATGACTTTTGGATATAGTTTTGGGTAAAGACTCATAATGGTACATTGTTTAATTTTGAAAATGTGATTTTTAAAATCCCTTAGTTTTTTGCATTATTTCTTTTTAATCTATTGTATACAAATTTATAGACATTTATTATTTTTTAAACTCTGCGTTTTTTTTTTTTTAAATAATAACATTTTGCAGAATAATAAAAACTGTAATTACATACAAAAAAAAGATGAAAAAAAAAATTAGAAAGAGATAGAATATTTATTAAAAAAAAAATTAAAGTAAGTTAAAAAAAACGATATTATGGTTGTTATATATAGGATATGCTATAGATAATAACAATGTTGCATATGTTGCATATGCTGCATATATATGTATATATATATAGTTAATATTTATAATGATGATGAATTCACCGTTTGTCTGTAATATAATTTAGATTCTAGGCTATAATTAATGTCATGGATGCACAATTTATTATGATAAAATAAAGTTTTTTTTTTTGCCTAAGATTGATGGAATTTTCATTTTTGTTGCATTGCATTGCAATTTCGAAATTCATTCATTCTTCTATAAAATATATAAAATTGTTGAAAATGAATTGAAGTTATCAAAAGAAAAAAATGATGAAATATTTTATTAAATTTAAAAGACAAAAAATTGGTATTATTTTATTTTGAAAGGAATTGCAAATTTAAAAAATAATTTAAAAGTTATTTATCTTTATAATTCTCAAAGATAGAATTGAATAATAGTACAGGAAAATTAGAAAAAGAAATGTATTTGAGAAACTTTGGAAAAATCGCTGGGTTCAGTTAGGTTTCACCTACAGAAAATTGTGGACCCAATTGGACTTCTATTTTAGTATAAATATATTTTTGAGAAGTTTTTTATTTAAAAGTTTCAAAATGATCCGAAAAAGGACAAGGGAGTTCATTTTAAATTTGTTCAGATTCAATTCTGTCTTCAAATCTTTAAATCTGAATATGAAATCTTTTATATAATAAAACAAAAAATATTTCATTGTTGGGTTTTAGAAGTTTTGATATTCATTTACTAAATTTAGGAAAATTATGTTATTTAATAATTTTTTATCTATAAATTTATTAATTATTTCATAATAAAATCAGGTGTTTTTGTCATCAATGTTTATTTTACGTATTTTTATTACAGAAATATTATTTTGGTACTTGGTAAGCTTTTGTTATATATGCTTGTATGTATCTGAACAGTGCTAAATGTAAATTGCATATTTTTAGGGCAATTTGGAAAAAATTATTTAAAAATTTTAAAATCAAAAGTTTAATTGCATTATAATTTGTAGCTATTTATACTGATTCAGTTCTTTAATTTAATAAAAAAATATAATATAACAATAACAAACAAAGGTTGTTATTTAAATATACATTTTACATAATTACATTTTGTTAGTAAATATATTAAATAATAAATGATTAAATTGAAATCAAATAAAACGATTATATAAAAAAAGAATGTCCTGATAAAGTTAATTTACAAATAAAACAAACAAATAAACAAACAAACAAAAAAAACATAGTTTAACAAATAAAAATAATGAAATATAAAAAATATATGCCAAATGTTTTATGAAAATTGAAGCAGATTGACCATTTTAAGAGTTCATTAATTAATTAAAAATTGTAGTTGTTCATAAGATTATTTGAAGTTAGAAAGTATATAAAAGTAACTATTTTTTAACTTCATTATTAAATCAAATGTTGACGGTTTTTTTAAAAAATAATACTTTAGACTAATTTGTCATCGCTATGATATGACTAAACTTACTTTATTAAGAAATTTGTTAGAAATCATTAAAAAGTTCCAAAAAAAGTAGCATTCTCTTATAATGCACTAAATGGTATGGTTCTATTCTTCAATATTAATTACTAGTATTCATATGTAATAATTAATAATAAAATACTTGTAGCTTTAGAAATGTAATTTTTGTACTATAAAATGCCTGTACTATTTCGTTAGTAAATTTGTTTTTAATACTGATTACAGAATATTCAATTATAATTTACTGCAATAACTGAGAGCTATTTTAAGAAAAAAAATTATATAAAATATTTTTAATATAATTAAAAAAAAATTCTTCAATTTATATTTTAGAAATTAGAAATGAAATAAGAAAATATTTTTCCTTAATTAAAAAAAGAGACAGGTACATTTAAAAAAAATGTAAAAGAATAAATTAGAAGTTTTTTTTTAAATTCTTTTATAAAGTACTTTATTATTGTTTTTAAAGTACTTTTTTCTTAAGTACTTTATTAAAATTTCATTTAAACTAAAAGGTACGGTAATTTCATCATCTGTCATTATAAATATCTTATATTTGATTGCACATTTAACAATTTACAATTTAATTAATTTGCAGATATTACTTTGATATTTGTGATATGTACTTTTACATAAAAAATTACTAAAGTAATCAACTAAGGTGTGAGAATAAATTTTTAAGAAGATTTCACGCGGCAACTCTTTTTTTTAATATTATTCAGGAAATGATATAACACAATTACACAAATAACAATCAGCTGTTTTTTTTAAGGTTTATACAAGTTAGATAAAATAAATCATGAGAGTAATTAAGGACAGTTAAAAAAGAATGATGAATTCTTAAAGTTTTTCAATGTCCTAAATTACTTTGCTTTATATGGATGGATTTTTTGTAATCATATTTTTTTTTAGTATTCTCACAATTTAACAAATGTTTTATTATTTAATTAATATAATTTTATATTTCTAATGATTATTAAATTTTAAATACTCGTAAATCATTATTGTGTCTCGTAAATGTATCTGCCTCCCATAAATACTACCTTTTTTTATAATTAGTAAGATAATTTGAAATTGAAATATTTTTAAAAAGTACTTAAAAATTTTCCACCTATAAATTATAATTAATAAAAAAAGTGAAAACTTATTCATGGCGTCTAAAGTTTTAAAAAAAACAACTCATAATAATAATTTAAAAATGTTACTAGTACAAGTACCTTATAGTAATTACTAATTACTATAGTATTCATATTTGTACTTTCTCTCTAAAATCTATTAATTGGAAAAAAAAATTTTTACATAAAATTGTAACATAAAATATATTTATTTATTAATAATTAAAATTAAATGACAATGTGCTTAAGTAGGTTTCAAATTATTTTTAAAATTTTTTTCGATATTTATAACCTAATGTCAAAAACAATTTTGACGTTTGAAGAAATTTTTTAATTTTGAGATCAATGAAAG
The DNA here is from genome assembly GCA_963082915.1 of Dolichopus griseipennis. Classification (NCBI taxonomy): domain Eukaryota; kingdom Metazoa; phylum Arthropoda; class Insecta; order Diptera; family Dolichopodidae; genus Dolichopus; species Dolichopus griseipennis. Next base: position 352,482,138 of record OY720441.1, read on the forward strand.
ATTCATAAATCACTTAATCGGTTTGTCATAATGTATTTCCAAAATTTCCTCTGTTAAACAATAAATTGAATTATTAAATTACTTAAAGAACTTATGAAAGCACTACAACATGTACTAAAAATGTTGACGTTTAATATTAATTATCGAATCTTTCTTGGATTCTCCAAACCTACATTATCCGAATTAGAATATAATTGGTATTCAAACTCTTTCTAAATAATTTACAATAAAGTTAAAATTAATGTTCCCAACTGTATAATTTGAAAAACAACACTTAAAAAGTCAGTGTGGTAAATTATTTGCTAAATAAAGTTAATTAATGCTAAATATAATGCTAAAGTTCAATTGTAATTTTTTAGTAGCAAAGTCGGAAACTAAATTAAATAAATATTTGCATTAACTAATAACGATCCATAAAATTTTTATGCTGTGCTTGTCAGACAGTTTTAATTACAGTAGTACAGTATTATAATGTTTTATTTTTAAATTTTGATTATCTGCGGTAATTTAAATAATTTTTTAAAAATAAAAATGTAATGTGTTGTACCAATAATTGATATTCATTAACTATTTTAATTATATTATTTAAAATCAAACAGACTTTTAAAAGTATAGGATAGTAACAAGTTCCACTTGAATATAGTTAAAATTAAAACTAATTAAATTCTGGCTTATTTTATTTTTTTTTAAAATTTCAAGTTAAAATTCGCAAAAAAAAAATGCTAAAACTAGCTTAAATTATGTCAAATTTTTATAATTGAACTTTAATCTAAAAAGGGGCTGTATAAAAAAAACAATGTATTACTTAAATACATTTCAAATTAAATTTTCCGGAACATTTTTTTAAATTACAAGTAATTTATTAAATAAAATTACAGTATAAAGATAAAATGTGTCAAAAATTGAAAAGTAGTTGTTAAATCAAATTTGACACAATTGACACTTTTCTGCATTTATTCTGCGTTTCTGACGCACATGTTTCTTTTTCTTTCATTCAATTTACATAATTTTTAATTCTGTGAACGCGATTTTTCGTGTTTTTACAAATAAAAACATATCAGATTTTAAATTATTAAATAGAATTTCTTATTTTTGTATATTTTTTTACTAAAATGTTAATAATTGAAAATGTAGAAACATTTTATTTGAAGACACCTTTGATGTGAGTACATAATGTACGACGTACACATATAGTTTATATGTATATATACTACTTACATATGTTCATGCGAACTACAAAGTATTAGAAAAAGAAAAAAAATCATGTCAAATATAAAATAATCTGTCTGTAAAAAAACTTGACATCTATGTGATAAGTGATGAGTGAAACATCCTTCAACAAATGCATTCAGTATTTCTATATTCAATGCAATGTAAGAAGAATAATGCCAAATGACAAGAATACAAGAATACCGTAAAACAACAAAAACAAAAAGTCATTTTAGAATTCAGTTGAAAATTTAATCAAGGTCAAAAACGGAATTGTAATATTGTTGAAATTGTTGACTGGGGAAATAATACCGAAACAAATAACATTTAAACAGGTGACATTATCAATTCAATTGTATTTTTTATATGTATATAACATGTATATATATGCATGTACTTTTATATATATATAAATAATAGAATATGGTCAAAGATTGAATTTTTTCAATTATGATTTAATATTAAAAACAAGTTACAATATTCCATAATAGGATTTTAAAAAATATTATGAGAATTTTAATTAAATTAATTTTATTTTATTATATTTATATATATATATATATATATATATATATATTATTACGTATTAAATTATTATCCTGTATTTTGATTTTTTTTCTATGGAATTTCCAACAAATCTTTTGTAAGATCTAAATCACAAATAAAATATTAATTATTATTGCCATATTTAATTTTCAAGTATGTACAAGATGTACACAGTTTTATTTAAAAACTAGGAAGAGTGTAGAGAGATTGTGTCAACTCTAGGATACCCACATGACCGTAAATCAAACATATCATCCGGTTAATTACTTTAATTTTGTAGTAACTTTGCTCAAATTGCAGACACCCACCTTTATTAGGTGTAGAGTAATGCTCACATAAAAAAAGGAGTTGTATGGCAGCTACTCGAACCCAGTGCAATAGACTAACCAAATTTTGCATAAACTTTAGCCATAAAACTAAACTACTTTTGGAAAAATTTCAGACATCCAGCTTTAACAGGTATAGAGTAATGCTCATATAAAAAAAGAAGTTGTATGGCAGGTACTCGAATCCGTGTACAAAAATGGCTGGATTTCAATAGGGATGACGGCAATAGCATAAAAACGAATTTATTAATATTTCAAAATCCTAAGTCCTTTATTTTTTTTAGTTTTGGTGGGGACAAACGGACGGACGGACATACATTACTAACCCGATTTATTTTTCGATTCTGATTCGATTCATACACTTGAGTCTATATCTACTCCCCCTCATTTTCTGCATTACAAACGTAATGGCAAATTTAGTATACCCTTTGGACTTATAGTCATACAGATATAAGAACAACATTAATTGTAAAGCATGTTCTTTTGTATGACGTTTACACAATAGGTAGTAAGTAAAAGAAAACCGGTGTGCAGATTCTTTATTTGTTTTTGTATCTGCAATTTTTCCGTTATATAAATGTGTACAGATATTAGAATATTAGGAGTTAAGATGCATTTGGGATCTGAAATATAGTTGTACCTGAAGTGAAGGTATTTTTAAGAATAATAGATTTTAATAATTAGTAGCTTTACAAATCAATTATAATTACCAATTGTTTAGAATACTAGATGCATTGGGATGTAGAAATTGTACCAATCGAAGTAAGTCTTGATATTTTCAAAAAAAACAAGATTTTAATAATCAATCTGAAGCTCTACAAATCAATTTATTTTTCAAGGTCATTTTAAGGGCATTCCTATTAAGACTTGTGAAAATCTCGATTTTCTTAAGAACAAATCTATTTCTTATCACATTTAAATGTAATTTCATTTGGATTTAGATGTGGGTGCTGCATAATAATTGCTTTAAATAAAAGAAGCTAAAAAGACTAAAAGACATATTATGTTTAATTTGAAGACAGACGTAATTTGAATCCATTTCAAATTTGTTTTAAAATACATACTTTGTATGATTAGACTGAAGAGTTTTTTTAAGAATAAATTTTTATGTTAAATTTATGCTGGCTAGCGATGTTTGTTCATTTTAAAGTTTCTTATACAGATTAATATACCTAATATCTATATATATACATATCTGTATATTCAAATATTTTTTAAAATTTTATAAACGTGTATTTTAAATCAAGGCAAAATTTTAAAAATTCAGAACAGGAAGAAGAATTTTATTATCAATATATGTATGTGTATATGAATATTAGAATGAGATCAGTAGTACCATCATTACTTTTTTTTTTTAATATTATGCTCTGGTAATTTTTACTAAAAGAATTTTCAAATGGAGGATGGTCATATGTTTTTATATATACATATTTTTTTTTTTGATTCGTCTTATTGACTTTTGTTGTTCTATAGAGCAGCATTGTTGTTGGTGTATTTGATTTTTATTGCAATATTAAAATATTAAATCTGTCAAAAACTTATCATTGTTTTTACTTTGATTGATTTGTTTTTGTTGAAAGATATTATTTAGATTCGAACTTTTAGAGGAAATACATTTCCATAAAATGCAATGGACAATTAAATATTAAAATTTTAATAATAAATGTGATTTGGACTAGAAAAAGAAAAGGATTGAAAAAAATATGCATAAGAATTTATTTCTTTATTTAACAATATTATTAATATTATCATAAATAATAATGTAATATTTTAAAACCATTGGTTTACTGGGGTTTATAGGTTTGGATACTACTATTAGATTATAACAATCCTATTTAATTATAAAATACTATTGAATTTCATCCTAAAGGGGAATTGAAATGAAAACCTTTTTTTAATAAATTTCCTTGAAAGAAACTTACGATCTGCTTATTAAATTCACAATATCCTATTAAGAAATAACGATTGAAAGCAAGGCAACTGCGCAGGCGCAGTGTTAGATAGCACCAAAGATAGTTGCACTTTATATACATTTCCCTTCCACATACAATTTGATAAGTGAGTGGGTCAGCCTTTCTTTTTCAGGTGTGACGGCGAGTATATTTATTTATAACTAGCTGTTGGCCCGTCACAGAATGACGGAATGTCAATTGAAAGAAGAACTTTTTCTAATTAAGAACTATTTCTAATTGCATTTTGTACATTATATTAAAAGTGTGTTAAACTTGCCTTCGCTCTAATTTCAGATTTTCACTGAAAATAATTAAGACTAACTACACAAATGTTCCTCTGAAGTATAGTCTTCTTAACTTTTATTTAAAAAAAGTTTTACTATTTATTGAAAATTTCCAGAAAATCATCTGTGATTTTTAAAACTGAAATAAACTAATTCATAAACTAATAAATAAATTTAATTTCATAAAAAATTTTTTGGCCTGCTTATGATTATTTTGGACATTTTATTTTCTAAAATAAAACACATTCAGCAAAACATTAATATTTTGTTTTTTTTTATAATTGAACACATCCAACAAAACACATATAATTGAATGCGTTTGTTACACCTCATTCTAGACAAATATATTAATAAATAATAATAATAATAATTGTGATTTAAACTATTATGATATATATTAAATTTTTCATTAGATATAATCTGACCAGGGTTAGAACCTGAGATTAAACACTGCGCCATCGGTCGGATCATTAGATATCAAAAAAAATAATTTACTTTATTTTTAAAACTCACAGATACTTTTACGTATTAGATATTTTCCATTATACCCAACTTATAAATAAAATGTAAAATTTATACGGGATAAATAAAATCAAGGGATGAAATCTATGATTGTATTTATTATATTTTCAGATAGTACCTCCCCTCTTACTCCACCATGTATGTACCTAATCTTTTTGATTTTACACCCATATACCTTGGGTGTAACTTCTTAATAGACTTCAAATATGGTTCATAGTATAGTTCACATATTGTAGTTTGAAGTTATGAAAGGTGTGAAATATAAACAACAATTCTACAAAATCTTTTATTAAATCTACAAGATCTACATAATAAATTTATTTATTGTATTTTACTATATTTTAAAAAAACTATTGACACTTTTTTTTTCTATTTATCTTAAAAAAGAGTGAAAAAATTAATAATTGCAATATTTAAGATAAAAAAAAGTTAAAATTTAGTGTTAATGCAAACATTTTGATTTTCACTTCATAAAAAACTATTAAATGCAAAAAAAAATAATGAAACAGATTAAAAAGCGTTGAAATAAATAACTTTACATTTTTAAAAACGTATGGTATATTAATATAAGTACTATAAATATACCATGATTGCAAAATATGTATATATATATATTTCGAATAGTTAAAATTTTCACCATAATTATATATCGTGCAATAAATTTATAACATTATTAAAAGCAATTAGCGAATAGTAACAAAAAAATAATGAATAGCATAATGCACTCACCACATATGGTATACATTTTATTTTTTTTTGCAGTTATTTGTTAATTTATTTTTTTTATTTATATAGAGATGTGTACAATTATACAAATATATATTTTTTTATATATTAAAAATGAAAAAATGGTGAATTACTTTCACAAAAAGAAAAAAAAAAAATTGTTAATCATACAAATTAATATTGTATTAATATAGCGGTTTAATTAATTATTTAATTATTAAACCATTATTAGTTACTCTTGTTTGCAGTTTTACCAAGTATAAAGAAGTGATTTGCCTTAATTTGACAAATAAGCAATTAACCATTGGGGGAATGGATTAAATTTTTAAAATATATTCGTAGATATATAATTAGTATAGGTTTATTTAATTTAATCGTTAAATTTAATATTTATCTTTTTTATCGTATTAATTTAAATTTATAATCTAGAAAATCTTTTTCGAATATATTCAAATAATTACATTCTTATAAATAAATGTACAAGATATACTTCAGGGCTTTCTTCTAACAGGGGCCAACATTTCACAATTCTACACAAAATTCTTGGTAAAATAGTCCTAAGGTACAAAACGTCTTAAATTTCAATTGACATAATTTTATCTGTGAGTTATATTAGTTAATTAAAAAAATTATTTATATTAATATATGAACTGTGGTAACACTCAATAAAGGTAAAGATTTTTCATATGGTTTTTTAAAGTATAAAACTCTCTATTCTCTTAATTGATCATCTTAGGTTCAAGAAAACATATAAAGGCAGCTCCTTACTAAATAGAGTAGATTTCCAAAAACCGTAATATTTATGTAAATATATATAGACATACTTTACTTAGACCTTCTAACAGGGGCCCAAATTTCACAAAATTAACAATTCTACAATTTATAAAAATTTTCACAAAATAATCCCCAGGTACAGAACGTCTTATATTTGAGTTGATATAATTTTATTTATATTAAAATAATTTTATATTTAAATAATAAAGTAAGTAATGGTATATCTGTGAGTTATATTATGTAATTAAAAATATTTTCATATTTAATATATGAACTGTGTTTAGGTAACGGTTTTTCATAAGGTTTTTTAAAGTGTGAATTACACATTCATTTAAATAACAAACTGAGTCTAAATACTGAGACTTAAGTAAGTTCCTTACTTTTTGGGATAAAGTTCCGAAAACCCTAAAATTTATAAATATATGTACTTATAGCAGAGCAAGAAAATGATCAAGCATTAGAAGGGTTATTAAAAATGAAGAACAAGTTGAATTTACCACTTAAAATCACTATTCTCTTGTAGATACTTCTTATTACAGGATTAGCTCCTTCCTATGTTTTCAGAAGGTTTATTTTATAGAATGTTTTAAAATTAATTATATTATTATCAAAAGTTTTATTCAAACAATATGTTATCTAATTTTTTTCTAAATATTTCGTGCTATTTATATATTATAAAAAAAAATATGGAATAAATGTCTAATTAACATGCAAATAACAATGACTATGAATCAATGAATCAAAAATAAGCACAACTATTTAGTAACAAAATTTCCTAGGCTTAATAATTGGTTTTAATAACATTCATATATATATATATATATATCTACTATCTAGATAAATATATTAATTACTAATTAACATATATATTAGTGACGTTCTACATAACATAACATTCAAATCTGATTTAAGAATTAAATTTTGACTTTTACCTTCAGGGTTCTGTGGTGTTGCTGTAAAAAATAAAAAATTAATTAAATTAATAAGAAAATAACTAAAAAAAAAAAATTTTTCTTTTGTTGTGTTAATTAACTTTTCTATATGAAAATATATTTATAATTTATAATTTAATATAACAGTATAGAAATGGAAACATTTATTTACCCACACTGTATAAATTTCTTTCATCACTGGTTTTTTTTTTTGATATATGATATAGAATTTAATTTAATTAGACGCTATTACAGTGATTTTCTAAGAATTTTTTTGCTTAATTTAAATAAATATGAAAATAAAATTAAATTTTGGCTTAAAACTAACCAAGAAGCTTGTGCACACATAATATGTTATATTTTTGATTTACTATATAGAAAAAATTCTAGACTTAAAATGAGTCAGATTTTTACAAGTAAAATTTGATTAAAAAAATGTTTTTTTTTTTACCAAATTTACAAAGCATGTGATAAATTCTGTTTAATACAATAAGATAGTGAAGCACTTGTTTAGAGTATTATAATTAAATATATAATCATATAAAAAAAATTTAATAGAAGAGTTAATATGCCATCTTGGACAAATAGGCATTAAAATATCCAACTCTCTGATTAAAATAGTAAAATTCAACAAGCCCGGAGAGTGGAACTAGATCAGAACCATAGACTAAATAATTATATTGACGATCAGTTTCATATACCTACAAATTTTAAGCAGCAAACCAATACATTTTTGGAGCTGGACTTAAATATTAGAATAGTTTAGAATACTTAAAGATAAATATTATAAAACTGAAATTTCTATTTTTTCACTTTAAATATTTAAAACTAAAATGTTTAGTTCGGCTCCAAAAGTATATGGGGTGCTTGCAAAAAAAATATATATACAGGCAATCTGGTGATCTGGTGGTAAGAGAGTTCTACAGTATAATGGTAGCACATTTCGTAATTATGTAAAAAATATTAAAATATTTACTTGTATATAATGTTACGATAATGTATAGTACTGTTTCTCTTGATAATTATTAGGTCATATCTTTTAAACCAAAATTTTAAATTTCGTCCTAATCTTTTTGACAGACTAAATTTAAAATCCTGTAAATATGTCAATCTGCTATTAACTCTGCTATTAACAATGCGGTATTTTATTTAAATAATTTGTGAATAAAGTCTTTCCATTCTTCTTCCTCAACGAACTTTAAACTTTTAAAATTTTTTTTAAATTAAAATTCAAAATAAATTTTACTATAAGTAATAATCAATTATATGTATATATGTAAATGTATTTTTTTAAGGGAAATTTTTCAGGAAATGTTAAGGAAATGTCTCTTGTCAAACTTTTTATAAGATGATTTGACGATTTTCAATGCTCCAATGGATTGGAATAATTGAAAAATAATAAAAGAAACTGTCTTTAAAATAAAAATTAAAGGAAATTTCTAAAAAAAATATTCAAATGTTTTATTTGTATAAAAATTTAAATATATTATTGATGAAAATATAAAAAAAAAATAGATAGAATAGAAAAAAAGTAGAATCGAATCATGTGTCAAGTCTATATGGAAACGAAACATGGCATGTATCAAGAAATAACATGCAAAAATACAAGTTTTTGTAAATAAATGCTTAAGAAATTATGGATGATAACGAAGCAACAGCCGATACTGGTTCAAATTAGAAATAATAAGTGGAAGTGGATTGGTCACATTTAAAGGCCTCCAATAACATCAGTATGGCACGTCAAGTGTTAGAATGGAACTTACAAGGTAGGAGAAATGTGCTCTTTAAGGAAATAATAAGAAAAAAGTAAATAGCTATTTTATAAAATCCAAAGTTCGGTTACACAATGTAGGTAATTTAGTTCAAAAAAATGTTTAGTTCGCACCTTTATAACTCACAGAAAATTATTGAAGATCAAATAAATCAAGTAATTTTACTATGAACTAAAAATTTAAAAATATCATTTGCTTCAAATGAAGATTTAGGTTCCAGTTTCCTCAAGTTAATTTCACAATAATACAAAGTTTTAAGGAAATTCAGTATTTTACACTTCCATTGTAAATTATAATAATCAAACATTTGATTAATTCTTTTTTTTAATATCTGCAATAATTTTACTAGAATACAGGATTCAAGTAATTTTTATGGAAATGTTTTTGTATATATATCTTGAACATTATAAACATTCTCAATGACAATCAATAATTTTTGTTAACTTTATCAATCTATATATTTTGCAAGTACACGAATCGTTTAAAATTTTTTGAATAAAAACTCTTTTATTACAATATTTAATATACAATATTATATTTCACATTATATTTAATAATTGTCTACAAACTAAATCAAACTTTGCATTGAAGGATTTTCCCATAGTAAATAAAAGTAACCATAGTAAATCAATATAAGAAATGTTATTTATTCCCTAATAAAACTTGCAACTCTAAATATTTATATTTACATAAATTATAATACTTAAATATACACATTTTTATTTACATATTTGTCAACCTTTCAAGCTAATTAACATTATGAATAAATGATATGATATGTCAAAGTACGTACGGTCTATATACTACGATCAAATTTAATACTTTGATTTTTATTTATGGTCTGATTTGTTGTTGTAACTTCAAACACCTGATAATAAAAATCTTAGTGACAAAAGTAACTAAATACCACAACAAAGTACAAACAAAGTATAAAAAAATCAAAACTTTTTTTTTTCAACTTCAATTCAAATAAAAATGTCAACTCTAATGTAAATCTCAAAATTAAACAAAAGGACAAACACAATGTCAAAAAAATTTACTTTCATTATTGACATTTTGACAATGACTAAAAACCTCCAACTTCTCTTTGATTCTTTTTCTCATTTCAACTTTTTGATTTTTTTTTAGGTTTGACCCCTATAATAATTAATGGAAAATAGCGATGGCATAATGAAATTTTCTTGTCAAGTTAAATAAACAAAAAAAAAAAAACAAAAAATAAGAAAAACAAACAAAATAAAAATAAAAAAGAAAAGTTAAAACGTCAAAAATTTCATTTAATCAATCCTTCGTTATTGTGTTTTTTCTTGTTTAAATTTTCACTTTGTTTGCTTTTGGCTTAAATTTCTTTTTTGTTGTTGCTTAATTTTGTTGTTGTTGCAAACAAAATAATGATAGACAACATGAGAAGCAAAAGCAAAAAAATAAAAAAAAAATTAAACAATAATAATGAAAAAAAAAACAAAAGAAAATAAACAACAATTATAACACTATTGAAATGCTTAAGTGATTTTTATGAACAACTCACGTTTGTTTTTACACACATATTTAAACATTAATTTTGATCAAACTATAATATGTATTATATGCGTTACTGATTTGACAATTGATTTATAATGTTTAACCGATTTTTTAATAATGGAACTTGAAATTGATTTAAAGTAAAGTAAAATAGGTGATCAACATATTGGCTATGGTATCATTTGCATACATCATATCAAGCATCAGATAATGTATAATGTTGACATAAAAAAAAAACTATTATAGCTACTAAATTTAATATATCCAAAAGTTTGTCTGATATTTAGTATATACTAATGTTTTAATTGATTCACGAATATCTTAAAGTGTGAACTGATTTGTGCTATGCGTGTCAACTATTCAAAAGAAAATCAGTCGTGTTAACGGTTTAATTGGCTAGAAATTCTGTACATGCCATAGAAATATGCTGAAACAGCTGAGAAGGCACTGAACATATTATGTTGTTATATGTAATCAGGATTGATCTTATTGATTCCCCCACACAATTAACACATGAAACTGAGTTAAAACCACAAGTCTTACAACAGATGTAGAAACGCTTTTGATTTCAAAAGATAAAATTCTATTTGTTGAAATTGTTTTTCAAAAGTTAAAAGTTTGGAAAATAATACAATGAAAATGAAATTAACAACAGATTTTTATCGCAGATTTTATTGATTATGCTCTTAATATATTAATAAACCTAGCAGATTTTATTGATTATGCTCTTAATATATTAATAAACCTAATGGTGAATGGTAACTGGTTCCACGATATTTTTTTTACTTTTACTGGAATTCGAACCGGGACTTGATTCAAAAATGGCCTCACTTTTAACTACTACGCTACTTTAACACCTAAGTGTTTATATTTTGTCAGCCATTTATATTTATTATTAATTATTAACCTAAATTTGGAGAATATAGAATTATAAAAATAAATTTTTTTAATACATAAAATAATAAAATTAAAAAACTTAAAATAAAATTAATTTTTACTTATCATTGAAGAAATAGTTACGTCTATTTAGTTCATTTGTTTACATTAAATGTCACTTCAACGTTTTCAGCATTTTGCATTGTGCTTGAAAAATTTGACAGCTAAGTTTCTTGACATTTTGCAACTTTGATGCTGCGTCGCTGCGCTCATTGTGCCCACTGTATTATACTTTTTTTTATTTGAGTTATAAGGTATTTCTGTATCTGCGAGTTGTATTATTTAATTTATATTATTTCTATTTGTCAGTTTTTTCTATTTGTTTTAATATGTTATATTATTTCTATTATATATTTGGAGTTAGAAATTATTGATTATGCTACGAGTCTTCATTTGTTAATAAACAAGATAGTGAATAGTAGCTAACCATATGATTTTTTTTTTACCTTTACTGGAATTCGAGCCGAGCCTTTTAAATGAAAGGTACCAGCCTATAAATTTTCAAAGCTGTACTTTGTTTATCGGATTTGATTGTCAAACAAGAAACTGTTATAATGAAACTTTTGAAATGAAAGGGTGTGTAAAGCAACGAACATAAGATATCGTAAGTCAAAATTTGTTATAGGTTATGGGGAAAACTAATATGTAAGCATTCTTTGAACTTTTAAAATTTAAGTAAAAGATTCAAGTCAAATTTACAAAAAACCAAAAATATCCCATAGTTGCAAGATTATAACTATGATTATTTTAATAAGTTTAATTTAAGTCTTTCTAACTTCACATCAATCGTATAGATAATCATTGCTATGGTCTTTTGGTGTTTCAATTGTCGTTAGAAGAGCGCGTAAAATCAAAATTTAAATCTGTTCAAAACTGTTTAATGAATTTAAATGACTCCTCCAAACATACTCTTTAATAATCTATGAAATTTTTTTTTTCAAAATTATCACTATAATAAGAAAATAAAGATCGTTTTTTATTATTTTACTTGTTAATTTTAATTTTATTTTCTTTTTTTGCAATATGGAAATTTTCTTTTCTGATTTTAAATTAAATTGGAATAAGAAAAGTGTAAAAAAAAAACAATGAATAGAGAATTAAAAGAATTACCATATTAATTAAAATAATAAAAACCTAAACAAGAACTGATTTGGAAGTTAAAAATGCTGCGTTTTTCTTCTGGATTCATGAGAAATATGTTTTTTAATAGGTTTTTTCTCACCATTAATTTTGTGTTCGAAAATATGCACGTATAGCTTACATTCTTACACTTATAGTCATTCCAAGATTTTACTTAAAATATTTATATTTATTTTTATTTTATACAAACAATTTTTTAAATTTTCTCATCAAATCTGAATCCCTTAATCTGGTTTATTTAAACTTTCAAGATATGATTAACAAGAAACCAAATAATAAATTTTAAAAGTGAACTTCATGTAAATATGTACACTTAGTATCATTAATTTGCATAAATTATAAAAAGTTTTTAAAAAAAGGAGTTATATATGAATTTACGAAGTGTGTCAACTTTTGTAGGCCCGAATGAAAGAAATATCAACCTTATATCATCCAGTTAAATACTTTTGCAAAATTTCGAATACACAATTTATTACACTTAAGGATAGGAATAAAAGAACATATAAGTTGCATTCGAAACTGTTGCACTAGACTAATTATATTTTCTGCAGACGTTGGCAACTAAACAGAGTTACATTTTTCAAAAATGGCGATTCTTAGCTTCATATTATGTTATATTCATATTAAACGAGGAAGAGTGTAGTAGAGTAGACTGTGTCAACTCTGGGATACCCGTATGAACGTAATATCGACCTTATATCATCCGGTTAATTACTTTTGACAAAATTTTAAATACACAACTTATTAGGCTTTCAGTTATTAACAAAAGAAAATATAAGTTAAAAGGAAGCTCTTCGAACCTTTTCCACTTTAGACAAAATTTCAAACATCCAGCTTTATTATGTATTAAATAATGCTCATGTTAAATATGAAGTTGTATGGCAAATACTTGAACACAACACAAGAGACCAAATAAATTTAGCACAAAATTTTTCCATAAAATTTAACTATTTTTGGCAATATTCAAACACGCAGCTTCATTAGGTGTAGAGTAATGCTCATATAAAAGAAGGAGTTCTATGGCAGCTACTCGAACCCACTGCAGTAGATCACCCAATTGGAACGGACGGATATACATAGCTAAATCGATTTACTTTTCGATTCTGATCCGATCCACACCATTGAGTCTATATCTACTCCCCCTCCTTCTCTGCGTCACCAAAGTAATGTTAAATTTAGTATACTCTTTAGTATAAAAATAAAGTTACATGGCATGACAGTTACTCGACAAGCCCTAGACTAACCAAATTTTTCCCAAAATTAAACAGTTACAATTAACCTCTGGTTTGAGTTGCAGGTTTAGCATTTCTAAGAAGTGAATAGTCAAAGGTGTTCCTTTAAATTGCAATTTTGGTTATTTAAGAAAACTTAACTTTAAAGAGCAGTTTAAATAAAAATCTTTAATTAGCTAAATTTAAATGAATGTAAGTTAATGCTACTTGGTGTATTATGTAGGAATTCAGTTTTTTTATAATTAACGCATGTATGCAGAATTTCTTTAATATTTTTTTTTTATTTTGTTATTCTTCAAGTCAATTCAGAATTTCAACAAAAAAAAATGTGAATGAATAAAGATGAATGAAACGAATAAATCTTGAAATGAATAAAATGGAAAAAAAAAGTGTATAGTTGCTTTTGTTTGTATATATATAATTTAGTATGAAGTACTTTTTCTTTCAAAATCTTTTGTTTATTTAGAGTTTAAAACTCACACCTTATTAGTAGTGAAATTGCAATTAGTAAAAACATATCTACAGAACATGCATACAGATTAATATGGCGTATTCTGGAATTGCAAATATTGTTCTATTAAAATTTAAAGCCTGTAACAGTTGTAGAATTTCAATTAATTTATTTTTTAATTCGAAGTTGTTCAAGTTCTAGGTGTCTAAAATAGGGAAATTTAAAATATTCTATCAGTCATAACTAATAATTCTAAACAGGCCAGGAATATGAAAATAATTTTCGAATTAACTTAGTTTTATTCTGGAAATTTTCTCTACTAAAGTATCGATGAATATTAAAACCACTAATGATGTTTACTTCCATTAAATACAATTATAATTTGCTCTTACTTAATGTTTAAAGCCTCTGCCTACCTCTGCATAAAGGATGTGAAAATGTTTATAAATTGTTTTAGAACTCCTGTTCATCTGACTATTATAGGGTCATATTTAATGGTATATATAGGGACTTTGTTACTTGACTGATGGCCAATTAATTTTAAAAAGTCCATATTTTAAAAATGATTATTTAAATTCATATCTACAAACTGTAGGCATATTGAAAATCATCCTAATATAGATACCACCTTGTTATAATTTTGCACCTGTTCATTTATTTAATTATGTATCATGTCTATCTTTAGTTTTATAGTATAAATAATTACTGTTACATGTACTTGTATATAAAGTTACACATAATAGTTAAATATAACTCTACACTCATCGATGTATAAGTGTAGTGCGTTTCATTCATATAACTCTTTCAATTAGAACCCTTGAAAGGCATTGAACTTAATATAATATAAAAACTGTTTCACAAGAATAAATTTCAATAAATTTAAAATTTTAGAAAAGTAATTAAAATTTTTAGCGGGTTAGAGAATAGCATAGAAAAAAAAGAGTTAAGTTTATATTATTTAATTTTAATCACGTAGAAAATGTTGCCATGTTAGATTAAAAGACGTTAAGTTGTTATAAAACTGTCAAAATTGTTTTGAGTATAGCTTCAAATAGTAAAGAATGTCCAGGTACTTTAGGAAATTTTCCTACATTAAAAATGACATATAACCTGTATTTAATCCGATTTAAAATGACATTTTGTAATTATCTATTTTTAATTAAATGAAATTGTAATAGAATTGTAATCAAATGAAATTTTATTAAAATTTAATTAAAATTTGAAGTTTAATTTAATTAAACTTGATATTAGACTTCGTTATGATTATTGTTATATTCTTAATTATACATTTATATAATATTAATATATTATATTTAATTTTTTATAAATATATATGTATATATTATATTTAATTTTTTTATAATATCATTTACATGAGTAATACAGAATACTTCTATACGGATATTAAACTTGTAATTGTAATCATCAATTAAAAGTAATTGTTAAAAGTAACTGATTTGATTACATGAAAACTTCAATTTAAAAAATTAAAATCTTTAATTGGATTGGAACATCCCCTTAAATTAATAATTAATAGTCTAATTTGTTTTAGAAAATTAAGTTTATGTAAAATATTCAATTACTCAACCAGATTTTTAATTATAAAAATGCATAAGTTAATTCTACACAATTAGGTTTTTAATTTAAAATAATTAATTAATAATAATTCGCAATATTGGTTTTTTGTTTTAATAATAATTAGCTGGTTATTAAAATTTTAATATTCTGTATTGAATTTAATTTGATTTAAATAATTAATTAATTTAACTGAAAATTAAATTCGAAAAATTACTTAAGAAAATCTGTATTTATTTGGCTTGGTATTTAATCAGTTAATAATGTAATTACTTTTAGAACGTGTTGTACTTATGTCATATTTCTTTGAATACATTTTTTTGTTGATCAAAAATATTTTTATTAGCTTTATTTTATACATCCATCAGTCTATTTAAAAAAAATCTACTGTTAAGAGCAAAATTCTTTTAAATTAAATTTCTTATTACTAATTAATTTAATGGTTATAATCTCCAATATTTGTTATAATCTAGAACATTTTGAAGTAATCAAAAATTATCGAAGAGTAATCTGAATATAATCTGAAATACTTTTTGATTATTATTAAGTTACCTAAATGTTATTTAGTAATCTAATAAGAATTATAGATTATTTTTGGATTATTAATAAAAGTATAATAAAAGTAATAAAAAAATTTGATTACGATTATGAAGTAACCGTAATTTTCAATATTGCTCTACAAAGTAATCATTATTTTTACAAGTCTGGTTGTAATACAGTGCATACAAAAAAGACCACGTGTGTATTCAAATTGCTTTTCCGTTTGTAACGCATCGATCTAGATGAGCTAGATATAGTTTGAAAGGTACGCACCAGATCAGCATTAAAAAAAAGCGATCTCGCAGTGTCTCCATCCGTCCGTCGGTCTGTCAGCACGATAACTCAAATACTAAAGCAGCTAGAGTTTCAAAACCTACACAAAATAATTTTTAGATAATTTGTAGGTTCCTTATCAAGCTTCGGGAAGTTGCCATACAAATTGTTTAAACTGGTATGAATAAACAATTTCAATTATTAATCGCTCAATGTTATACCAGTAAAATTTGGTAGAAAACTCTAATTTTAATAATTATTAATTTTTTTTCTTATTTTTGAAAAAGTTTTTCGAAACAATATAATTGTAACCATAGATACTATATAAAATTTAAAAAAAAAAATGTTTTCTCAAAACTTCGATGGCTTTGTGCTAGTGGAGTGGTTAGGATGTCAGCCTTTCAATCGAAAAGTGTCGTTCCAACCTCGGAACCTTCATTTATTGTTTTTGTAATTAAATATAAAAAAAAAACAAATATTTTGAATTTTCTGTCAAACAGTTCTATTGCAGACCAAAGTAGGTCTATAATTAGGTCAATTATATCAGATAAAATTTATTAACTTTTATGAGATATAGTGCGTATGCAATGCACGGACATCTAAAAGTTGACAAGGGAAACTTTAATCCTCCTCGTTATAAATATGACTTTAAATAAGACTTATTAAATAATAACTAAACCTTTAAACCGGCCTTACGATAATGATTAAAGAAAAAAGATAAAAACATTTTAAAAAAATTATTTAAAAAAAATTTGAACAGATAATCTCCGATTAACCTTGTTTCTATTCAAAAATCATTTTCTTGCTTACATCTTAAATGACAATTACTAAAAATTTTTTAAGTAATTTGCGCTGTTTCGATTTACCGCTTTATTAACCGGATTACAATAAAAAAAATCTATTTTATAGTCGATACTGTATATATTTTTTTTTAAAATAAATCGATTTTCTTTAATTAATGTATCGATTTATCGCATTACAAATTACAATTGAGAAAAAGAACTAGTCATAATAAAATCAAATAGAAAATGTTTTTTTCCTCTTTTTTTTTATTTTTAATTTTAAAATTTTAATTTGTTTTTGTTTTTTTTTTGTAGAATTGTTATTAAAAATAATTAAATTGTAAATTGTTATTTTTATATCACCGAAGAGTGAACAATTGACAAGTTGATTTCGATTAAATGAAATATAAATGTGAAACCGTTACTTTTTTTTTTACCGGCAACACTAATTAAGAATAACATAGAAGTCATCATAGTAAAATAAAGAGCGCGTCATCATAGCGAAAGGTAATAAAAAGAATTAAAAAGAAATAATATATTTATTTTATTTCTAAATATTAACTGGGAGGAAAAATTAGATCAATTTATTTTATCTGAGAATAGAAAAAAAAATGGAGTAAGAAAAAAAGAAAAGAATTTTTCAATAATTTTAATTAAAAATAAAATTTAAACTTTTCATTTAATATTAAATTAATATTGATTGCAGGTGTGTTTAGGTAATTTTTATCTATATTCTGAAAGATTTTTTAACTCTTTGACGACCATATAATTAGAATGACTGACATGTATGGTGGAGCGTTTTACGCTTTGTACACTTTACTTATTATGTCAAAAATTAAATGTACGTAATTGATAAATTATAATTAGTTTGTTTTGCAAATTTTTAAACTAGACTTGCAAAAAAAACAAATGGTGTCTACTTCTTCTAAATAACAGAGTGCTTCAATGTACAACTTTAAGTAAAATAAAAAAACAAAAACGAATTTTCACATAACGGTAAAGTACAGTATGGCAACCTTATACATTTGTGCGACATGTAATTATAAAATTTACAAAACAGATTTCGTTTGGCATTCCAGATTTTCAATATGCCCTTTTTAAAAATATGAGAAATTTATTAAAATTTAAGTATAGGCATAGAGTGACCACACCAATAACCAAGTTCCCAACTACATATTGTAATAATAGAAACACTGATACACTCTTCCAAATACCCTTTGGGTTACTTCAGAATTGAATAATATTGTTTAAGATTTTTGTTCTATGTGATTACTCTATATTATATTTACTCTACGGTATAGGGCTTTTTTGCACTTTGGGGGGCTATAGCTTCTTAACGGTTGGTGTTACAGAAGAAAGTTCTTCCACGAAATTAATTTTTTTACAATACCTAACGGTCTTTCTTTTCTTAACTTTACGAAAGGAGTCTTGTAAGCATATAGATGAACCGATGGACGAACTGAGTGAAATATGCCTATATATATTTTTTCAAAATTTTTTCAAAATGTGCGAAAATTCTATTTCTCAAAAAATAGTATAGATTAAATATAAATGGAATTCAATTCCTTATACAGCACAATGTCCCTTATTTAAAACTGCGGTCAGTAATGGGTTAATCTTTTAAATTTAATTTAAAAAGTAATAAAGATAATATTGAAATATTTTATTTGAAGGAAGATTGAAGTTTTAACTTGAAAAATGGAATCAATAAGAAAATAATATATAACTTATAAGTATGTATATGTAATATGTATGTATATGTATATTATGTAAAGAACATAAATTATTCTTAAAAAAAAAAATACAAAAGAAAAACATTACTGCCGTTTTTAATTATGGGGAGATATTTTTTTTATGTCTTACATTTTTTGATTTCGTTTTTCTTTTTTTCAATGGTTGTGGATTTTATTTCCTTCCGTTGAAAAATGTTTTTAAGAAATCTTAAAGGTAACATTTTTTTTTTCTTACTTTTTTTTCAATATTTTTTTAATTAGGTTAATGAAGAAAGTTCAATTTAGTACAGATTTTTTAAACTGATAATGTAAAAATGTTCTTATAATAATGTAATAAGGTTTTTGTAGGTAAGTATCTACTGTAACATTTTCGCGTGCATGTTATACAATGTAAAAAAGGGACAGGTATAGTTGAAAAGAATGAGAAAAAGAAAGAGAATAAAAAATGAAAATGGAAAATATAATGATAAATATTGATTTCAATGATGCAGAAATATATTAAGTTGTAAGTCACTATTTATTTGTACTAATTAAATTAAGTTATTAAATACAAAGCAAAATACAAAAATTTTAAATTTTAAAATTGGTTTTTTTTTAATGGAATTTAAATGGATTTTTTTTTTCATTGTTGGAAAATTAATTTTTTTTTTTTAAATGACAGAAATATTCACGGATATCTTAGTTTAAAATCTTAATTTACGTTTAAAGTTAATTTTGAAGTTTTATTTGAAAAAAAAACTTCGATAATTAAAACTAAATGTTAAGTTTTAACTCAGAGTCGGATGTTAATATATATAAGGGAATATTCAGCTCAGAAGTACTTATGAATCGCAGAAAATAAGAATATTAATTTGACTAACAAATTCTTTGAATAACAATAACATTTAAATACGGGCGGATCACAAGTTAGTTCTAAAACAATAACAACGTATTTGCACCATATTGAGAACGACCCTCGAAAAATTTGTATTAGAAGTGTCAAAAAGTTGTCATATTTCTGATGTTATGTTTAACAGTCAAAAATTGAAGGATAAACAAAATTGAAGTACAAAATGAAAGGTGACACATGCTTCGAAAACATGAAGTGTCAATAGTGAGAATTGCCCTTTTATGGAATCCGCAAGGCTTCAGAAGGCATGGTCGGCCAAGTAAAACATAAGTGGCGCAGAACAATAATAATGGAGCTAAATTCAATAGATATAACCTGGAATAGTGCAAAAACAACAGCATCTAACTGAGTTCAATGTAAATGTCTTATAGCCAAAGGTCTTATACTCCCAAGAAGGCATGAAAAAACAAAATGAAACAATCAGTTTAGGTCTTGTGAAATCCTATACAAATTGTTCCATTTATATTTACATCAGCAACACACTTTGACTTTTTGTACTTTAAATGCCTAAATTTAGATATTGAGCTATTTTGTAGTTTTAAAAGCCAATTTGGCATCTACTTGTAAATGCTCTTAATGAGATGAATGTACAAAGCTAAACTTGAATTAATTTCTAACCTTTTCAAATAAAAGCTATGTATATATTAACGTCCGCATATATTAACATTATAACAGGCCTCGTTTGAATTTTTTTTGCAAAAATAACAAGCTAAATTAAAATTTTCAAATCAAATCTAGTGTCATCACCATTGAAATAAACTTTTCTTTTCCAAGAATATTTATCTATCACACACCTCTCTCTTAACCATCAGATTTATTGAGAATCTACTGTATTCTATATTGATAATTTACAAGATTTTATTAGGAATAAAATGCAAATGATTAAATGATATAACAATAAATCTTTATGCAAATTTATCTATATAACCACCATCTAACGGTTATATATTGTGCAAAAAAGTAAAGAATAAAATTAAATTTTAATACAGAAAGGTGTTAAATTCCAGGTAAAAAAAATGTGTAAAAATAAAAATTCTTGAAAGGTGAAAGAAATGTACAAGCACAGACTAATATACTATATAGTATATTAGTCTGTGGTACAAGTATATAAAGACAAGATAAAAGAAACCAAAATCAATTTGAAAGATTTATAGCTTACTTTTCTTGTAATATATATATATATATATATGTATATATATATATATTTAGAATAAAATTTAAATTTCCATTGATATTTTTTTAAAAGAAATAAGAAAAGATTCTAATCTTTGTAGACTTAAATGTTTTAATTAAACGATTATTATATAGTTTATGTACCATTTTATTGACAATTCAATAAATCTTTTTTCTTTTTTATGACCATTTACATTTTTTTCTATATGTACTGTATATATTTGTAATTCGATTTTGGTGAAGGAACATGTTCCAAGAAAGAGAGAACTATATAGTATATATATATGAATGTAATTTATGTTTTAATCATTCCAATGATGACTGATGTTGAAAAGGGTATTCAAATAGTTTATTGTATATTATTTTATATTGTTTTGTTATTGTTTTTCTTCAGTTCAATTTCTAAGAATCCCAAGAAGACCGCATTCTCTAATTTATTTCTTAATGAAATAGTATCAGTTTTATTAATTGACTCTAAAAATTGTTTGAAAATGTTAGGGGTACGATACACAAACATTTATACAAATTGAACTTATTTTTTCAATATTTTTGGATTTTATTCTGAAAATTTAAGAACTAATGATAGTATAGAGTACACAATTGAAGTATTTTCTTCAGTAGTAAAATAAATTAATTTTTCGCTTCGACTTTAAAGTTATAAACTGACATTGTTACCATTACCCACACAAAGTCACCACTAATGCTAGGTATCAAAAAATTCTATAATATAAGTTATCTGTTAGTTTATCAGTTTTAGCATACTGATTTTCGAAAAAAATGACTGATGGTAAAACTGATAGTGTGTGAACCGTTTAATGTTAGTATCTGTCATTGATTTGGAGTTTTGATCTTGAATCACTACTGAATATTTTTTAAAAATTTGATTCAAAATGAATTACAACGTTTTTGATATGTTGCCGCTGAAATCGATAACTGATGGTTAAACGGACAGTGTGTGTAACGTTTAAGGTCGTGTTCAGTCATTCACCTGGAGTATTTTTTCTGCATTATTATTATAAATGGGTTCAAAATTAAACAAAGCTTTTGTAATATGTTTCTGCTGAAATCGATAACTAATGGTAAAACTTGATAGTGTGTGAACCGCTTAAGGTTGTGTTCTATCATTGATCTGGAGTATTTGTTCCAAATCTGTATTGTTAATGGGTTCAAAATAAATCAAAAATTGTTTGAAAATTGTAACAGAGGCACAACTCTGTTTTGAAGCCCTCGTAAACACTTAAACTATATCTTTAGATAATAGGTATTGCAAGAAAGATATCTTAAAACCAAAATTTGTAAATTTTAAAAGATTTTTTTTTGTAAATTCAATCTACTCTTACAAAAGATTACTTTCTCAATGTATATATTTACAAGATTATTTAAAAAAGTCAATTAGTTTTTTTTTTTAGAAAATTTAATCAATAACATTTGCATTTTCTCATTAATCACGATTCTTAGTTTTTGTTTTAATACCTCTTCTTCGTCTTCACTCTTTTATTCTTTATGATGTCGTAAAATCCGTTCTTTTAAATTTTGTCCCATTACAGGATATTCTGAATTTACATTGCTTAAAAACTAACTCTAGTGCATGGTATTACTTGATCTTACTACTGTGCATCATAACAATGCATTTTTCATTCCGTCGTTAGTATTCGTATTTTTTAAAAGAAAGTGAATTGTTAGTTTTCTTTTTTTTGCATTAAACAAAAGTTTTTAAGTAATTTTATTTTAATCTAGTCTAGACAAAATTAAATAAAGTAAAAAAAAAATAAGTATTGGTTATAAAATTTTACTTGATAATAAAAATAATTAAAAAAAAACTAAAATGTTTTGTTTGGATTATCAATGCATGGTATCCTGCAGATTATTTTAAATGAAAAACTGTTTAAAAAATGTAATAAAAATAGTTGATGTATTCAGTATTATTCAAATTAAAGTAATTATGTATAAAGTTTAAACATGATTACTTTGTTTTAACTACTGACTTAAATTGTAATTAAGTAAAAGAGTTCTGTTAAATATCTTGTAAGCATACATCGAACTTAAGAAGGAGTTTAAATCTAACGAATGGATTGGTGTACCTAAAATTCTTCTTGAAAAAGTCAAATCTCATTTCCGGCCAAATTGGTGACTACATCGTCGAGGCAAGTTTTCTTAGCACATGTTGTGAAAATGGAACATTAAAGCTCTTTAGTTGATACATTGCATGTATTAACACTTGTTCTATTAATTTCAATTTAATATTGCCGTTTCTACAAGGTTGAAATTGTTGTTCAATGGTTTTTTGGATCTGGACATGGTTAGAACTCCTAAAATGGGAAGCAATTTTTCTTCAATTGTGACGTAATAACATATTGGTTCGTTGTGCCAGATTAATTTCCAAGCTACATTCAAGGTCCTAATATCCAATTTCACCCGAAATCCTTCATCTTTTAACTATTGACGAAAATCGTTCATCTTCTAAGGAACCCATAGTTAGTGTTAAAAGTCTTCCTCGCCTGAATAGCAATTAATTTAAAGGCAAGGTTTGACAGCTCAAATTTAAATTTAATAGATCGGATATTGAATATTAAGGTTTTAAATTATTTTAAGATTTAATACTAGTCCTGTATTATTCGGGATTAATTATTTTAATCATTTGGTAATCGAACATTTTAAGATTCATATAATGATGCAATATATTGACTTCGTTTTAAATGAATGTGATTTATGTAAATATTAAATAAACATTGTTGCAATACAATATTGCAACAAAGCGTTGATTATTCAAATTGTTTTGTATTTATATTTTTGTGTGTTTAAAATTAATTCAAATTTAAGGCATAAGTATTATTACCTTATCGGGAGTCCCTTATTTTAATTTAAATTTTTATAGAAACTTTATATATATATACATAAATATATATTTATTACCAAAGCAACGTACTTGCATAACTTAAAATATGCAAGTTGTTTTAAAATTTGTTTTTTAAAGAAATAAAATAAGTTTTATATTATTTCTAGAAATTTTCTTCTTCCGCTGCCAATCCATTACAGTTTACCCTACCTTTTTTTTTAATTTTTACTTAAAATGAAACTTTCTGATTTGATTGGACTTTTCTTTTGTTAATATTAAGATTCTTATTCTATCAAGGGTTGCCATATTATTGCAAATGTCAAAACTTGGGAAAATATTGAAGTATATATTGATTATAAGTGAATTAAATAATTCCGTAGTCAATATTAGTGAATACTGCCAATCCATAACAGCTTACCCTACTTTTTTCTTCAGTTTTAGTTAAAATGAAACTTTCTGATTCGATTGGAATTTTTTTTTGTCTATATTAAGCTCTTTATTCTATCAAGGGTTGCCATACTACTACAATTGTCAAAAATTGAGAAAGTACTTAAGTATGTATTGCGTAGTCAATATTAGTGAATACCTACTTCAAATTTGAATATAAATAAAATCTTTTGAACTTATAAACTGTTCTAATCAACGTGTGACTGTAATTGGAAGATTTTTGTAAAATACAATTATGGATATTTAAGATTTATTTAAGATGTATATAAATTTAAAAGTAACACAATAATTCAGTTTATGAATAGATTTTAATGACCACAAATTACGACTATTGGCAATTTTTAACAAAATAACCTTACATTTCTATATAATCAATACGAAATTTAGATCAAATCTAATTTAGATCAAATCAAAATGTAGAACTACTTATTAATCTTCTCTTCAAACTCTTGTTTTTTTTGTCTATTCAATGTTTTGTTAAGTTTTTTTAAAAATTTTATTTTAACTTCTTCTATTTTCTAATTTAAAAATACAAAACTTTAAAATAAGAATAAAAGTTAAAAGTTTCTCTAATTTAATGTTTCAGTATTTATATTGCTCACTAAAATATCTCATTAAATTGTCAATGAAAATCACGGATAACTATTTAAATTAGATACTATAGTCAAATAATTATATACTAACTTATCATATATGATAAGTTTTAGTATATAATAATTATCAAACTGTTGAATTTGTTGATTTATTCATTAGTTAAACAAAGTAAACAAATTAGAATATATAGAATATATAATATAGAATATATGTATATATATTTAAAATGAAAATAGTTAATGATATTTATTTTAAACTTTTTAGCCAAACATTAATTCAAATTAAAATGAAAATTAAAATAAAATTACAACTGTGATCACGTTAAAAATGTATATTTAAAATTTAACAATCCTAAAATGGGTAAAATATGTGATTAAAAATAAGAGATTGTGATTAAGTATATAAATAATGTGGGAAAATTAAATTTAAAGGTAACTACTAAATATTATATATTATAGAAAATATCTTTAAAGTTGATTTTGGTGTTTAATGGAATTTAATGGAATTGCATAAGAGTTTAAAACTTAAAAATTAAATATAATATTGATTGAAAGTAATCAGATGTTAAATGAAATAAAAAAATGTAATTTTAAAATTACATAATAATGATTAAAAACCCAGAAATAAAATAATGAGTTTTGTCTGTGTTGTTTAATATGTGATGATGAAAGTCATATTATGTATATGATAAAGTTCAATTTTTGTAATTTGAATAAGTCTGTTTTGTAAAAAAACCAATTTAAATTGTATAAAACTTCAAAATAACAATCAAAATAAAAAAATTCAAAAATCAATTCCGTAATTGCTGAAATTATGCAAATATTTTTGAAAATTTAATTGATTTTGAAAGATATTGATTCAACAGAAGTTTAATTCGAAATAAATTTTAATTTAAAACATTTTTAATCAGTAATGTCTTAAATATGTGTGTTTCGGATTTGTTCAAGACTTCCTCAATTTTGATTAAGACTTCCTCAATTTTTTTACAACTCTAATTTTGTATGAGGCACGTTGGATGTAATTTGGAAGTAATTTAAATTAAGTTTTAGTTTCATGAATTGTTATTAATTACGTGGTTTTATTACTACTGTTTTAAAGATTATGTTCCAAAAATATACTATAAATATCTACGTTTATAAGACTAAGTTACTATTTGAATGCTTTAATTAAAAATTATCTCAGAGCAGTTTACCATTCACTACACCATATGGGTCAGATGACTTCTCAATTGAACTATATGCATATCTATTTTAAATACGTAAAAATAAATCCAATATGGATTGTATAAGCTTTTTTTCTTGCATAATATGTTTTCAAAAAACTTTCATTCAAAATTTCATTGAAATTTGTTGATATTGAACTCCTAGAATCTCTAAATCTCATGATACTAGATTAAATTTATGAAACCTACTGTTCCTGGTTACCTACCAATAATACCCAACATATGTACCTAGCTGAACTCATTCCTACGGCTAGAACTTGAAATTTATCGAAAAGCCTGACATTTTTGAATGGGTGCCTGCCAATTCCATGTTCTGATTTGGCCCATCTACGAACTAGATCTTACAATTGACGAAAAAAACATTCATACCAAATTTCATCAAAATCGGTTGAAATTTACGCGATCAATTGTACTCACAGCCCAAAATACACACAAGAACACACAAAATTTAGGGATTCATGCGTTTCCGACAAAATTGAACAACTTTTGTTTACCCAGGAACTTATAATACAGGGGGGTGCAAAACGACCGATATGGTTTGAATGTTTAATAACTTTTTAAATTTATTTAAATTTTTTATTTTTATTTCAGAATTTTGTGAAGAAACTTGGGGAATTGGAAATGAAACAGTACACAACAGAACAGCGATCAAAAATTAAGAAAAGTTATGGAAAATGTACTGGAAAGAGCACGAATGCGCGGAGCCGAAAATGGTCACCACTTGCTTGATATAATTTTTCTACTTAAGCTAAAAATATTCCCCATTAATATACTGTATAACAAAAAAATAATAATAAAAATTAACCATTAAATAAAAAAGTTATTAAACATTCAAAACATATCGCTCGATTTGCGCCACTCTGTAAAACCTTTTCTTCTATAGAATTGATACTGAAGAAAAGCTAAAATTATGTAATATAATTTTTATTGTGCAATCAAAATGCACATATTCTTAATAATTTTTTTTTAAAAAAAGCACATACTTTTTTAAGTAAAAAAAAAAAAAATTTATCTTTTAACGAGAATCGAACTCTGATCTGTTTAGATACGAAGCTACTTCGCTAATCACTGCACTATACAATTCTTATGAATTTGAGGTCAGACTTCTAATATTAATGTATCACTAACTTACAGAATGAAAAAAAAACCCATAGACACAAGCAAGTTCATATATTCGATAGTTCAAATGACGTCGTCTTGTCATAATTTTGATAGAAATCCAAATCCAAATCTTGAAAGAAAATGAAGCAACAAACATAATAAGCAAAAAGATCAAAATCAACTTGTAGTTGTAATCTGTAAAACTAAATGGAGTTGATTACTAATTACAAGATAAAATCGATTAAGTAAAAACAAAAAAAAAAACAAAACAAAACCAATCTTATCTTCAAGTTATAATTAACTCAAAAAATTAGAAGTTTGCAATTAGGCATCAAATGAATCTTTCACTATCTTTTAACTTCTCAATTAAAGATACTGAATTATCTTTTTATCTCATCTAATTTCTTGGTACATACATTTCAATAAATTCCAGTTAATCTCTGGATTATAATCATTGTAATCCCATCAAAAATAAATTTTAATTATTTTAATTGAATATTTTTTAACTGAATTTATCATAGAATTTCAAATTGAAAATCAAATACCTAAAAATATTTAGGAGCGTTCAATTCATCTATGTAAACATTTACTTAAGATTGTTGATTACTTCAAAATATAAGTAGATAAGTAAATAGAAACTGTCATATCACATGTCAGATTAAAAAAAAATCAATCAAATATTATTTATAGAAAAATGCAATTGAATAAAGTTTAAAAAAAAATGAAATATTTTATAAAATATAAAAAAAAACTCTTATTATGCATATTATCATTTCCTATATTAGAATGCAATTTTAGTTAGATGACAGTTTTTTAGTTTTTTGCTTAATCATTGAGTTTATTGATCTCAACAAAAACTGTTTAATCAACACCCAGTAAAGAACTTTGACTTATCAGACATCAGCACATTTTTTTTTTTTGTTTTTCCTTGTTCTCATCATTATTTTGTCATTTGTTTTGTTGTTGTTGTTATTGTTTTTCATTTTTATAAGTTAATTTTCAAAAGAGTCAGAAATGAGAAACATAACCTCAAAAACCACAGTTATTTTAAATGCAACATAGAAAAGGAAAGAAAATAGAGACAGAAAAAAAAAAGACAAAAGAATAAAAAAAGAAAAAAAATAAAAAGGAAGAACGAGATAAGTGATACATTGAAAAAAAATATTTATTTTAAACTCGTTTTAATAAAATTGCAAGATCAAACAAATAAAATCTTGGAAATAAAAAAATTAAAAAAATGATAAGTGCAATGTATTGTGTCATCTAAGAAAATGCTCTTTTTTTTGTGTAGCTGTCTCCTCCTTCGTCTTTAAGATATTTAAATTTTTGTTGTTGTTGTTTTTTTTTTTTTAAACGAAAGCGCATAAGAATAAATTTAGTTGACAGATGTTTTACAGATGTAAATGTACTTGCAATTGTATTTTTCTTTTTTGTTTATATGTACGAATGCATAAATAAATTTATAAGTAGGAACAAAATCTTATTAAAAGAAAGGGATATGACATTTAATATCATATGGTATATGTATCTTTTCCTTAGTAAAAAAAGGTAAAAGAATAACCGTGTATCAAATAGCAATCGTTTGAGTAGTTAATTAATTATTTATTTAAGACAGTTACATCGATGAGTCGAATGTCCATAAGCCACTTTAAGTAGCTAATTGAGTCATTCTTCTTTCAAATGGAGTCAGTAGTAGTACCTATTTGTTTCTGATAATGTCAATTCGCCACAAGTGATATATAGATATATACAAATTGTATGAGGTGGTAGTAAAAAATATTATAAACGAGGAAGAGTGTAGTAGAGTAGACTGTGTCAACTCTGGGATACCCGTATGACCGTAACATATACATTCTATCATCCAGTTAATTACTTTTGGCAAAATTTCATACATTCAGCTTTATTAGGTGTAGAGTAATGCTCATATAAAAGAAGGAGTTGTATGGCAGCTACTCGAACCCTTTGCAGTAGACCATCCAAATTTTGCAGTAACCTTGACCATTACACTAAACTATTTTTTGCAAAATTTCAGACACTCAGCTTCATCAGGTGTAGTGTAAAGCTCATATAAAAGAAGGAGTTGTATGGCAGCTACTCGAACCCTCTGCAGTAGACCAACAAAATTTTGCAGTAACTTTGGCCATTATACTAAACTACTTTTGGCAAAATTTCAGACACGTAGCTTCCATAGGTATAGAGTAATGCTCATATAAAATTAGAAGTTGTATGGCAGGTACTCGAACCCGTCGACCAAAATGGCTGAATTTAAAACTCGATTCCGTTTTTTGCATAAAAACGAATTTGTGAAAATTTCATAATCCTAGCTCCTTTACTTTTTGAGTTATCGTGATGACGGACGGACGGACGGACATACATCGCTAAATCGATTTATTTTTCGATTCTGATCCGATCCATACACTTAAGTCTATATCTACCCCCCCTGCTTATCTGCGTCACAAACGTAATGGAAAATTTATTATACCCTTGGACTATATAGTCATACGGGTATAAAAAGTCTAAAAGAGTCATTAAAATTAGAAAAGGCAAAGAGTAATAAAATGACGAGTCATATATTTAATTGACAACTTATTATAATCTACGCTTTCATAATTATTTTTCTAGTACCAATTAAGGCGTTTTGTGACTAACAAAATGGCAGGTTTTGGTTTAAATCGTGTTTTTTTTTATTAAATCGTACTCTGTTCATGCTCTGCTCAGAGCGTGCTCATTTTGTTCAGAGTGTGCTTAGATCTATGCTCTGATTTAAAAACGAACGCCTTTAGTAGAGTAGCTTAAAATCAAAATATAATTTAAACATTGCCACAACTACACTTGGTAACACTTTTAGTTGATATTAATTGGATCCAAAGTAAACAATGAGTCAATTAAGAGTCATTTAGATCAAACTGTGTATTGTAATAAAGTTTTAAACCTCAAATTATGTTAAAAACATGAAAGTCAGAAAATAAAGTATTATAAAGTATTATGCCAAAACTATAGTATTTGACATTTAATAGCTAAACGTGCAGCGCTTTATCAATGTTTTGTTATAATTATATACGACGCTTCGCACTTGCTAAATGTCAAAAGTATAAACAATCAAAAGAAAACAAGAAGTTGAGTAAAAACACTTAGAATATAAGAAAAAAATTAAAATATGTAAAATTAAAAAAAATTTGAGCGGAGTTGTCAGACAGTTCAAAATATTTGTAATAGCTTATTTTTGTTGAAAATTTACTTTCAATGGCAATATTGAGAAAATATTAAGGTTTTTTTTTTCAGAATTTATATCAATTTTAATTCCTTCATACTTAAAATATAGACCCTATATTTTTGTTTTTTTTTTTATTAACTAAATATAGTAAAAATTAAAATTATAAAATATATATTAAAGGAAAAAAGTGTGTTAAAAATGCATTTCAATTTCTAAAAATAGAAAAAAAATATTTAAATGAAATTTAAATTGTCTGCTTATGGTTTATTTTTTATTTATGATAATTTTATTTAATTTTTTTTTTGTTTATTGTTTAAATTTCGAGATCAGAATTTTAAATCAACTAAAAAATTATATAGAATTGAATTGAATAAATAAGGAGGGCTAAAGGAAGTTCAAATGGATTAAGTAGTCAAGTAAAATATTTTTATTATTATTATTAAATAAAATAATGGTAGGTGATGATAACTGATAAGTAAGTTTTAAATTTGCATTCATATTTCATAGTTCTCAATTTTTTTTAAATAAATTATTAAAATAAGTTTTGAAGGATTTAAATGCGAGAGTTAATTTATTTAGAATTTTTAAGATATTGAACCTATGGTTTATTACAGTGCCTAGATTTAATAAATAAGTCAGAAATAAATAACTTGGAGTCTTAAAGAATTGAATTGATACTTTAAATGATATTAAATATTTATAATAGAAATATAAAATATGTGTTCTATGCTAAACTAATGCACGATTTTATACTAACGTACTTGGAAATTTGGAGCAAACGCTTGTTTAATCAATCGTTTGTGACTGTGAGTTATATAAAACAAATACAAATTTGACATTTTAGTCTTGGCAACCTATTGTTAACTGAAGCTCTTATATATTTTTTTTAAAAACAGCCTGGCTTTTTTTTGAAGCTTATAATAAATTGTGTCTACTATTATAATAAAAGAATTTTTGTCCTTCCGAAAGTCTGTTGCGGTTTGTAATGCTTTTATAAACTAATATTAAAAGATTTTAATTAAGATTAATTGATTTTGCAATAAAAATTTGCATAGTAATTTTTTGGAGAGAAACAAGTTGCAGAAAAACGAAAAAGATTTAATACTAAAAAGGGGGGGATCTTAGATTTATGACAGGGATAAGCACGGACCACTTAATGCTCAGAGCCCTTGCAGCAAAAATAGGTAGAGCAACTACGGGAAAATGCAGAGGCTTTGGATGGGAGGACGAAACGGTTCTTCATGTCCGATGCCAATGCGAAACTCTAGAACACTTAAGACTTAGAATCTTAGAAGGAAGACACTGGGATGACTTCAGTACTGTAAGGAAGTTAGACCAGAGAAAATTGATAAGTTTCATGAAGGGGATAGAATGGCTCAACAAGGTGCTGTAGTAAATACGAACAATTTGAAAAATGATGTGTTTAGTAGGGCTTAAGTTAAAGTCATTTGATTATTTTTAACAAAATCTCAAATTAGATATTATTAATGCAAATAGTTTTAATATGTCCGATTGTTGTTTTATTATTATAAAGTTTCTCCCGTTACATTTGCTAAAACCAGAAAAACATTTGAATCTTTCGATAATTTTAAATTATCTCAAATATATCACCTGTTTTAAATTAATTATCTTATAATTAGCATCTGTTTTAAAATACTAATTGAAAAATAAAATACTTTTGTTTTCCGCTAAAACTAACATTAAGACTAATTCTTACGACATTCAAATCGGAAATTGATTAGATTATTAGTTTTGCAAATTGTCTCTCACGTTCTGCAAAAATAAACATTCACATACAAATTTCCAATTATAATCTACCATTTTTAAAATGTGAATGTGATGAGTAAAATAACAAAAATGTTAAGCAATAATCAATCCACCGGAAATTAATTAATGATAATTGATAACTAATCAATGCAGATGACTATTTATTTATTTCTATTGCATCCCTCGTTTAAAAAAATATGAACCACCGCATTAATAATAAAAAAAAATCGTGGAATAAAAGGATAAGTAACCCTTTTTCCCCTTCAGAATAAGATAAAAAACAGATAATAAATCAACTGAATGAATCATCATCTTATTTTCATTAGTAAAAAACAATTCTATGTCCATGAGTTGATGATGTATAACCTTCTTCAACTTCAACTTTCCTCTCCAAATACATTTAAATTAAATATTCTAAGATTAGAATATCTATTTCTATATATATTTAATGGTTTTTTAATGAAAATTTATGAGTTTTTTATTAAGAATTCTTCAAGTAATCAATAAATTGGAAAAACTTATCATCATCTATGACTCTTATCCAATGCATGTATAAGTTCAAAAGAACTCCAATGATTATTAAATCAAATTTAATATGTTAATAATAATAATAATAATTTTTTTTTTAATTGATAAAAATTACTAAAAATATATAATTAAAAAAAATATACATATA
Source organism: Dolichopus griseipennis (assembly GCA_963082915.1). Taxonomy (NCBI): domain Eukaryota; kingdom Metazoa; phylum Arthropoda; class Insecta; order Diptera; family Dolichopodidae; genus Dolichopus; species Dolichopus griseipennis. Next base: position 352,515,283 of record OY720441.1, read on the forward strand.
TATAATATAATTAAATATAGTACTTACTTTCACCAGTATTTGATGGTTCCAATGTCCATAATTGTTTTTTTTTAAGACTAGCACCATTTGCATTCAATTTATAACCAAATGTTTCAGCTGTCATATATTTATGCAAACCATTTATTAAACCAATTGTCCACCAACCTTTTTGTTGATTTTGTAATAATATATCACCATTTGTGTGATTTAATTCATAGCTTGAACCATTCATTTTTTATAAAAAATTTTTTTTTTATATTTCTATCCGTTTCTAAATGTATTTTTTTTTTTTTTTAATTCAATGCAGTTTTCTAAGTACAAATTAAAACAGCAACAGCAGAAGAATATCTTTGATGACACAGTATTGAAAAAAAATATAGTTCCCAGAGTTTTGTTTTGTATTATTTAATATATAATACTTCTATATAACGGTATATATATATACAGTGTATATATATATATATTGGATGGCAGTATTTAATTTTATTTGATAATTGTATTTATTGGTTCACACAAACTAAAAAAAAAACCAAAAATTGATTCAATCGTTGATTCTAGATGATTTGAAATGGATAAGTTCAATGCGCCTTACCACTGCAGTTTTTTGTTAATAAACAACTGTTATCTGCTTCTGCAACCACACGTTATTTTTTTTTTTTGTTTTTTTTTTTATTAAATCTTTGGTTCGTTAACTTCAGTTGATTATTTTGTTTTTTTTATTATTTCATTCGCTCTTTCCTGCTTCGTTTTTTAACTTTTTCTTATCCTGTCCTTTTTGGAATTCAGAATTCAATTTCTTTTGTTTTTGCTTTTGCCTTTGTTTTGTTATAATGATGGCGTTAAATAATTATTTTGAGCTTATAGCTTTGATAATGTTTTTATCTTCTGTAGTAGTTGAGTTCTTCTATGTTCATAAAATTGACTGGAGAATCATAAAAAAAAAAAAAAAACAAAAAAGAAGTAATTGAATTATAATTCAAAAATTAAAAATTGTTTTAGTTGTTTAATTTTTTTTTAAAATAACAAAACAAATATTATTGAAGACAAATACTATATTAAATAATAATTGATTTTTAAATTTTATAATATTGAATATTATATTTTAATATTTATTAAATTTTAAATTCTATTGTCACAACAAAAAACAGACACAGAAAAATTTTGCACAATAAATTTCTATGACTAAAAATAAAATAATTAATCAAAATTTTTAATGTAAATTAAAATTGATTTTGAAAATATTTATTTTTTTTTTGGAACATAAAACTTCAATTCAAATATTTAAAAAATGTAAATATTTAGTTTGACAAGTTGAGCATTTAAATAATTTCAATGAAAATATATAGATGTCGTTATACATATGTCAGAAAAAAATAAAAAACAAAATTGAATTTTCTATAGGGTTTGAACTTTATATGACTTTTTAATTATGAATGTTTGGTATCAATGCTTGCGTTTCTTAATGAGGAGTAAACTACGCTTTTGTATGACAATTAATCTGACAACAATTATCTATTCCTGAAACAAAAATTAGCGTTCCATTTATGAACTTGAAATTACTAGGTAGGTACACTACTCTACTCTTCTTAAAGGAACACATGCCAAATATCAATTATATAGTTTTGATTTGCATTGAAAAACCATATCACTGTGTTTAAAAGTATTTTATGAAATGCAATAAAAAAAAACTAAGGGTTTTTAAAAAAGTACGTATCCAAAATTAAGTCACGTCCATACTAAGTTTTGGTGAAAGAATGTATGTATTGAAAAAATAGTTATTTACCTCTTACAGCTCCTATAAACAGTGAGTTACACAAAAATGTTTTCTTAAATGATTTAAGTTATTTCCGATGTTTTTAGCTTAAACGGTTTAAAAGATATTAGGATTGATTGCCTGGAGTGATGAACTTATAGAACTTGTGTTATGTCAATTTGTATAAAGAATTCTTTATGAATTTTGGGAGGCTGTATTTTCGTAGCGGAAAGGATTACGGAAAAAGATTGGTTTGTATTTAAAATGTATATTTTTATTTCAAACGGTGTAGAAAATTTATAAACCAAGTACAGACGGACATACGGATAGAATAAATCTATATTTATAATAAATAATATATAATAAATCTTTTTCTTTTAATTTTTTTCTTGAAAATTTGCTAATTAGAGTGCATATTAGGAGAACTTATATTAAATCTTAATTAACTCTAAAATCAAACGTGTAAAATTAATTCTTAATAAACGCAATATTTAATTTTTAATAGCTCTCTGATTTAAAAAAAATTTGAAAATTCATATTTTGATCAATGTCACATTGGTTTGTATTTACAACTACTTTTAAAGTCGATTTTATCCAGTTAAAAAAGAAGAATTGTTTAAAATTCAATGAGAAACGGTTTGAGGCTTGTCAAAATTAGGGACCGAAAATTATCTAATCATTAGTTCATTGTACTCGTAATATTCTTCAATTTTATAAAACCAGAAAAAGTTGAGACTTAAAAAACTAAACTTTGAGAGTATAGGTTTAAATAGAAATTTGAAGAAAATTGAAGGTTGTTAGAACAATTAACAGAGTATACATGGCTCCTAAATTTATTTCAATTATAAGCTGAAGAAAAAAATTTCAAATTAATTATGGACTTGCTGTCATAATGATGATATTAATTATATTGAAATATTTATTAAAATATAATTAACTTATAAATAATTAATTTTTATTAGGCAAGAGCTAATTACTTAAGAGTTTTTATATTTTTAATAATTAATACCTATATTATAAGTTAATATTGAACATAAATATATTATAAAATGTTAATTATATATAATTTAAATTTAATAAATTATGTATAGAAAAACTATAAAATTACAAAAACAAGCAAATGGTAATAAAATATTATAATTTTTTTATTAATTACAATAAAATGATTAATAAATTTATAAGCATAAGTTGTTAGAGCTATCGGCTTGGAACATTAAATTAAACTAAAGAAATTAAATAAAATTTCGGACAACGGAGTTTATGTCTATTTTTAAAATGTCCATTTTGACTCCGAAAGAATTAATTTTACAATTTTGTAATTTAATGTAGAAAATTTGTATATTTTAGTTTTTAAAAATGGTTAGGAGTGATTTTATAGTTCATTTCAAAATTAGGGTATTCTCTTTCAAAATATTTAAATATTCGTAAGAATGAGTTTGTTAAGGTATGTAGGAAGTATTTTAGAGTAGATTTAAAATATTTTACTCAAGGCGATATTATATTCAAATTGACATTTTAGGAGTCGGTATTTTGAAAATCGATATAAATTCCCCGACGCCAAAATTTCTACTTGGCATAAAAAAAATTTGTAAGAACTCATATTGCAAAAAGGAATTATTTGTAAAATGCATTCTATTGCTTTATAATATCTGAAGATAATTTTAAAAAAATAAGTAAATACTTTTTTTTTAGTTATAGGTACAATTGAAATTTAAATTGAAGACAAATTTTCTTTTCAAATATTTTCTTTTATGTACGTTTAAATTAAATTAAAAGTTTTATTATTCTTGAATCTTGAGTACAATTATTTTTAATTTAAAAGAGAATTTGCCACATGTCAAAAGAACTTGTTAATAATATAATTATACCATCAGCATAGTAGCATAGCAGCAGTACAGGTTTTACAGTAAAATCAATTTTTAATTTTAAATAATTTTAAATTCTAAACTTATGTCCGCCACGAGCGTTTCATTAAAGTAGTTTAGTAGTAGTTATATAAATATTATAAAAGCGTGACGACCAGTTTAAAAAATTCTAAATTACTTGTTAAATATAATGAAATATTATGATTCCAAATAGTATATATTTGATAAGATATCATCATTGAATAAATATAACTGATTAGATACTTTCAATAAGATTTAATCGATTATATGCATATATACATAGTTGTACTTATATTAAAATATATAAACATATAAACATACAGGGTGGCGCAAAACGACCGATATGGTTTGAATGTTTAATAATTTTTTAAATTTATTTACATTTTTTTTTTTATTTCAGAATTTTGTGAAGAAAACTTGGGTAAACAGTACACAATAGAACAGCAAAAAATCTAAGACTTTTCTACATGTTCTTCAGGTTGGCGCAAAACGACCAATATGGTTTGAATGTTTAATAAATTTTTAAATTTATTTATATTTTTTATTTTTATTTCAGAATTTTGTGAAGAAAACTTGGGGAATTGGAAATGAAACAGTACACAACAGAACAGCGATTAAAAATTACGAAAAGTTATGAAAAATATAAAAAATCTAAGACGTTTCTATACTGTATAACAAAAAATAATAATAATAATTAACCCTTAAATAAAGAAGTTATTAAACATTCAAACTAAATCGGTCGTTTTGCGCCACCCCGTATAATGAACGCTTATATCAGCGGCATCTAATTACTAACAAAAATCGTCTATTCTATTAATATCTATTTTATTTCTAATAATATTTTTCTTTAAAGATGGTTTGCTTCAAAATTTGATATAATTACAAACCATGTTTCCTATTAATATAAATCAGATCAGCATCAGAATAATTTTAATTTTATCATATATATAACTTGTATTTTTAAACTTGTTTTTATTTTAATATATGTATCTAAAGATTGTGATAAATAGTACATTGATCAGTTATTTGCACCATTAATCAATTTCAATAATAAAAAAAAAAAATTAAAAAAAAAATGGCGACATGCATTTATTTAATGTAACTGACAATTTGAAAATATTTATTATTAATAAAAATATTTTAGCTGTTAGAAAATAAGTATGCTTGTGTTTATCAACAGATGCTTGTTTTTCTAATAACTCTTAATAGACATTAATTAATATTATAAATATTTTAAAAATTTAATAACATGTACTTTAATTATTGTACACAAATTTGTTAATTACACTTTTATAGTGTTAAAGAATCACTTATAAGCAGAAGAGCGATTTATCTAAAATTTTAGTTATTTTTACTCAAGTTTTAAAAAAGGAAATCTTTTAAACATTAAGTCTAATGAAATAGAAAGAAATTTAGGTTTCGATTGTGAATATTAATGGATTCTTTTAACCTTATTCACAATAGGTTTTCTGTTGAATTTACTAATATAAGCTTTAATGTTAAAATAATTTATAAATTTTAATTATTTTTACTCAAGTTTTAAAAAAGGAGTTATTTGAATATTCAAGTACTCATTTGAACATTAAATCTAAGGAAATAGAAAAAAATAAAATTTCGAATGTGAATATGAATGGATTGTTTGAACTTAATTCACAATAAGTTTATGAACATATGTTTGAATATTAGAACGTTTTCAAATATAATATTAGAGAAACTAAATTCAGTTTGCTGTTGGGTTGTTTAAACTCTAAGTTCGTAAAAATTTTGATTTGATTTATTTATCATTTGTTCTAAGCTAAGTGTTCAAATAAAGTTGTTTAAAAATGAATTTTATGAAATATTTTACAATTTGAACTAAGAAGTAATTTCATATTTACTATATGAAATTTAAAATTTTATTTTGCAATTACTTTTATTGGTAAATAATGAAAAAAATTTAATACATCACATCGAATGAATAGTGACATCTTAATTAATCAATACTATATCTTAACTCAAGATTTTAAAATAATAATTACCCCTGCAGGGAGTCGTTTTAAGTCATAATGATTTATAATATACGTATAATAAACTATTTCATTTATAATACAAAATTTACATATGTAAATAATATGAAAATATTACAAAAACAATAGAATATCAAGAAATTCCTTCAAAAGTATAGTCTATCTACAATGAACGTCATGTACATTTCATTGTGGACACTTCTTTGTTGACTACGGGAAAACCAGAGCGAAACGAGAGCGTCATTTGCAATAGTCTATTAGACCAAATTAAAAACATTTATTAAGAATATAGTTAAAAATAAGTTCTACAGAAAACTGAAGCTGAAAATTTTCAGTGAAGCATAATATACAAATGTCAATTCATAAAAGTCATTATCAAATACTATGTATGAAGATGGAAAAGTGTCATTGAACTTTTTACTCAAACATATATTTATTATTAATAAAATTTTACTATTTTTTACTTGTCATTTAATTATACATAATAAAAAAAAAATGAAATTCAGACATTAAATTTAATTGATAATGAAAAATAGTTTAAAATTTTACTAGAATACTAACTATTAATACATTGTATTTTATATCCCATTGTGATTTAATAATTGTCATTTTGATAGTTTTGATTAATGACATTTATTTGCATCCAACATTGAATTTTTTATTGATTAATTTATTTTTTTAATATGAAAATGGATATCAAATCAAATTATTAAACTATTTTTAAAAAAAAAAAAAAAAATTGAAACGTATATTGCAATGACATTTGCTACTTAATTAGTGACATTTTATTTATTACTATATGAGATGTCAACACAGAAGATTATTTTTATTAATTAACTATATTCATAAATGAGTTATGAGATCTTAACTTTTGAAATAATTGTTTTATTCAGACAAAATGTATTTGAAGAAACCAATTTTTGTTGTTTTTGAAAGAGGATGACGCATTCAATCCTAACCCCTTAGACCTTGAGACCCGTTGTAAATGTTCATACCAAATACTGTATATTAATTTATAAGAAATGTTATTTGTTTTTTTAAAATTTTCTTCAAATTAAAATTTGCGACTGGTGCTTGAATTCCAATGCTTATTATACTAGTAAGGCCCTCCAAAATTTCAATCAATTATTCAGAAGCATTTCTGTAGTTTCAATTTTACACTTCTTTTTTGTTTTAAGTACGGTTTTAATCTCTAAGGGCCTTCAACATCCATTTAAGGATTGTAAATCTTTGAACCATTTACCTATTTTACTTACGTGAAACGCAGTAGTATGATAAGTAAAGAGCGTATTGAGGATTGATGTAGGTATAAAATTTAATTTATTGGATATTGTTTTCCTAAAAATTGGATCCCTGAAAAAAAAAATTCAATATACCTATTTTGAAATAAAAATATTTAACCGTAAAATCAATTTTCCAGTTTTTCATTGTTTTTTTTTTTAATAGTATAATTAAATTTTTAATTTCATTATACCTAAGTGTGTACCTAAAATTTCACACAAAAAAAAATGTAATCTATAAGTAATTAAAAACATTTTTTTTTTACATAAATAAATTTTTTATTTTAAAAATTAAATTAAAATATGGTGTAAATTGTGATAGCACGTACGCAACATGTAAAAAATCACCTTCAATTTAAGATGATCACGATCTTTATCGTCATCGCAAAATAAAATTTAATAAATTCATGACATGGTATATTGCATGGTATATTAAATATATATAAATATATAAAAAAACCACAATTTTCTATTTATAAACTTGACAATTCAGCTCGACTCGTCTGTTATGAATATAATATAAGTCTATATAAAGACTTAAAAGAGAGGAGACAATGTCCTTTTCATCAAAAGAAATTTGTTTGCATATTCAATTTTTGCATTCAATAAAAAAATTTCCATATACATTCAAATTAAAAATTAATGCATATAATATGAGTTTATCATGGACTTCAGACAAAATAACATATGACGTTACGTCACTGAACTATAGTGAATCAATGTAGAGTATTGTATTGTTAGATTATCATTTCGATCGGGGGCATGTCGATATAGAGAAATGCACAGGCTCCAATAAAGTACAAAATTTTGTTGTATAACCATAACAATTAAGCCTATCTGGCTGTACGCCATACAATTTTGGGGCAATGCCAAACAAATACATATTCGGAGAATTATAATATAATTAATAGCAAAGTGTGTAACATGTTGAGTGCTACCAGAGAGTGTACGACATTCCGACTTACATAGGGATCTAGGAATGAAATCAAAAAATAAGCAAGAAAACTCCTTCTTCTTATATGGCGTTACAGTCCGTTGCCTAAGCTTGACCTTCGCGTCAAACCTCCTACTACCTTCTAATTTCAATAGAAGACTTAAAAGAACTGAGCCTACCGAATTAGCGATAAATTCAGATCAAAAAGTTAAGGTTTATACCTTGTGTCATTTTGACATATGCAATTCTTGCATCGAATGCAATTTAACAACCACAATATTGCCATTATGTAAAAATTCCAACCGAATAATAATAAAAAAATCCTTTGCTTCGTATATATAATATTAAATGAATATTGCAACAGTGCTTTGTTGAATATAACAGAGAATTCAACGGAAAGGAATAACTAAAAAACAAAAAAAAAACTAAAATAAAACCGAAAGATGATGAAAAGATTCAGTCAAATTGATTCTAAATTCCCCTTAACGACAAAAATAACCATAGAATGAATGAAAAACATTTTTCAAAAACTCAAAAAACGACGAATACAAGACTATTTAAAATTCAAATAATGAATTTCACGATAAAAAAAAACAAACTTTTTTTTAAAAAAAGGATGTGAGTTTTTTTAGTTGTTGTTGTTGTTGCTGTTGCTGTTATTTATTCTTTTATTGGCTGTGTTGAAATTTTACCACATCTTATACAACAATTGTCAATAAATTAAAAAAAAAACACAACAAAATAAAAATGATAAAGAAAAGGAAAGAAAATCAGAAGAAAGAAATAGAAACAAAAAAAAACAATACTACATAACAATTTCCAGCCTAAAACAAATTTACTGAGTCATATGAGTCATATACGCATATGTGATTTATTTCAACTCTATTTTGTACTGATATGGTATTGTTGGGAGCCTAAGTAGCAATTTATAATACATTTTTTTTTATTTATTTATTCGTATTTTAAATTAGGGGTACTGCAGTGGAGTTAATCTTAATGTGTATCAGAAATTCATTAAAAAATAAAATATAAAAAATATAAAATGGAAGTTTAAAAAAAGAAATCGTGCTGTTTTAATGACATACTAACAATAAATATTCCTATAAATGAGTATTTTGACTTTTTTGTAAAATAATTATTGATATTTTATATTTGAAATGTGGAGACAGGATTAATAAAGTCATTTTTTGTTTATTTTACAGCCTATATATGAAAAAAATGATTATTATTTAATTGTTATATTTTGTTTACTGTGCTTTAGTAACTCGCGAATTGAAGTTATAAACAATTAATTTATAAAAACTCTTTAGCGTTATGGAATTTATTTTATTTTAGAGAACCTTTGAAAAGAAATGTGTTTCTTTTTGTGCTCAGATTATCCAGATTATCCATTTTGTGTTTCTTTTTTAACTCACAGAGTGCTCAGAGCACGATCTATGAGCTCGTAAAAATTTCTCAGATTTCACAGAGTTGTCAAACAAGGAAATGTCAAATTAAGAATAAAATAATCAAAACGCCATTAAAAAAAAATATCTCGTATATTAAGACATTTTGTTTTTAAGTTTTTTTTTGATTTGGAAGGTTAAAATTTAAGATTTTAAATCTTTTAAATTTCAATTTTGTAAAATATATGTTGCAAAGTCAAACAATAATGAAGTTAGAAAATAATTTGGATAAAAATTGACAATCTGTGCTATGAGCGTTTCTTTTTTAAATCAGAGCGTCAGAGTTCAATAAAATTTAAATCTGAGCATAGTTTACTCTGATCGCTTGACATCTGCTCTCAACACTGATCTGATGAGAAAAAGAAAACCGCCCTAAGAAAAAATTCCTCTAAATAAAATAGATATGCTGTCTTGGCTTTGAGGCACAGGAATTGAAAGGAAAATAGGATTCAAGAAGAAAGTGTACAAGATAGGTTAAAAACGAACTTATATACTTCGTTTATTTTCCATATTCCATATTCTAGAAATACTCACAAAAAATGAGTTTCGAAAAGTACAGTTTTTAACTGCGTCGGAATTCCAATTTAACCACATTAATACGACTTCTTCTTCCAAGACCCTAGAAATTAGTAAAATTCCGGTGTGCAAAAGTTTCCTAGTTAATTTTTTTTTATTAATTAGCTCAATTGTTGTTCTTTCGATTATGATTGTAAGCGAAAAAGAGTTGATAAACTACTCTAATATACTTACGTTTACCACTATATGTAATCATTCATAACATTGAACCCCTACAAAAGATTGAGATTTGCTTCCCTGCTCAAATCCATTTACTTATGTAAAGTATTTGCAGTATCTAACTTTAGATAACTTAAGATGATAACTTAGGTAATCTCATCACCCATAAAGCCTTTTGTATTCTGTTGTGACTTTTCTACCTATTATTGTTGCATGGGTTCCTAACTTTAAATTAATCGTTATTTCTAAGAAGTCTAAGACTGTTCTTTTAATATCAGGATCTTCTTCCTTTTTGTGTCACTAGTTTATCTCCACATAACCTTAGTTATTAGATCAATTAATTGAAACTTTAGAAAGTATCAAAGCTAAGATTGTGTAGGACAAATGAATTTCCGTTGGTACAGAGTAAATTTACTCCAAACTAACCGAAGTACGATTAAAAGACTTAATTGATAATTATAACACATTTTACATCGCACATTGCCGTTGATAAATTTGATAATTAAAATTAATTATATATACAAGATAATTGATTTTCAATCTTCTTCAGACATTATTCTATAAAAAATTTTCGAATTTTAAATAATCGTCTTTCCTGTTTAATCAATGTCTATTGTCAGCAAGGGTAATTTTCCAAAAAAAAAAAAAAAACAACATCGGTTCCGGTAATTAATTTTTTTGTACTTATACTGGAAAAAATTAGCAAGATGGTGATTTTATAAGAATTTTATGTATTTTCTTTCTCTCAAATTTCACAGGCTATTCACGTATTCGATCGCACAGTGTGATGCAAAAAACATCCAAAAATTTTTCAAGAAAATTGATTTTAACAAAATCAAAAGAAATCAATAGTCATATGGTTACAAAGTATATTTGGTAAAAAAATTTTCCAATCAATTGTAATGACTTTGCTGTAATCTTGGAAAACAATTAAAAAAAAAAAAAACAGCAAGTCAATAAAATATAAATCGAATACTTATTACTTAGTTTAGTTACCCATGTATTACCATGTATTACTCATATATGAATATTAAGCATAAAACTTTTTTTAAAGAACAATTAATTTGGGTAGTCGCGCAAATTAATCGCAGAAAAATTTTTCCAACAATCATTACACAAAAAAAAATTCAAATTAATTTCATGGGAGAAAAATACAATTAATAAAAAAAAAAGAATTAAGAAATAGAAAGTTTGTTGAAATTATTTTTAAGTATAAGTAGATTAATTGGTTTTTTGGAAACTATTTGCTTAAGAAAAGCTTAGGTATAGCAGAAAAAAACCATGATTAAGATAATCTTTTGTACTTTATATGGTATTTATATTTTACATTTTAAGTTGATTTTTAATTTTCTGGTATTGTTCTATTATATTGGAAATTTTTTTAAAATTTTGGGTTTTTTGTATTTTAATTAATTTTCAAATTAAGACGCTTAAATTTTTTGAATACTTTTTGTATTCAAAAGTTAGTTTTTTTTTCAATAACTAAAAGTAGTTGAAATTACAAATTTTTTGACTCTCGGAAGACCGAATGATTAAAACTGAATTAATTGGTACAATTAAAATATTTTCAATATTAATAATTTAAATTTTTATTTATATAATTGGTGAATTATTAAGAATTTGAGAAAAGTCAATTTATTACTTCGCTATTTACCCAGCGATCTCTAAAAACCATCCAAAGGACAAATATGGACCATTCATATAATTTACTACACAGTTAGTTTTTAATTTCTTTGTATGCAACTAAATATTTTTAATATAATCTATTCTAACTACGTGATGTGATGTGAAAAAACGACCGAAGAGCAAAAAGACCCCCTAGCAAATGCGAAATAAGATTCTAAATGTCTTCTTAAACTTTCAAAGTGCAATTTTATTTGAAAACTATTATGCATATTTAAAAATTTAGATTATATTATGGAGACGTCAGAGTCCCTCATATATAGAAGATATATAAATATTCTGTTAAAGAGGAATACCCCGTATTTTAAATCCAAGTCAAAAGTCTGCAAAAAAGTTTGAGGAATAAATTAAAAGTTTATTTTAAAAATGCAATAAAACCTGAATAATAGTGCAATATTACACGAGGGACCTTATTATCAGTACGTTATTGCTTTGGGTATTATATCACCTCACGTCTGTCTTTCACCTGTAATAATCACTTAAAAAGCGCAATAAAAAAATTTGTGCATTTTATTTGACATGCGTAAATAAATTGGGAGCGAAAACGCATCTTTAAATTGGGTTACACCATTAAAAATTTTTAAAAATTGTCAATATGTTTGACATATATTTCTGCTCGTAATGTAAGAATAATTAAAATTGCTAGTAGAATAGAATACTTTTTAAAAATGGATTGCACAGCTTTTAATTTTAGTGAAGCAGTGATTAAGAAAATAATATTGCATCAGACAGCAGTTCAACAAAAGATTCTTTAGTAGGCAAAATTAATTGGGATACAACAGTAAAAATTCTACAAAATAAATGTCAAAAGTGACATATACTATAATAAATATTAAAAAAATATAGCGCAATTGTATCATTTTTCTATTTATACGCTTGCGCCAATTAACCTGATGCGTTTTTTTTTTGTCAGTTGTTGATTAAGTTGAATTGCAATGATTATTATAGAATTGCAAACTACATGGTAGTTTATCAGTAAGCAATTACTGTTAATCATCAAATATTAAAATTGGATTTAATCTAATTTGCTAATTTTAATCTTCAAATTAAAATTTTATTATAAAAGAAAACAAAACGATTGTAATCTTGTTTAATTTTAATGTTCCAAAATTTTGTGAATCAGCGGTAAAATACAAAACTTTTAAACGCATTGAAGAAACATAATGAGAAAATATTAATTCAATTTATCAGATTTTTTTTTTTGTAATACATTTAATTTAACTAATCCTACAGATTGGTAAAATAAATCTGTATATCAACGCTTAAATAAGCTCTGTAATAAAACGATTAGATGACTCATATTTGATAAATTTTAATTGTACCAATTCTGAAATTGAATTTAAATCCAAAAATAAAATTATAAAACATGTTTTGAATTAAATACAATGTAATAACTCCGATTACAAATAAATTATAGAAGTATTTCACATCAATAGAAAAAATTTATTGCACGTGACATTTTAAACAGTGTCACTATTATTCGATATGAAGTCATTTAGGTGGAAAAACTTGTTCGATATTCTAAAAAAAAAAAAAAATCAAAATTTAATAAAATTTTCCGGATTTTTCATAAAATTTAATCACAAAAAAATAAAAAAATAAACATAAAATCAATATGATATTAATCGTTAATGAAAATAAATAACATTTAGGATTGATTTAATAGACCACACGCAGGTTAATAGAATGTATTATATAGTTATACACGAGTACATATTTTAAGATATTTTATTAAGTGTTAGATTTAAGAGTTTTGTAATTTCATGCTTGAAATTTTTTGTCAGTTAATAAAATATCTAAAAAAATGTCATTAATTATTTTTTTTTAAGTTTAAAAACGTTTTTGGATTATAAAAATATGCAATAAAATTTTATTAATAGGATTAATTTTGCGAACTATTGGATTAGAATATTTTGAAATTAATTTCTATTGAAGCATTAGTTAATTAATCTACTTACTTACATATGATGTGAAATTATATTAGAAATATATTTTGTAAATCTAGTAAAATTTCAATGTATTCTAATTAAAGGTAAGTAGATTTTAGCTGCTAAGCTCTAGTAGTGGTTTAACAGCTTTTAATTAAGGAGGAATTACCATCAATAGCACCGAGGACTTAAGGAGCGTCACATAATCTAGGTTTACATGTTGGATTTTAGACTGGTAAGCTCTAGTAGTGTTCTAATAGCTTTTCGTTAAATAAGGTTTAATATATAAAGGAGGGATTACCATCAATAGATCAGAAAGACTTATGGAGCGTCCGTTAATCTCGGTTGAGTACAAATCCATTTTTTTTAAATCTTGTTTTTTGAAAAAGACGCGTATTTTAAAAATCTCGTGTTAGAAAATCTCGTATTAGAAAATCTCTTTTTATTTAAAAATCTCTTTTTTAATGATTTCAGAGTTGGATACAAAATCAGAATTATCAACTTATTACAGAATATATAAAAACCAGATTTTCAAAACGTGATTTTAAAAACGGCATTTTCTGAAATTAGATTTTTTGAAAACGGGATTTACAAAACGGTCCCTATCCCAGAACTTATTATTACAAAAAGCTCTCCAGAATCGCCTTATCAAGATTTATAAATTATTCAACAGCAAAAATTGAATTGAAAACCTAGAAAAAATAGTAAGGTAGTGTCCATTAAAATTCTATTGTAATTAGAACTCCCTAAGTGTAGTTATATTTGACCAATGGAGGAGTGGTAAAGACGCCGCCCTGAATGTGGAAGGTTTCGGCAAAATTATAAAGTTGTATTAGTGAATATAACGATTAAAGAAACTGAAGCCTAGTCTAAATATACTAGGAATAATCGAAAGGGTCCGTTACTCCTTTACCGAATGTATCGCTAAAGAATGTATAATATAAGAAAAATATGTTCGGAACTGAATCAAAGGTCGGAGGAAGAATATTTTTATTATGACATTTGTTTAGAGTCGCAGAAATTTTTCTCAGGAAAATCTGAAAATAACGAAGATTGTCCAGTACATTTAACATAATAACTATAAATTATATAACATTAGCAACGCTACTTCGAATTTACTTAAAACCTGTGTTGCAGATGTTTTATTTATAGAACAAATTAAAGTTTATTTTTCACTCAAATTCCGCAATGAAAATTTCAATATGAAAATAACCACAATAAAATTATTGTTGGAAATTTTTGATGAGTCCTTAAACATTTTTCTGAGGTTTTAAATAAAATTTAAGTGTTATTCACCTGAAAATAATAAAAACAATTTCATTTATCAATGAAGTGAATAGAATTTTGTCTTGTGGTTTGAAAGCATTACATTTATATTTAAGTAAATCATATACAAAGTAAGAATACCACGTCTTTTTTGCCTTTCACTTAACTTTGATAAGATTTTGAAATTTACAAAATTGTGTAATAACTCAATAGCGTATAATGTATAGTAATTGAACTTAGCGTCTTTTTAAGTTATTTTTTAACAGTTTTTGTACTTTATTAAATCATAAAAATAAATTTAGAAATGAATTTTGTAAATTAAAAACTATAAAAGATGGTGCCATGAAATAAGGCCCTGCCAATAAAGCCCCGAGGCGTTTTTTTCTCATTCAATGAAATAAGATCGGAGAATCTTATTCTTTATTTGTAGTGACACCAACAAATACGAAAAATAAGACCCCGGGCTGTTATTTATCTTGAAATTTAACTTTAAATTTTTTGAACAATGAAGCCTCGGACTTTATGGGAAATAATAGTTTTTTTTATTGAATATGAAATAACGCCTCTACGCGTTAATTCTGGCTAATCTTAAGAATCCGAAGTGCCTCATTAAAAGTGGAATTACACAGTTTTTTGAGAATTATGACTTTGGGGCGTTTTTTCTCATTCAATGAAATACTTCCAAGGATCTTATTCCTCATATGTAATACACCGAAAAATTTGAGATATAAGACCCCTGGGCGTTATTCATCTTTAAATTTAACTCCAATTTTTTTGAGAAATGAATCCTTCGGCTATATGAGAAATAATACCCCAAAATGTTATTTCTCATTAAATATGAAAACGACCCTGGGGGTGGTTAATTCTAAACCTTTCTTATACAGAGGTATAATTATAGTAAATAAGAATCCGAAGTGTCTCATTAAATGTGAAAATATACTACTTTTTGAAGATTAAAGCCTTGGGCTGTTATTTTAACACCCCGGTTTATTTTTTCTAAATTACTATGACAAATAACATCTCGGGATCTTACGTCGCAGGACCTTATTTCAGGGCTCCATAAAAGATATTGATAGGATCTTCATTCTATATTGACATTTTTAACAAGTTTTTAAAAAATATATAGCCTACAAGTTGCAGAGTGGGTGAATTTTTTATAATGTATCACAATTAGGTATAATGATATATTAAGAATTTTATGATACTACATTTTAAAAATAGTTTGTATTTGCAATGAAATGGTTTGGATCGAAGATAAAATTTGCTGCAATAAAAATAAATTTAGCAAACTACATTAGATTAGAAATCTGGAACCGCAATAAAATATAAAAAGTATTCTATTTCATTTATATATTAAATAACGATTATTTCACGTAAATTAACCAATAATATTTTAACACTGTTATAATGCCTACCTATATACTTATATTAGAATGTCATTTGATATAGTAATAGAAGTTATATGACGGTACGGTATACAAATTAAATTCTATGTTATATTTTTTTATGATTCATTCGTTATTCGTTTTCCACTTTAATTCGTAAAATTCTCTAATCTTTGTGATTAAATTAAAATAATAAAATGAAGCCGTATAATAAATAAATAAAATAAAAAAATAACTATACCAATCCCAAGGCTCATCCAATTACAAACTTTTCGGTCTTTTTTTAATAAAATATTGATGTGGATGATTCAATTGTAATAATCGGATTATAAAATATAAAATGTAGGATTTGCAAGTACATTAGAAAGAAAAAACAGAATGTTTGATTTTGATTCAATTCATAACTTGGATATGGGAAAAATGAAATGATTATTTTTTTTTTTTTATTTTCAAATTCTTTTATTTTATTTTCAAATAAATTAATTTTATTCCCTAGCATTCGCAGCTATTAAACCCTGAAGGTATTTTAAATTTTATTGTATTATTACAATGTACAGTGTCGGCCAAAATGTATAAGTGTTATAAGTGATAAATTGAGTTACACAAGAGTTGCTGAAAGTTGATCAATGATAAAAGGTTTTAAAGTAAAGTAAAAGTGCTTTAACACCTTAGGAGTTTGCTATGTCAATGTCCCTAAAAGTCCATGTGCCAATTATATAGTTTTTAGGTTTGCCTCTAAATCTAGCTTGTGATTAGAAACACTCGACATTAGTGACAGAACACCCAAAGACAGTAGGTAGATAGGGACTAGCGTGGGTTGAATTGCGTCACAAATAATTTCTCTAAAAATTCATGTCTACACTCATTCAAAATACATGTGCTTGATAAAAAGAATTCCAGTTAATATTTGAAAAATTCTGAATAACTTTCACCTGAATTTAATATTGAGCTCAGTTTTTTTTTAAATTATTAAACAAGTTCTGAAAATGAATATTTGGGCAATCGTAATATTAAATAATAACCTAATGAATTAGGATTAACCTATCAATTTATTTTACTTCTTTCCACTCTTATAAGGTGCAATGAGAGTAGTTAGGATATGAGAGAGCTAACGTATGAAAAACGCAAAAACTTGCTACTTGCCGTTTTTTGCCACTAGATGTCGGTAATTTGCCTCTAGTGGCCGCTAGTTGCGACTAGATGTTGGTGTATTTGCCGCTAGTGCTCACTAGTTGTCGATGAGTGTATGAGAGAGCTAATGTATGAAAAACGCAAAAAGTTGTTATTTGCCACTAGTGGTCACTAGGTGTGTGTGAATGTGTTATTTGCCGTTAGTGGTCACTAGATGTCGGTGTACGTCGAATAAATTATATGAGAGAGCTAATGTATGAAAAACGCAAAAAGTTGTTATTTTCCGTTAGTGGTCGCTAATGTAGAAAAACGCAAAAAGTGGTTATTTGCCACTAGTGGTCACTAGGTGTGTGTGAATGTGTTATTTGCCGTTAGTGGTCACTAGATGTCGGTGTACGTCGAATAAATTATATGAGAGAGCTAATGTATGAAAAACGCAAAAAGTTGTTATTTTCCGTTAGTGGTCGCTAATGTAGAAAAACGCAAAAAGTGGTTATTTGCCGTTAGTGGTCACCAGATGTCGGTGAATGTAAAAATTAAAGATTAGGGTTGTGTACAGGGTAAAAAGTGAAGAAAAAATGGGATCGTGTACAGATCGTGTACATTGGTGGAGACAGTGGCGGTGGGCAGTGGCAGTGATTGAAATGGCTTTGGTGATAATTTTTGTGTTATGAAGCGTTTGTTTAAGACAAGTTAATTCAATAAATAAAAAAAAAAATATTTAAATATGCTGATAAGGAAATAAAATATTTTTAAAGCATGAGCTTTTTTTTGGATTGTTGTTGAATTGAATTATATTGATAAGAAATTTAAAATTTTCAAAAAGTGAAACATAATGTAAAAAGCAAATAAAATAAAAATCTGAAATGACGTAATTTTAAAAAGAAAAAACAAAAAAATAAAAAAGTTATCATAAATAATATATTTTGAATATTATATTTTAATAAGTATTTTAGTTTGTTTAAGACAAGGTAATAACTAACAACAAAAATATTTAAAATGGATCATAAAAAAATTAAACTAGAATTTTGTTGTGATGTTTGTAAAAAAACATTCAAACGAAAATATGATTTGGAACGACATAAAAAAATACATAAATACTGTTCTTATTGCAAAATATTTACACTAAACTGGGTTTATCATTTAAGAACAAATTTACATAAAATGAATGCAGCAGAGAAATTGAGGGGCAATGTTAGAGTGATCAATGAATCATTTGAAAGAAGACTTCAAACATTTTTAATTGATAATGATGATGAGGGGATTATTGTTCCAATCGAATTTTTAAATAAAAATAAGGATAATATTCTTACTATTCTGAGGAATTCATTATTGAAACATAAATTTTACAAAATGAACTTCGAACTGTTTGCTGAATATGTAAAACCTTATTCAGATGGTGACGGTGATGATAACGATGAATTGCAATTAAGCATTAAATCATTTCAATCAAAAATGGTTTTAATTTTAAATGAAGTTGATATCAATTCTAATTATAGCCAAATTATAGAGAGTATAATAAAAAGAAGTGAAGAATTTCAAGAAATGGACAGTGGATGGGCGTTAATTCGTATTATTGGACTCGAAATAAATATAAATAAATATGAACCAATAAAAGGATCACAGTACATTCAACTCCCCAAATCAGTAGAAAAGAAAAAGGCATGCATAAATGTGAAAAATTCTGATGAATATTGTTTTAAATGGGCATTGATATCAGCTTTAAAGCCTGCAGTAAATGAATCATGGAATCCAAGAAGTTATAATATAATTGATATAGCGGCGGTAGAAATTTTTTTGAATGGTGGAAAAGTAGAAAATTTAAAATTTGGAAATATATTATTTCCTATTAAAATAGACGATATTTATAAATTTGAGGAACTCAACCCTGATGTAAGTGTGAATGTTTTTGGTCTTAATTTAAAATCAAAGAAAAATAATGAACACGAATTGATTGGTCCATATTTTTTAACAAAAAATGAAAAACAGCATCATATAAATTTATTGATGATTGAATCGAATGAAAGATATCATTTTGTTTATATAAAGGATTTATCGAAATTTTTAAGAAAATCTCTTACGAGACATAATGGCCGAATATACATTTGCAATAGTTGTTTGCAATATTTTGATGAATTAGAAAAATATGCGATTCATAAAAATCAATGTGGAAAGATTGTTTGCAACTTACCAGATGAAGAAAATAAAATTTTGAAGTATGCTGATTATCGACTTCAAATGAAAGCACCATTCGTAATATATGCAGACTGCGAGAGTTTATTGAAACCGATAGCAACATGTAAACCAGATGTAAATGGTCCTTCAACTACTAATATTAAGGAGCATGTTGCGATTGCATTTGCATATTTTATAAAATGTTCCTTTAATGAAAATTTGAATAAATATGTGGAATGTGTAGGAGCAGATTGTGCACAAAAATTTATTTTATCACTAATTAATGATTGTAGTGAGCTTTATAGAAATTTCAATTTGAAAATTCAAAAAATGAAACCTTTAACACTAGACGAAGAATTACAACAGTTAACAGATTCCTGTTGCAGTATTTGTGGTAAGCAATTAGATTATATTAATAGAGTAAGAGACCATTGCCACTATAGTGGTAATTATAGAGGTCCAGCACATAAAGAATGTAATTTACTTTTTAAAAAACCTACATTTTTTCCAATATTTTTCCATAATTTTTCGGGTTATGATTGTCATTTATTGTTTAGATCTTTAAATTGTGTTGAGGGAAGCATTAGTGTTTTACCGCTAAATAAAGAAAAATACATATCTTTAACTAAACGAATTTATCTTTTAGAAGAGAATGTTAGCTTTTCTTTAAGATTTCTCGACAGCTTTCGATTTATGAGTGAAAGTCTCAATAGTTTGTTTAATAATCTAGATGATAACAAAAAGCATCACATTAAAAATAATTTCGGAGAGCACTATAATTTGATAACAAAGAAAGGTATATTTCCCTACGAATATTTAGATTCTTTCGAAAAATTAAATGATACTTTCCCATCTCAAGCTGCATTTTATAATGAATTAACAAAAACACCATGTTCAGATTCTGATTACAATTACGCATATACAGTCTGGAGAACTTTCAAATGTTGTAATTTGTTAGATTATATGAAAATTTATTTGAAAACGGATGTCTTAATATTGACTGATGTTTTCGAAAGTTTTCGAGAAATATGTATGAAAATTTATGATTTAGATCCTTCTAATTTTTATACTGCACCAGGGCTTTCTTGGCAAGCAATGTTGAAATATACGAAAATTGAATTAGAACTATTTACTGATGTAAATATGTACAGCTTTATTAAAAGCGGAATGCGTGGTGGAATAAGTCAATGTTCTTTACGTCATTCAACTGCAAATAACAAATATATGAAGGAAAAATTTAATAAAAATGATCCCACACAATATATTGTGTATTTAGATGCTGTAAATCTTTATGGTTATGCAATGTCACAATATCTACCGTATAAGAATTTTAAATGGATGGAAAAATCTTTAATATCAAATTTCGATATTACAAAAGTATCGGATAATTCAAATCTTGGTTATATTTTAGAAGTAGATTTAGATTATCCAGAAACTTTACATGATTTGCACAATGACTTACCGTTTTGCGCAGCAAAGGAAATTCCCCCGAATGGGAAAATTGGTAAACTATTGACTACATTGCATAATAAAACTAACTATATAATTCATTATAAAAATCTTAAGCAATGTCTTCATAACAATTTAAAATTGAAAAAAATTCATAGAATTTTGCAATTTGAGCAATCAGATTGGCTTAAAAAATACGTTGATTTGAATACTCGATATAGGCAAAATTCTAAAAATGAATTTGAAAAAAAATTCTTTAAATTGCAAGTTAATGCAGTTTTTGGTAAAACAATGGAGAACGTTGAGAAATATCGGGTCATCCAAATAGCTGATACTTGGGAAAGTAAAGGAAAACATTTAGGTGCGAAAGCTTATATAGCAAGACCTGATTTTCATAATTTATCATCTTTTACAAATAACTTAGTGGCAATAGAAATGAAAAAAACAAAAATTTGTTATAACAAACCTATATATGCAGGTTTCAGTATATTAGAGCTATCAAAAGTTTTGATGTATGATTTTCATTATGATTTCATGAAAATGAAATTTAAAAATAAAATTCAATTGAATTATATGGATACTGACAGTTTTGTCTATACTATTCAAACTGAAGATTTTTATGAAGAAATCAAACCCGATCTTCATAAATTTTTTGATACTTCAGACTATGAAGTAAATAACCCTTATGGTTATCCATCCCTAAATAAAAAAGTATTAGGGATGTTTAAAGATGAAATGAATGGAAAAATTATTTTGGAATTTGTAGGTTTACGTTCAAAAATGTATTCCATTAAAGCGGACAAAAATAATGTTATTAAAAAATCTAAAGGTATAAAAAAAATTGTTGTTGATAATTTAAGCATTGATGATTATAGAAATTGTTTAAATACTAAAAAAATATTTTATGAAAGTATGCAAATTTTTAAGTCTAAACTGCATACAATTTACACTCAAGAAATCAACAAAGTTGTTTTAAATTGTTTAGATGATAAGAAGTATGTAATGCATGATAATATTAGAACATTGTCTTGGGGACATAAAAATATTTTGTAACAAAAAAAAAAATTATTTGAAAATAAAGTACATATATATATTTAAATTAAATAAATTCAAAAAATTTTTATTTCATCATTTTCCCATATAAAATTGACGAATTTCAACAGCCTTTTCATCATAATAGGCTGCTGAGATTATTTTACATAAATTTTTTTTTATAGGGCAGCTAATACACTCGGGTCCTTGATGAGATATAAAATATTCAGCATCTTCCTTGCAGTCAAATTCAGCAACATAATACTGTAAATGGAAAGTTGACCACCAAGATTTTTTTGATCTCTCCTCCATTTCCAAAAAGCACTTTACACAGAAAACCTGCTCTGGGGATGTATGACGTTGACAGACTTGCTTGAAATCATAATCATCCCAGAGCAGATCATAGAATCTGTATACAGCACAGCAAGGCTTTCCTGTGTTTGCAGCTTCCATAATTTGATATTCACATGGTAAACCATATGATGAATATCCCATTTTTTCAATTTCCGACTTTGTGGGCATTTTTCTTTACCGAAATAATTAAATCTTAACTAATGAAAACTTTACTAATTTATAATTAATT
The DNA here is from genome assembly GCA_963082915.1 of Dolichopus griseipennis. Taxonomy (NCBI): domain Eukaryota; kingdom Metazoa; phylum Arthropoda; class Insecta; order Diptera; family Dolichopodidae; genus Dolichopus; species Dolichopus griseipennis. The sequence continues at coordinate 352,537,954 of OY720441.1, forward strand.
TTGTTTATTTGCTTCTGCTTTTATATAAAAAAGAAAACAAAATAAATTTAAAAAAACTGCTTCTTATCATAGAAGTACAGCATAAACCGCAAAGATACATTCTTTAGTATATATATTCTTATACATTTCTTGTTCTTGTTCTGAATTAAAGTGTGTTTAATTTTTTTCTTATTACCAAAAATTTGAAATGATCTAATTCGATTCTTATCATAGAAAAAAAAATTATACTCAATAATAATATTGTTATGAAATAAAAAAAAAAAAATTAAGAAAACATATTGTTATCAATTTATAGAGCATAAAACCGCATACATCCTTTATTGTATTAAAAAAGCTTTCTTGTAATTATTTTTACATAAATTAACCAAGTTTTCTTTAAAATATATTAGTATTTTATTACAATTAAAACAACGCAAACCTAAAAAATGGATCCAATCGCAGATTTAGCAGATTTCACAAATTTCACAGAAGATGATGAATACGATGTCGAGATGGAAGAAGAAAATTTGTTAGCAGAATTCCTAAGTGATATCAACAGAAAAACGAAATTCGTTCCAATGGGTGAGGTTAATTTAAATGAAACCTTTCAAGTAACAAGACTGCAGGAAACAGTGTCAAAGTTCCAAAATAAGGTGGATGGGGGTCGCTGTGTGGTTTTCCACACAGAAAATTTTTTTACTTATCTACCAAAATATTATGCTGACAAGCATAATTCCACCATCGTAAACTTGTTAAATAAAAAAATTGCCAATGGCAAAATTAAATACTTTTTTAAAATTACAGATAAAAAGAATAAATTTATTGAAATAGAATTTATTAAAAAAATGTAATTTTATTAATAAAAAAAAATTATCAAAAGAAATTAAACAACAACAATTTTTTATTTTTTAAATTATTTATTTTTTCCAGATTTTTTTTTTTTTTTTTATTTTCCTTATATTTTTTCAGAATTTTAGGTTTATTAATCTTTTAAAGATTGATTTTTATTTTTTCCTTTAAAACTAGCGATTGTAAATGGTAAATTAGATATGTTTCTGATCATTTCTTTTCTTCTTAAGCCCCCTTTGAATTAGCTAAATCAACAATTTTAACATGTAAACATTTTCCAAAGCACAAACACCAATATGGTTAAAAGAACATCTTTTAGAACAATGAATTTGCTGATTCTTCTTATTCTTCTTCAATATTTTTAAACATGTAGAATCGCGATTATTATTCAAATCGAAAACATTGTTATTTTTCAATATGTTAATAATCCAAGATTGTTTTTCTCCTCCTTTAACATAAATTTTTGTTTGATTGGATAAAAAAATTTTCAAAAAATTGATGATTTCACAAAAATGGGTTTTACCATCAGACCACTGCAAGCCATGATGATTTTTAGTGAGCCATTTATTGGTGGTTTTTGCTTTTGCGTCTAAATAATGCCAACTGTAAGGTGATCTTATTATAAAATGTTGAATTTCATCATTTGATGAAAGAATAGCAATTTCTTTTAAAATAAATTTATTGCTATTGTCTCGAAAACCTTGCATGTCAATGATTACATATTCCATGTTTATTAATAAGCTTTTTCTTTATAGACAAAATCATTTATTTTTTATACATAAATTTAGATAATTTTAGCAACTTCTCCTGTTAATGGTTTAAATTCCACTAAGCGGTCATGCAAAATAAGACAATAAGCTGTAGTATTGTTTGGAATTGCATTTAAAGTCTTTATTTCAATTTTAACATCAACTGATCCCATTTTAAGATTATCATTTTGAAAACGAGTATCAATTATGAAGATAGGAGAATTATTTTTAAAGTTTTCCCATGAAACTAACGGTTCTGTTGTCGAGTTATTATAATAAAGGCTTCTGAAATTTGAATATGCTTCATATGCTAAAGCATAACGGTTTTTTGCAAAATCTAAATTCATATCTTCATATGGGTATGATTCAGAATTTAAAAATACTTTTATATTTTCAATATCGCAATAATTAAAAATTGATGGATTTTCTTCCACGTTATTTTGTTTGTTAGTTTGTAAAGCAAAAATTATAAAACGAGGCTTTTCAAGTTGTGATGCTGTTTTAACATTCCAAATATGATGTGTAGTTCCTGCTGGTAATGTAGGATACTCGTGTAATTCCCAATTTCTAAAAGGAATTTTCATAACCGAACCATTTTCAATGCTTTTATATAAATTTAATTTAAGATTATCAGCTAAGTTAATATGCTGAACTTTCCAATGTATTTTTGTAATTTGAATTTTTGGTTTTTCATTAGCAGCAGTAGTAGCACTACATAATAATGAATTATCATTTGATCGAGAGCGAGTTAATATTAATTCATGTTTTGCATTCGGAATAATATTTTTATAATCTTCTGCAAATCCTAATAATCTCTTTAAGGGTATTAAAAAATTGAAATGAATTCCATTTAGTTTAGTTGATGCACTAGGTGACCAACTTCCATTGAATAAAGCTGTACTTTCATTTTGATTGAGTGAAATATAGTTTTTTAATGTTGAAGTTATCCCCACATTACGATTATGATCAATTTCTTTACCATTAAGTTCATAACGAATTTCATCAAATAGAAATGGTATAGCATTATTAATTAGTTTAGTATTTACAACAGCTGTTCCATCATGTTTTGATACAAATCCTTCTACATAAATTTGACTTGTTGATGGCAATATATTTAAATTCTGATTTTGTATTTGTATTCGTATAATATCACTTAATCCAAATGAGTTTAAGAATGGAGAATACGAATGCCATTGAGCACTAGTTATAGTTTCATCAAAAATTGGATTATTAAAGAGATCCATTTTAATTTACTTTTAGTAGATATCCAAGAGATTTTAGATATTCTTTATTTTCAAATGATAATCGTTTTTTGTATTTAAAATGTCGAGTTCCTCCTCCTTTGACTAGCTTTGATGAATTAAGATGATGTTTATTATTCTGCGAATGTATATGGGGCTGATAATTTTGATTAAATACTATCATTCTGAAGCTTTAAGTGCAATCTAATTGTTATTGTTTCTCCACGAAAATTAATTAAATTACCGTTCTGATCAAGGAGTTTTAGAGTAATGGAACTTATCTGATTAATAGTTACAGGTAAATAAATTACATTTTTAGGGACTTCAATTATTTTATATCCAGGACTGACGTTAATGGAGAATTCATGTAAAATGTGAGCTTCTTTTTCATTAATATAAGCTCCAGAAATAACATTGCACTCTACTCTTATTATATTTATTTTATTAATATCAACAAAAAGATCTGAAGTATGCCATTTATTAGCTAATAATTTCTTCTTACTGAAACCTAATAATCCACCAATTGTATCTTCTCTTTCAAAATCAATATCCTTATCAGCAAAAATTTCGCACTTTAATGTATTATTATTTGCTCTTATAATTAATTTTTCCTTATCTGCTTTTGGTATATTCAATGTTTTTCTAAGAAAAAGCTCAATATCTCCAATTTCATATGAACCTGTTGGAATTGTAATAGGTTTATCATCAATAATAAATCTATTATTCTCTTCATCTACGTTAGGTATTGAATTATATGTTTGGAAATCCACTAAACCGCAGATATATTCTCTTCCATTTAGATCTATAGGAGGAAAATAATTAGTTGTCAATGTAGAAGAGTTTCCGTTTAAAGTTAATGTTATTGACATGTCTTTAATCGATATAATGAGATATTTCAGTTGTGCATTCTGTTTTTATATAGATTTTTAAGGTTAATCCCAAAATTCAATGATTTAGATTTAAGGTCAATACGCATTAATAATATAATATACATACATACATACAAAAATTTTTCGTTTAAATTTCTTTTGATACAACTAAATTCTAATTATTCTTTATCAGTTAGTTTTTTATTTCATTTATGTTCAAATATAGAGAAATAACCTTGAACTTGAACAAAATTATTAATGTAGGTCAGTTTAAGTAAAGCTAGACTAAGAATAAAACAGAAAAATTTTTTTTATTTTTTATTATGTTTTATTTACTGATAATAATTTTTTTTTCTTAACAATATGAAATAAAAATTCTAAGCATAAATGTCCACAATTGTAAGAATTAAAATTTTGATATTTATTATAATTATATGTAAGCTTATCTCCTAAATATTTTATTACTTCTAATGGTGGTCTTAAATTTCCAAAACTATCAAAATAATGAGTTATTTCATCATTTTTAAAATAAGCTACCCAATGCGTTCCATCTCCAATAGAATTATCTAAATTTATTATACCACATTCATATTTCAAAGGTTTGCGTGTTGGTAAATTATCTCTCATAAAAACTCCTCGAAAATATTTTAAGTATTTTTTAGCAAAGTTTTCTAAATCAATATTTGTAAGAGCTCTATTGGGTAGCTTAGTTAATGGTTTTTTGGATTCAAATAAAGTCCTAAACCATTCTTATATGGTTTTAAGTGCAATCCATTTCCTCCTTTTAATGCTATTGCTTCCATCATTTTATTATGACGTTGACTTTCTTTTAATTCTTTGTGGGCATTTTTAGCATCGTTAACAGCTTTAGTTATTCCTGCAGCGCCACCTGAAAGTGCTCCAATAGCTGATAGACCCGCAAATATAGGTATTAAAGGTAAAACTCCTCCAATTTTTGGTATAGGAATTATTCGAGGAATGTTAATGTTTTTTTTCTGTCCTTTAGAAAAATATCTAGCAGCTTGTAAAGCAGTTTTTATAATATTCTTATCATTCGTTGGTTTTTTTATAGTTTTAACAGCTACTTTAGCTTGCTTTATAACTTTTTTCAAGGACTTTTTTCTTAAAATTTTCTTTTTTATCTTTTTTAAACCCATACCGAGTTTAACTTTAGCTTTCATTGTGTTTGTAACTAGATATGAATTTAATCGTTCACCAAAACTGGAGTCTTTAGATTTAACTCTTTGCCAAGCTTTTTCTGCTAATATTTTATCAGCTATATGACGCTGATTTTGATCAGTATTTTGAGAATATGCTATATCATGCTCTCGACAAGCCTCATCTAAACCATTAATTCCTTTATCACCTCGTGCTAATCGTTTTGCTAGTTTTGTCCCAGGACCGCAATAATTATAGCCAGGTAAATGTGCTTCAAATGGTAGTTTATTAATTAGAGAATTAACTACACCTTTTCCAATAACAGTTTTTTGGTTACTGATTGGATATTTATTATGAAGAGACATAATATTAAGTTGTTTAGTTTAATAAAGTCACTCAAATACTAATCACCTTTTATAAAATGAAATTTATAAAACTAGATAATGCAGTTAAAGTTAAAAATTTTGATCAAAATTCAAAAAAGAAAATAAAAAGACATGGTGAATGCTTTCCAGATAGTATAAGAGGGTTAATAGTCGGACCTTCAAATTGCGGTAAAACTAATGCTATGATAAGTATGCTTTTAGATCCTAAAGGGCTCAAATTTCAAAACATATATATCTACTCAAAATCATTGCATCAACCTAAATATTTATATTTAAAAAAATTAATAAAACCAATCAAAGGAATGGGATATAACGAATTTTCAAATAATGCTGATGTAATTGAACCATCGGCCTCACAACCAAACTCAATATTTATTTTTGATGATGTAGCTTGTGATAAGCAAGATAATATAAGAGCCTATTTTTGTATGGGACGTCATCAAGAAGTAGATAGTTTCTATTTATGCCAGTCATATACAAGAATTCCAAAGCATTTAGTTAGAGATAATGCAAATTTTTTAATTATATTTAAGCAAGATGATTTAAATTTGAAACATATATATAATGATCATGTAAATTCTGATATGTCATTTAATGAATTTAAAAAACTAAGTGCATGTTGCTGGAATGATAATTATGGTTTTCTATTAATTGACAAAGATAGTGGTTTCAATAATGGTCGATATAGAAAAAATTTTGAAGCATTTGCTAAATTTTAGTTAACCCAAGATCTGTTAGCAGTTGGCAGTTACTAACTAAACAGGTTATTTAATAGATATCAGTTAGTAGTTTGCAGTTAGCAGATAGCAGATAGCAGTTACCAGTCAGCAGTTAGGGATTATCAGTTAGCAGTTAGCAAGAGAACAGTTCAGTCGATAATTTACAGTTAATTAAATTATTATTAAAAAAATGGATGAACAACTTATGAAAGATTTAATGAAAACTCGTAAAAATTTAAAAAGGAAATTTCAATCTTTAAAAGTTCAGAAGCTATCAGAAGACCGAAATCGAGAAGAAGCTTTCACTCCAATTACAAAACCATTGAAAGAATTGACAAATGCTGTTAAACAACAACAACAACAATTTTCAAATAATGTTATCAAACCGGAAATTAAACTGTCTGCTAGCGATGATAACACCTTAAAATTATTAAGGCCATTTAAGCCGGAAGTTAAAACGCCTAGCAACAAAAGTAATACACACAGTAAATTTATAACTTCAACGCCAAATACTATAAAATTTGAGACGTCATCTATAACTGATAATATTATTGACGAATCATCAATTTCACAATTTCCTGTTTTTAACAAGTCAGAACTTGATAAGACATATGGACCATATTTTGATGAGTCATTAAATCTTCGAAAACTTGGGAATGCTAATTTTGAAATAGATGAAATTACTAAAAATATTGTGATTGATACTGAAGTTTTTAAAGGAACTGATGGTCTATATGAATTGATATTTAAAAAAAACCCCATAAACTATACTGAAAGTGATTTAAAAACATATCATCAAATACTTAACAAAACAAATGCACATAGAAGAAATTACGATCAATTAGAGCAAATAAAAGGAAACAAAGGTTTTAAATATAAAAATATATTAAGAAAATTATATGAACATGATTATAATACTAGACATAAAAAAACTGGTTCAGGTTGTTTGAAAAAAAAATTTATTAATTTAATAAGAAAAAAATTAAACACACTTTAATTCAGAACAAGAACAAGAAATGTATAAGAATATATATACTAAAGAATGTATCTTTGCGGTTTATGCTGTACTTCTATGATAAGAAGCAGTTTTTTTAAATTTATTTTGTTTTCTTTTTTATATAAAAGCAGAAGCAAATAAACAAAATTAATTATAAATTAGTAAAGTTTTCATTAGTTAAGATTTAATTATTTCGGTAAAGAAAAATGCCCACAAAGTCGGAAATTGAAAAAATGGGATATTCATCATATGGTTTACCATGTGAATATCAAATTATGGAAGCTGCAAACACAGGAAAGCCTTGCTGTGCTGTATACAGATTCTATGATCTGCTCTGGGATGATTATGATTTCAAGCAAGTCTGTCAACGTCATACATCCCCAGAGCAGGTTTTCTGTGTAAAGTGCTTTTTGGAAATGGAGGAGAGATCAAAAAAATCTTGGTGGTCAACTTTCCATTTACAGTATTATGTTGCTGAATTTGACTGCAAGGAAGATGCTGAATATTTTATATCTCATCAAGGACCCGAGTGTATTAGCTGCCCTATAAAAAAAAATTTATGTAAAATAATCTCAGCAGCCTATTATGATGAAAAGGCTGTTGAAATTCGTCAATTTTATATGGGAAAATGATGAAATAAAAATTTTTTGAATTTATTTAATTTAAATATATATATGTACTTTATTTTCAAATAATTTTTTTTTTTGTTACAAAATATTTTTATGTCCCCAAGACAATGTTCTAATATTATCATGCATTACATACTTCTTATCATCTAAACAATTTAAAACAACTTTGTTGATTTCTTGAGTGTAAATTGTATGCAGTTTAGACTTAAAAATTTGCATACTTTCATAAAATATTTTTTTAGTATTTAAACAATTTCTATAATCATCAATGCTTAAATTATCAACAACAATTTTTTTTATACCTTTAGATTTTTTAATAACATTATTTTTGTCCGCTTTAATGGAATACATTTTTGAACGTAAACCTACAAATTCCAAAATAATTTTTCCATTCATTTCATCTTTAAACATCCCTAATACTTTTTTATTTAGGGATGGATAACCATAAGGGTTATTTACTTCATAGTCTGAAGTATCAAAAAATTTATGAAGATCGGGTTTGATTTCTTCATAAAAATCTTCAGTTTGAATAGTATAGACAAAACTGTCAGTATCCATATAATTCAATTGAATTTTATTTTTAAATTTCATTTTCATGAAATCATAATGAAAATCATACATCAAAACTTTTGATAGCTCTAATATACTGAAACCTGCATATATAGGTTTGTTATAACAAATTTTTGTTTTTTTCATTTCTATTGCCACTAAGTTATTTGTAAAAGATGATAAATTATGAAAATCAGGTCTTGCTATATAAGCTTTCGCACCTAAATGTTTTCCTTTACTTTCCCAAGTATCAGCTATTTGGATGACCCGATATTTCTCAACGTTCTCCATTGTTTTACCAAAAACTGCATTAACTTGCAATTTAAAGAATTTTTTTTCAAATTCATTTTTAGAATTTTGCCTATATCGAGTATTCAAATCAACGTATTTTTTAAGCCAATCTGATTGCTCAAATTGCAAAATTCTATGAATTTTTTTCAATTTTAAATTGTTATGAAGACATTGCTTAAGATTTTTATAATGAATTATATAGTTAGTTTTATTATGCAATGTAGTCAATAGTTTACCAATTTTCCCATTCGGGGGAATTTCCTTTGCTGCGCAAAACGGTAAGTCATTGTGCAAATCATGTAAAGTTTCTGGATAATCTAAATCTACTTCTAAAATATAACCAAGATTTGAATTATCCGATACTTTTGTAATATCGAAATTTGATATTAAAGATTTTTCCATCCATTTAAAATTCTTATACGGTAGATATTGTGACATTGCATAACCATAAAGATTTACAGCATCTAAATACACAATATATTGTGTGGGATCATTTTTATTAAATTTTTCCTTCATATATTTGTTATTTGCAGTTGAATGACGTAAAGAACATTGACTTATTCCACCACGCATTCCGCTTTTAATAAAGCTGTACATATTTACATCAGTAAATAGTTCTAATTCAATTTTCGTATATTTCAACATTGCTTGCCAAGAAAGCCCTGGTGCAGTATAAAAATTAGAAGGATCTAAATCATAAATTTTCATACATATTTCTCGAAAACTTTCGAAAACATCAGTCAATATTAAGACATCCGTTTTCAAATAAATTTTCATATAATCTAACAAATTACAACATTTGAAAGTTCTCCAGACTGTATATGCGTAATTGTAATCAGAATCTGAACATGGTGTTTTTGTTAATTCATTATAAAATGCAGCTTGAGATGGGAAAGTATCATTTAATTTTTCGAAAGAATCTAAATATTCGTAGGGAAATATACCTTTCTTTGTTATCAAATTATAGTGCTCTCCGAAATTATTTTTAATGTGATGCTTTTTGTTATCATCTAGATTATTAAACAAACTATTGAGACTTTCACTCATAAATCGAAAGCTGTCGAGAAATCTTAAAGAAAAGCTAACATTCTCTTCTAAAAGATAAATTCGTTTAGTTAAAGATATGTATTTTTCTTTATTTAGCGGTAAAACACTAATGCTTCCCTCAACACAATTTAAAGATCTAAACAATAAATGACAATCATAACCCGAAAAATTATGGAAAAATATTGGAAAAAATGTAGGTTTTTTAAAAAGTAAATTACATTCTTTATGTGCTGGACCTCTATAATTACCACTATAGTGGCAATGGTCTCTTACTCTATTAATATAATCTAATTGCTTACCACAAATACTGCAACAGGAATCTGTTAACTGTTGTAATTCTTCGTCTAGTGTTAAAGGTTTCATTTTTTGAATTTTCAAATTGAAATTTCTATAAAGCTCACTACAATCATTAATTAGTGATAAAATAAATTTTTGTGCACAATCTGCTCCTACACATTCCACATATTTATTCAAATTTTCATTAAAGGAACATTTTATAAAATATGCAAATGCAATCGCAACATGCTCCTTAATATTAGTAGTTGAAGGACCATTTACATCTGGTTTACATGTTGCTATCGGTTTCAATAAACTCTCGCAGTCTGCATATATTACGAATGGTGCTTTCATTTGAAGTCGATAATCAGCATACTTCAAAATTTTATTTTCTTCATCTGGTAAGTTGCAAACAATCTTTCCACATTGATTTTTATGAATCGCATATTTTTCTAATTCATCAAAATATTGCAAACAACTATTGCAAATGTATATTCGGCCATTATGTCTCGTAAGAGATTTTCTTAAAAATTTCGATAAATCCTTTATATAAACAAAATGATATCTTTCATTCGATTCAATCATCAATAAATTTATATGATGCTGTTTTTCATTTTTTGTTAAAAAATATGGACCAATCAATTCGTGTTCATTATTTTTCTTTGATTTTAAATTAAGACCAAAAACATTCACACTTACATCAGGGTTGAGTTCCTCAAATTTATAAATATCGTCTATTTTAATAGGAAATAATATATTTCCAAATTTTAAATTTTCTACTTTTCCACCATTCAAAAAAATTTCTACCGCCGCTATATCAATTATATTATAACTTCTTGGATTCCATGATTCATTTACTGCAGGCTTTAAAGCTGATATCAATGCCCATTTAAAACAATATTCATCAGAATTTTTCACATTTATGCATGCCTTTTTCTTTTCTACTGATTTGGGGAGTTGAATGTACTGTGATCCTTTTATTGGTTCATATTTATTTATATTTATTTCGAGTCCAATAATACGAATTAACGCCCATCCACTGTCCATTTCTTGAAATTCTTCACTTCTTTTTATTATACTCTCTATAATTTGGCTATAATTAGAATTGATATCAACTTCATTTAAAATTAAAACCATTTTTGATTGAAATGATTTAATGCTTAATTGCAATTCATCGTTATCATCACCGTCACCATCTGAATAAGGTTTTACATATTCAGCAAACAGTTCGAAGTTCATTTTGTAAAATTTATGTTTCAATAATGAATTCCTCAGAATAGTAAGAATATTATCCTTATTTTTATTTAAAAATTCGATTGGAACAATAATCCCCTCATCATCATTATCAATTAAAAATGTTTGAAGTCTTCTTTCAAATGATTCATTGATCACTCTAACATTGCCCCTCAATTTCTCTGCTGCATTCATTTTATGTAAATTTGTTCTTAAATGATAAACCCAGTTTAGTGTAAATATTTTGCAATAAGAACAGTATTTATGTATTTTTTTATGTCGTTCCAAATCATATTTTCGTTTGAATGTTTTTTTACAAACATCACAACAAAATTCTAGTTTAATTTTTTTATGATCCATTTTAAATATTTTTGTTGTTAGTTATTACCTTGTCTTAAACAAACTAAAATACTTATTAAAATATAATATTCAAAATATATTATTTATGATAACTTTTTTATTTTTTTGTTTTTTCTTTTTAAAATTACGTCATTTCAGATTTTTATTTTATTTGCTTTTTACATTATGTTTCACTTTTTGAAAATTTTAAATTTCTTATCAATATAATTCAATTCAACAACAATCCAAAAAAAAGCTCATGCTTTAAAAATATTTTATTTCCTTATCAGCATATTTAAATATTTTTTTTTTTATTTATTGAATTAACTTGTCTTAAACAAACGCTTCATAACACAAAAATTATCACCAAAGCCATTTCAATCACTGCCACTGCCCACCGCCACTGTCTCCACCAATGTACACGATCTGTACACGATCCCATTTTTTCTTCACTTTTTACCCTGTACACAACCCTAATCTTTAATTTTTACATTCACCGACATCTGGTGACCACTAACGGCAAATAACCACTTTTTGCGTTTTTCTACATTAGCGACCACTAACGGAAAATAACAACTTTTTGCGTTTTTCATACATTAGCTCTCTCATATAATTTATTCGACGTACACCGACATCTAGTGACCACTAACGGCAAATAACACATTCACACACACCTAGTGACCACTAGTGGCAAATAACCACTTTTTGCGTTTTTCTACATTAGCGACCACTAACGGAAAATAACAACTTTTTGCGTTTTTCATACATTAGCTCTCTCATATAATTTATTCGACGTACACCGACATCTAGTGACCACTAACGGCAAATAACACATTCACACACACCTAGTGACCACTAGTGGCAAATAACAACTTTTTGCGTTTTTCATACATTAGCTCTCTCATACACTCATCGACAACTAGTGAGCACTAGCGGCAAATACACCAACATCTAGTCGCAACTAGCGGCCACTAGAGGCAAATTACCGACATCTAGTGGCAAAAAACGGCAAGTAGCAAGTTTTTGCGTTTTTCATACGTTAGCTCTCTCATATCCTAACTACTAATGAGATTCTATTACGTCACTCATTGAACTGAGATTCCGTTTTTTAGGACTAATCTATCAATTTTTTTCCACATTGTTATTCTTAATGCTTCACATTGTGCCAATCAGTTTTTTTATTCAATATTTTTACAAAGATTGTTACTACTTGGCTGTAGGTATTGTAAGAGATTATTAATAAGCAAATGCTATATTTAGTGCGCCATCTAGTATCTTACATACAAGAATTATATATTAATTAATATTACTTAAACATTTTTTCCACCGCCCGGAATTCCAAACTAACACCTTCTAATTGAAAGATCGGTAATACCACAGCCTTCATATATTCTCTCTTTTACTAAATAAATATGTTCAATAACGAAAGTTATTTACGTTTAATTGTTTTATCCAATACTGTATACATGTCAAATATTTATATTTATTCAAATTTTTAACTATAAAAAAGCGGAATCTTTTTACAATTTAAAAATTCTTCTACATTTCTTTTTACATATTTAAATTTATAAAAATAAAAGAATTTAGATTTCACTTTGGTTTCTCACTTCTAAAAAAAATGTTTCAACAACATTTCAAGTGCATCTAAACATAATATTCATTGTTAACAACTATGATGAAAAATCACATTTGCTGTGAGTGTCGCTGCAGTAGCAATTTTCTTTCAAATATAATATATACAATTATTATTACCACTGAATATTACACTGTATATAATTTTTTATCATACATCATAATGTAAAAATTGAATGAACGCCTATTGAATAAAAAAATGTATAAATTTTTAAAAATTCAATGGGCCCCAAAAGAAAAAAAAAATCGCGTAGGTTTGCTTATAATTAGGAATCCCATCCTTATAAACACATATCAAATGAAATTCAATGCCTCGATGTAAATGCGTTATTATAGAATAGTAGACACAGTTTGAAGGTAGGATGATTGGTTGATATTGAAAGAAAATTAGTAGGTATACAAATGTGTTTAAATGTGTATCCCTGAATATAAATTAGGCTGCACGAAAAAGTCCCCAAAACCAAAATGAATTAACGTTTTGGCACTTTTTTCATATGAAGAAAGAAAAAAAGTCCCCCAAGTTAAATCTTTTGTTGCTGAAATATTATTTATGAGAAACGTAGGAAGAATTTTCTGAGTTTGATGCTAAATGGAGTTCCAATATTTTGGTTAGCGGAGCTTTCGGGGCGGTAGCACTATTATTTAAATGCATTGTTGCTGACATATTTTTTATAAAAAAAAAACTAAAAGTGCTTTTACAGTTGGACAGTTGGATACAAAATCAGAGTTTTAATAATTTGTTTAGCGGGGGGTTTGAAGGCGGCAACCCATTCATTGATACTGACTTATTATTTATGAAAAAGTTCGGAGTGATTTTAAAGTTTTACAAAATTAGGAAACTAATAAATTGTTTAGCGAAAGTTTGGTGCTGCAAACTCCTATTATATAAAATGCTACAAAAAGGGTATTAAAACCAATGTGTGTTTTATATTTTCTGGAAAAAGCAAAGATTTAACTTTTTCCAGTTAAATTCAAGGTTTCCGCACAACCAAGAGAATCTAACTGTCATATACTCTAAAAAAATATGATTTTGGAGACTTTTTTCATAAGCAAAAAGTCCTTGTAGTACAATTTTTCAAAATGTCTCCCAATTTTCCCAAATGTGGGAACATTTCTCATATGCAAAATGTTCCTAAAGTTTCTAACAAATTTTGAAGACTTTTTTCATTTTTGATTTTGGGGACTTTTTTCATACACCCATAAAATTACTTTGTACTTTGTTAAGGTAACACTTTATTTTTTGGCATTTAACCTTCTTGCACTTGGTTTTCCTATTTAAGAAAGAGTGTTTTTTGTACCTTAGAGATTCTTTATTATTCAAATTTAATATGTAAGCAATGATTTACATGATTTTTATGCTACTAATAGCTGTTGCAAAATATTTTTTAATTTATTTCTCAGGTGAATATAATTTGAACAGGTGAAAATAAAAAAAAAACAAAAAAAAGTGTTGCAATTGTTGAACATTTAAAATTGAAATTGACTTCCTTACCCGCACTTGCAGGTGGATTTCATTGAATATAATTTGTATAGATTAAAAAAGAAAACACAATCTTTGATTATTTCTACTTGAATAGTTGAATCGATCATTTGGAACGTACATGTACAATGTATACAAACATTTGAATTATAACTGATTCTTCAGAGAAAGAAAAAATTTGTTTAGGGATTTTGAATTTTTAATTTTACTCAAGGGATTATTTAAAAATGGCATTTTAATGTAAATATTGCTACAGGAAATATTATTTCTATGCGTATGGAGTTAACATTAATCATGCTTAGGTTAAAATACTTTTAGATTCAATTGTTTGAATTGAGTATGTACTTATATGTAGTTATTTATTGATTGTGAACTCTTTCTTCAAATGCTTCTTTAATGCCTTCAGTAATTTTATGCCACATTTTATTTTAAATATAAAAAAAAGTTTTAATTCAGTATTAATTTTCTCCTGATTGACATGAGACACTAATGAACTTTGGTTTATGTTTTATTTGTGCAATGTAATTGTGCGCAATGATGGTATTTACGAATGATGTTATATATTCCATTTGCTATATGTTCCAAAAATTAACTGATATTAAGCACGTAGAAAATCATGCCTGCTTTTTGTCTAATTCTAATAATATTGAATTGTCAGGACTTTTATATTTAAATCACAGTTTAAGGACTAAAGTTTTCATAAAAAGTTTCAAAATATAATAGGAACAGATTAGAAGCTTTGGGAGCTGAACCTCTCTTTAAAACTTACGTTATCCAACTATATACATGGCATTTTATATTAAACAATTGCTAATGAAGATTGGACTATCAGAGTTTTTAGTATAAGATCACAGTATTGAACAGAAAAACTATTGAAAGAAGACTTTAAATGAAACGGTATTAGACAAGAGAGTTAAACATAATTTTAAAAATTAATGCTATTCAATTATACTGCACTCAAGATTTTCCAACGACAAAAATGGAAGGCAATAAATGCTCATCCTTACACAATTGAGCTTACCAGATGGCAAAACACGGTTAATGGAAATTCGTTTGTCATGCGCTCATCATGTTTGTGCAATCATATTCCACCAAATGTGTTCCTCATAGTTGATATATATTTGTGAACGATTTATTTAAATTTAGGAAGAATATTAACATTTTTCTTTTAATACCCCATCTAATTTCCCGAACCTCCATAATCAAACAATCCCAAATAACCCCAAAAAAAAATTTAAAATCCGTGCATATCCCACACCCCGTAACCAAGCTGTACATTTGTATCGTCAGATCCCTTTCTAAAGTTTATTTCGAAGTCCTAAAAGTCGTTAAGAGAACAGCAATTTAACTGGCCTTACGGACATTGCAGCTTCAAACTTAAATGAATTTGGAGAACCATTAGAAACTAATATCCTAAAAGTGCTTAAGATAATAGCAAAGATAAGAAAAACATTAATTTTCAATATAACAAATATATGTAAACAAATTATTAAAGTAGTCTAATTTATATTCAAATCAAGTCTAAAATGCAATTAAGATGCACCATGAATAATTTATAAAAATTAAAACTGAAAAAAAAAAATTAAAATAAATATTGAAGAAAAAATAAATAATTGAATAATTCATTTTTTTTTTAAAAAAAAAAAAACTAAAAAAGAAATATAACAAAAGAACCATAACTATTATTAAAAAATTTGTTTCTAGAAAATACGTGACATTTTTAAATGTTCAAAAATTTTTTTTTGGAAAAAGAGTTAAAAATAGTTTTGGTTTTGTTGTTGTACAATTAGTGGTAGGTAAAAATAAAAAGTGTTATTTTATTATTTTATGAACGTATATAAATGTTAATAATAGTGGATTACCCACTATGGATTTTCTATTAATTTGAATACTTTTATGGCTTATACTTGAATAGTCACGTGAATTTTAAGTGTTTCAATTCACTTTTTATTTCTAAAATATTACTTTTTTCTAGTAAATTACAAATAAACGTACCTAATTCGGCGGTTTGATTTGGCCGTCAGTTTATTTGGCAGGTTGAGCTATACTTAATGAATAATGTTATGAAATCAAGAAGGGTGGGATGATAAAAGCTCGCATAGTTCAAATTTCAGAATTACAATCTTAACCAAAGTGAACGATAGAGTGGCACAGTGGTTAGAAAGAAAGCTGATCTCTCATACAAAGAGCAATCTTTCGAATTCAATTAAAAACAATATTTAAAAGAACAATTTTTTATTGGATACAATAACTCACAGACGAAATCCTTCTTTTGTATTTCAAAACTGTTATGATAGTTATGAAATATGTTAAACTTGATTTATAGTTTCAGATAGTAACACTGAAGCTAATCAAGTTGATCCATTCAAAAGTCGCTGGGTTGAATTAAAACTGAATGAAATTCCAGTAAATCCAAATTTCAAAGATGTCTTCCTATTTAGTATTTGTCTACTGATTTTTAACCCCATTCTATAGAGATTTAAATAATATATCAAATTAAATAAAAGTAATCTACTGCTATATTTATAACGGTAAAACCTGTATCATTTTTACTATAGTTAAAATTTAATATAGATAGTTCAAATTCGGAAGGAAGATATAAAAAATTATGCTTTATTTTTTTGTATAAAAAAAAGGAAATACAAAAAATACCATAAGATAATGAAGTATTATAAATTTATTCTGAGTATGTTTCATTATAGTTATAATCTTTTTTCTCAAATTAATTACGAAAGTATGAGTCTACCAAATTACAATACTAGTTTTTTTCGTATACCTTGATTGTATCTTAGTAATAATTTGTAAGTATAAGTTCCGAATTCCCATTATTTTTTTTCAACTTTAGATAAATTAAAGATAAAATTCTTAATTAAAATTAAGAGATTTTTTTCTCTCACTAATTAATTGTGATCTGATGTAAATACCAAAAATGAAGCATCATATTAACATATTTACTTGAATTTCTGCAATCTGCATATTGTATGAAATTTTCCATTAATTTTAAACTAAAGTTTTTAATTGTATATTATTATAGAAATTTTGTAAAGTATAGTTCACATTAGCTTAACGATTATTTATGATTCTATTATGTGAAATAAATTTTGCATCAAATAATTAGCGTTGGCAAGACTAAAATTACAATTCCTTAGAAATAGTAATTAAGTAATTTTGAATGCAGCATTTTAAGAGTTTAAATTAAAAATGTTCAAATTTTGAATTATAAAAATTTTAAAACATTAATTAATAGCACAATAGGAATGGCATTCTAACAAGACTAAATTGAAACTAAACACTTTCTAAAATTAAATTGAAAGACTTATTTTGAAGCCAAGGGAAAATATTGGGGAAACATTCTTTATTACACCTTACACCTAAAATAAGTAGAGGTATTAATTTTGGTACAATGTTTGCAATCACCAAGAGGAAGCAAGTTAGATACACAAAATTATATATATAATTGTTCAGTGTCACCTCCTGAGTAGATTTATTCGGCTTTCAGTCCGACCGCTCGTACGCCGGATAACTCAAAAAATAATTATGCTGTTTTGATTAAATTAATGCGATAGATCACTAATGACGAAATTAAAGCTGAGATTTCAAATAAGTGAGATCGGAGCAAGGGTTCGGTTTCTAGAAGCTTTCGATGCAACCAGTGGCAAACGAGCATACTCTAAGAATAATTACGATATAGAATCTTCAGCTTTGGTACAAGGATCCCAAGACATTAAACCATACCTTCGAAATTATTTAAGATATTTGCTTGAATTTTGGTACATGGGTTTTTTCCTGCTTATATTATGCTTTATTTAACAGGAAAGAGTAATATAGTACCTAGCTGATATAACTTTTAAATAAAATGAAATCACAGAATTCACTGGAAACGATGCTGAAAATTTATTATATTTTGCAAAAAAGTCAAGACATCTGTTGGAAGAAGTAAATTCCAGTAAATAATAAGCAAAATGGGTGTTTATATGTGGAAGCAGCAATCGTCATTTAATTTTATTATTTTTTATACAAACTTTATATAAAAGTTTTGTGTTAAAACTTGTTCTCAATCAGTTAATTTAACACGCGGGTCATTTAATTTACAAGAATATTCAATAATTGTAACATTCTTTTTTCTTTTCTTTCATTCTTTTTCGAAATTTTCATAACACAAAATTACTATCACGCGAATATTGAACTGTTGCAAATATTGAACCAGTATTTCAAGTTGCATCATAATTACAAATTTTTTGTTTGAAACCGCTAAAACCGTTTTTCTTTCTTTATAATAATTTTAGTATCGGTATATTTCCCATTACATAGAATTTAAAATATCTTTATATATTTAATTGATATCGATTATTGACACGCTCAATTCTTGCGTTTCACCCAGAGGGGAAAAGTCAAATATTAAGGTTCATTGAAATTTGCAAATATTCAGATTTTAATGATGTCATCATGAAGATGAAATGAGGCATTTTTGGTAAATTAATAAGTTTTTAAATAATTTTACAAATTTAAGAAAATACATATTTGTATTGGCGCCTTATTGGCGCACTTCAAAAATAATTTATATATAAAGATAAGAGAGAGGAAGAATGTTAATATAATTAAGGTAAAACTGCTTATATTTATACTAAAAGGTTACACTCCTAAAAAAAATTATTGCATTCGAAAGCTGAAGTAAAATTTATACATATAGAACCGTGGAATAATTTAAAACTGGATTTAACCCCATATTAGAAATTGGAATAAAAGATAATTTTACTCAACTATATTTACTTTACTTCCTTTAGACTGCAGTACACCGTTGAAAATAACAGGGAAGCTTCAAAAACTGTTTAATAAAAGCTAATGTATAATGTCGTCAATTTTGAGTCTGTGGAAGCAAAAAGTCATACAAATTATAAGTTTAATATCTCGAAGAGAAAACAATTTTAACAAGATTGAGTGCCATATTTTGAATAAGAATAACAGCCTTCAGATTATCCGATTACATTTGGAAAAGATAAAGCACTAAATTTAGTGTAATTACGAAAGTTTTGTACTAACTACATTTCCAACCTACAAAGAGTAGAAAACCTAAAGTTTACATAAAAGTAACTTTGTCAAATCTTTCTAATTTTTATTAATTACATATTCCTGTACTGCAATTCACTTGTAGTTTTTATTAGACAGATTTAAAAATTAATAAAAAAAAATTATCATAATGTAAAATAATATCTATCTATTTTGTCTATATTCTTTTAACAACCAAAGCACAAGGTAATAAATTACTAAACTTCAACTTAAAAAATATTATAATTTCTATTGTAAATTTTAATCTTAAACCTTAACTTATATTACAAGCTTGAAAATTAAATGAAGTGATTATCATTGACATAAATCTGTTTTCTAACATAACAATATACAAAACTTATATAAAGTTTTTCGTTAAAGCACTCATACGTTAAACCACAATGTTTCACTTTACATGCGCTGACTATACAAACCATAGTAACTAATATCCAGAGTGTACAATATTTAACAACAATTATTACAATGAACAATTTTATTTTAATTTTTTACAATTTTTTTTTTTTCAAATTAAACAATTGTATTAAATTACACAAAATACTCAGATTATCTCTGGTTAAGAATTTAAATATGTATATAGCAATTATTATAAAAGTAACTTAAAATAAGATTTATCTTATGGATAAGTCGTTGCATAATTACAAAAAAAAAAAGGAAAGGAAATGAAATGAATGAAAAAAAATTAATTATAAATTAAAAAAAAAGTTTATGTTTTGTATTGTACATAGTTGTAATGTCTAAATGTTGTAATTTCACTTTTATTTTGTCTCACACAGATTTAGTATCAGGTGAATAGAATTTAACAAATAAGTGTTGTAAAATAAAATTTTCTCATTTCCTATGACAACAAGTTGGGATTATGAGCTCTTTAACATTTTTTAGTATAATATTATTCTTTATAAATTTTATAAATACCATATAATCAGTTGTTCACACTTTGTTGAAGATAGTTAATATCATATTATTTAATTAAAAAGTGAAATTTAACCATGAGTTAAAATGTGAATGAGCCATGAGTTACTATGAATTTTGAAGAGGTCACACGTATTTGCTGACACCATTGTATACAATTGGTGATTTAACACCAATTTGTAAATAACCTTAGCATGAAGTTGGAACAAGTGGAAACAGATAATAACCGCGTTTTATTTCAATTTGGAACTTCTTCTTTTACGCAAAACTTATCAGAATCTAGCTGATAAAAAGACAGTTCAAACGTTTAATGTTCAAAATTCTGAATCCTAGGCATTGAAATCGGTTGCAAAAGGTGCAAAATATATGGAATTCTTAAGCAGGAGAAGAAAATACTTTACATATCCAAATCTGGAATTTTAAACTCTTTTAGAGATATAAATGATAGACATATAAATTAATTGAATTGAATAAAACCTATAAGGTGCACCTAGCTCCGCTCTTTGATATCTGGGAAAGATACAAAAAAAATTGTTCGTATCATTAGGAATATTGATGTTACCAAAGCCTTCACGTTTTAAATCACCGCCGAAATGTATCAGCAGTTTATCTGTTCTGCCAAAATTCCAATCCTTTCAACGCAATTCACGCTTAGCAGCTCAATCACCTATATAAACTTGATGGACATTATGGCTCAACGTTTTATCTTTCACTACCAGGGGGTATAGTTTCAGGAGCCTTTTGAATGTTCCCTTAGGAAGTTTTCTTGCCTTAGGAAAATAACTATTTTTTAAATTAGATGGAATAATTCCCTGCGACATTAATTTAAAGCATGCAATTTGATAAGAAATTAAAAGTTTCGAGAGAATAGTTATTAATCAAAAAATCTAGTTTACCTTTCTCTACCTTTTATTTAGAATATTCATATAAAAGCAATTGATATTAGTAAATTTAAAATATTTAAGAAGTGGAGATAAACAGTTAAATGTAGTCAAATTTAATTAAAATTCTATTATACGGTTCATTTACTTCAACATATTTTAGTTATATTGTACCTCAAATTTAATATTAAAATTAGTTTTTAATGACCTTGTATGGGTGTCTTAAATCGGTTTCTTGTTTTTCGAATATTATAATATATTAACATTCCTGACAAGTTACGGGAATAAATTATAAAAAATTATTCAAAAATTTTCAATATTTCAGTCATAGATCCGTCATTTAAATAACACGAGAAGTACTTTACAGAACATAAGGTAATTAAAAATAAAATTAAGCGTTTAATAGTTAACATGATGCTATTGCAAAGTATATGACTTAAATAGCTCCTTCTTTTGAATGTAATGATTTTTTTTTCACATTAATAGCTGCTGAAATTAACAACTGAAGACATCCTTGTTTGAAGACGCAGACGCAACGCAATTAGTATTAAATACTTGAATCTATTAATGCAGTGTTATTAACTGCAGTGTTATGTTGAATTTTTTTGCATTTTTTTAATTTAAATTCATTTAGAAGCTTGTTGAAATAAAAAAACTTATTACACGCATTGCATTTTACCTGATGTTGTAAATGTAATGAATGTTATGAGTATTACCGTTGACAGGTGAAATAATTAACTTTTAATATGAATTTTTGAAAAATGTTTTAAATATACATTTTAAACAATGCGTTCCATCAAATAAAATATGAGAGAAACGGATTTATATTCCATTATAAATTTTAATATTACACATTTTAATATATATATGCATATGAGTTATGAATGAAATGGTAATGAATTAAGTTCGTAAATGTGTAAATGTCGTGAAAGCGCGTTTTGAATATTGGAAAAGTTAATGGATTAGTTTTTATTTAATCTCACGATTGTTTGAAAGAATTCATCGTTTCTAAATAAGAGAAATAAGGTCGAATTATATGTTTAGTATATGAAAATGATTCGATTATTTTTGTGTTAAATTTAAATGAATCTCAAATCCTAATATTAATCAGACTCTAAGAAATACATATATTTTAATTCTGAAATTTCTTAAGAACAATGAGCGTAGCCAGCAACAAAATTTCAACGCAACACTTTACTCAAAAATTTATCAATATTTAACTTCTACTCTACTTTGACATCTGACAGTTTATGTTTTGTCATCCATTTATTTTTATTATTATTTTTTTAAAAATTAAAAAATTAAATCTATTTATCACTTAAAATAATAAAATTAAAAAATCTAAAATAAAAATATATTTTTACTTTACTTTCAGTTTATTGATTGAAAAATTATTTGTGTTTATTTTTGATATTATTTATAATTGTGTTATTATTTTAACAGCTACAATTTTAGACATTTTGCAAAATCGATTCTGCGTCATGACTACGCTCATTGTACCCAAGGCATAAATACCAGAATATAATATTCGAGACTCATTTTTAAACAATGGTAACACTTTCAAAGTTAATAGAATTTATTTTACTAGTTTCCTATTTAATTAACTGTTATAAGTAAACTGTAGTGCAAATTTTTAACTCTTACTGATACTGCCTTCTATGTCTAAAGATTTTGCATTATTTGATATTTTTTAAAATGTTAGTCAAGAACTCAATTAAAATTGTTTGTTTATAATAGATTATTTAAATGAATCCATGGTGATTTGGTTAAATAATCAATTAATAAAAAGAGTAATTTCTAAGAACATTTTTTTTAAATTAAATTTATTTAGAAAATATCATTTAATTTGCAAACTTGAATATATTTCTGTAACGCAGCGAATTTATTTGGCCTTACTTGGCATTTTTTGACTTAAGTGGTATTTAATTGATGAATCGTGTCAAATTTAAAAAAAAAAAGTAACTTAAGTAATATATAGGTGATAATAAATGAATTATACTAGTAATTATAGTAGATTGCATATAGAAGATTGCATTTTAAAAGCAAGCGAATGTATATACTAATTACTAATGCCTATAGGGGTTTATTCAAATTAAGCTCATCAAAATTGATTTCGATTGATAAGATAATTGATAAATAAAACTATAGTGCTAAAATATATTCAATTAGTAAATTGATTTAAATAAGCAACTGTTATGTTTTTTTAATTTTTATTTTTTTAAGTGCTAATTATTTAACTGTGAGGCTAATAAACCAGTCTCTCACAAATACATGATGGAACTGGGGAGACATACATATTATATTCTTATTATTAGAATTGATCTTAATGAATCCACATACAATTTAAACATCAGATATAGGGTTATTTATAACATGTAAAAACGTCTTAGATTTTCAATAGATACAATTTTGTTTGTTATATTTTGCAATAAAGTGAATAATATTTCTATATCTGTGAGTTATATTACTAAATTAAATTATTTTTGTATTTTGTTTAAATTTAATTAAAATAAAATTAAAGGTTATTAATAATTAGAAGTTTAATTTAAAATAAAATTTCTTGAAGAGTAATTAAAGTCTGTAAGAAAAGAGACGGCAATTAAAAGAGTCTTTTGAATAAAACCAACACCTTAGTACTAAAAAAACAAAAACCTAATTTGTAGTCATAAAACATCATAAATTTGAATGAAGTATCTTTTACGAGTATCTTATATTTCCCCCAATAAAAATTAATTTAAATCACAGAAATAATTATTATTTGAAAAATTTTTGCATAGCAATATAATAATAACATTATTAATTAGATAAAATAAAATTTTGCTTGTATTTCAATTGAAATTTTGCGATAATAAAATAATAAGTAATTAATAATTTATTATATTCTAAAGAATTTAAGTGTTTTACAATTTAATTGGATACTTGATTCATTTTTATTTATTCTAAGTTGATTAAATAATAATAAAATTACTTAATATTATAAACATTGTATGGGAGGTAATGTTTTAAGCATTTACAGTTATACTGATAAGATACGAACAATTATTTAATTGATTTTTTTAAGTCTAATTATATATGTACTAAAGTGTAACAGACTTTCCAATCTTCCAAAAATAAAAAAGAAATTAAGCTTATATGATAATATTTTATGACACACTTAATTTTTTTATTTAAAACTATAAACACACCTACATTAGAAAGCCGCCCACTAATTTTATAAACACTTTTTCCCTTTTTTCATTGAATTTAACCTACGTAAGACACTCATTAAATATAATAATGTATTTAAATAATAAAAAAATATTTTAAGAATTTCAGTATCTAGAAAATCTACAGTGTAATATTTTGTACATGTGATCGCTATTCCGGTTCATATAAGGCTCTCATATGTTGTATCTAAAATTAAAAAAAATAAAAATATAACATGTCCTCAATATAGGATTAATTTTACTTGATTACAATGTAACTGTTCTTTTGGACATAAATATACCCCTAATATAATTAAAAAAATATTCTCCAAAGTCTTCTAATAGTACTTTACAAAGTCTCCCTTTTTATATTTTTACACTACCAATATATTATACAACATAGGGGTCTCTACTTTTTGATGCTAAGTTATCCACAGCGGATGATGAAAATTCATCGAAGAACCCTAGGAATAAAAAGTGTAAATGTTCAACTGAGATATATTATGTTAGAAAATTAAAAAATAAACCAAGAAAATCTACTAATTTCAGCAAAGTTGAACACTTTTTGCAATTCTGTATAGTGCATTTTATGTCACTAACCCAATTGAGGCATTATTAACCTATAACTAATGTAGTTTGCCTCTAGGGTATTTTGAAGACTTGAATGTAAGGAATAAGTAATGGCTATTATGGTATAGAGCTGCGAAGGCTTTTAAATTTTTTTTTGTAAACATGGACGTCAAAACTTGGTGCATCTGCAAACCAATGATCAAATGATGCATCTGAATTGAATTGCATCAACAATTTATCATTAATCAAATAACGATTTTTTGCTAAAATTGTGTTGCATAGAAAGCACGCACATTTGAAAGAATCAAATGAAGTTATCCCTCATTTATCCAAAATTGATTATTTGATTAGTGTAAATGTTTTTTTTGGCTATGAGGTTAAAGATTTGGAAGCAAAATAGAATAGAAGAGAAGAGTTTGCGATAGGTTAGAACCAGACTATAGGTTCTTTTGGAAACGTTTCAACTTGTTTAATGTTATATTTCTATCAGAGCGGAATCCTTTGGATGGAAGCATGTTCCATATTCCATCAGTTCTTAGAAGAAATGAGTTTCCATAACCAGTTGTGAACCAGGAATTTCCACTGCATAGAAATCAGCATTTTAATTCAATAGAGCAAGTGTAAATTTCTACAAGATATCTATAAAAAGAAGAATTAAAAATTCAATATTACGACGAGTGCTAAAAAGAGTGAATGTAGCCTAGGCGGAAGGATCGCCAATTAGATGTAAGGCTCAATTTTTGGATTTTCTCCATGTTACTTTATAAAGTTTGGGGAGCATCAGCCCTTATGTGAGGATTATACTTGAATTTGTGGTAGAATAAGGCCCTGGATAGTAATTAACTTACCGTCAAATAATTGCCAAAGAAATAACTGTTTCGACACATGTTCCTAGTACATTCCATAAAGTACATTTCTTGACAATTGAACAAAGTTAGAATAAATGAAAAAAAATTAAATTTACCGCGTCCTCAAACAAAAAAAAACCTTAAATGTTAGTTAACTAACAAAATAAATTTCTGCGGTTTTTATTATAAGTATATGTTCTTAATCACCATATTTACTTTTTATGATTTTATATTTTTACAACAATTCTTTCCATGGTCAAATCATTTATTGTACTTACAAAATATAAAAGAATATGTAATGCCAAATGTAATACAATATTTTGAGAACAGTGACTTTTTAAAAATATTTTTTAAAAGCATTTTACAAAGAATATTGTAATTATTCATTTACTGTACCTTCGCGGTTGACTCATATTTCGGTTAAAAAAGCAGAAAAATAAACGTGGAAATGAAAAAATTAAGAAAAATGCAAAATAATCACTACTTTTTTTTTAGTTATCTGATACTTAGTTTGTAGGTTGAACATTGTTTTTCATTCCTTCAGCTTCAATATTGTTATTAGTAGCGGATTCAACCGCATTAAAAACATAAAAACAACAATTACAAAATAAGTGAAAAGTAAAAAAAGTGAAAAAAAAGGAAAAATTTTCAAGTGGTCAAACTGAGAAAACTCGAGAAAAAAACTTAAAAATTACGACGTTAAAAAAGAATGAACGAACTTTATGAAAAGTGAAGTGAATTGACCATGAAATAAACCAACAAACAAACCAGTAACATACAATTAGTAATTCTGAAGAATAATTTTTTTTTAACTGTTTCCCGTTAGATTTTTAATAAGTTGAAAAAAAATGTAATATTTATTTTATTTTACTTGATTTTTACATTTTAGAAAGATTTTTTTAAAAAAATTGTAGTTATTATGTTTTAATTTTTAATGGCTGGTATATACGGTATTTTTCAACATTTTTATTGATTATGATAACATGTTCATATATTTTTAAATTGTAAATAAACATAAGCATTTAATATACATTTCATATTATATTATTCTATTTTTAGAATATGAAATACAATACAAAGCTACATAGTGGAGTAATTGTGGTGTACAAAAATAAGTTCTAAAATAGTGATTATTGTAAAATATAGTTGTAATGCTCTGGCTAAGGCTGCGAAAGCGCAAACAACGAGCGAGTGATTTTTCAGAAATAGTTTTAAACCTATTAGTTTTAGCTTAAATTGCTATATTAACAGCGACAAGTGAGAGCAAATTTATAAGGCCTTTTGTTAGAAAAAAAAATGGTATTAAGAAATGAACCATATCGTCTGCTGTCTATACACTTATAAATTCTAAGTTTATAGAGAGCTCTGGTTTGCTCTGGATCCGGTGGAGAGGATCCATTGCTCTTTGGCTTGGTTTCACCCCAGGCTTTTGTGAACCGCTTCACCTCTGAGTGTGAGAGTCCGATTGACTTTGTGCTCATATTTCGCTCTTTTATGGCACTTTTTACCATATCGTCTGTTCTCTCATTGTCGGAGAATCCTGAATGTGCTGGAATCCAGTGTAGTTTTACTTCATTATTCCGCCCAGGTTTTGCTTTGTGTCTGTGTTGACTTTCTTTGTTTAGTCAGTTGTCTGTCATATAAAGTAGAAGAGCAGTGTCCATTGCTCTTCTCTTTATCTCTATTTCAATTGGTTCTATATCCAATATTGTTTCCGTGGCCTTGGTTGAGGTAGTAAATATTTTTAGTAAATATTTTAATCCATCATCATATAAACCTCTAATTCTTCGTATATGTATGTCTGTATATTTTTGATGAATTTAAATTAAAATCAAAATTAATATACGTGGAACGTCAGATTTTTATACAATTTTTTTAGACCATTGAAAGAAGTTTGTAGTTAATTTTGTTAATATACTGAACTGTTAAGTTTATTTTAAATTTTACAAGACTACATTTTATATTTTAGTATTTTATCTCCTCATTCCTTTATTAATCCTATAGAAATTCTTTTCTTTTAAGAATTCCGTTCTATTAGCAAAAATTTATAATGAAAATTCTAAAGACTTGAATTTCAATCTCCACTTTTAAATTTTTTTAACACTCTGTAAAGCCATAAAAAAAAACACAATAAACAAACTTACAAACTAATTTTTAAGATGTATAAGAATGTTAAGTTATAAAAGAACTGTTACACATTTAATTATAATCTATATTGTATATATTATATTGATCATTCCTTTTATTTCTTTCTTCAATTTCTTCTTTTATTCTTTCTTTTATTTTAAGTCTGATTTACTTTTTATTTTAATTCTGCCGATTCAGCACAGCTTAAAAAAAAAATTATTTCACTTAAAAAAATTAAAAAATAAAAAAAAAAAAAAAAAAACAAGTAAATACAGTTTATTTTTTTTTTCTTCTTATTTTTGTTTTTTGTTCTCATTGCGCAATAACAGTTACCTTTAAATACAGAAAATGTTGAATTTATACAGAAAATGTTGGAATCAAGATGGAATGTAAAAAAAAAATTATTATATTAAAATAAAAAAGATAGAAAGAGATGGTGATATAAAAAATAAGAAAGAATAAAAATTAAAAAAAAAAAAATTAATAAAAGAGAAAAATGAAACAGATTTTATAATAATATTAAAAGAATTTTTATATTAATATTTTAATTATATGTTTATTGTAAGATGTAGGTACCTTTAATGTAGTTATGTATGTATATATGTATGAACATAATTTAATATTTTTATTTATGAATTTAAATTTGCATTTTTTTGCAATACAAAATTTTTATATTTCACTTTTTATGATTATAAAAGTCAAAAACATAACTTTCTTTAAATAATTTTAAACATAATAATAAGAATTTTATGTACAAAGGTATGCCAATAAATTTTAATACTTATCTTTTGAATGATAGTACATAGCTATATTAAAAGATTTGAAAGGAGCAGCAAAACAAGGCCATGTGAAATAAAGCCTTCGGTGTGTCAAGAGAAATCCAGGGTGTAATTTCTCATATATATATATAGACACTGTTTTTGAGGAATCTTAGAGTTAGATTGAAAAACTGTGTAAATATTCCACTATTCCAAAATTTTGAATCCATATAAACATAAACACATATTTTTAAATATTCTGGAAAAGGGGAACATCCTGATTCAAATAAAATTTTATAATTTTTTCAGGATTTAAAACCTTTTCATATCAATTAAGTACCTAGTCATTAATATTATTAAAAGAATATTTTAATAATTTTTGTTCATTATTTTAAGGTACCTATGTACAACATATACCATTAAATCTAAAGCCATTATATAAAGGCTGAAATAATTTACTCCTACCTATTTTTTTTTTTTTTTTTACACGCTAAATAAACGTTAGGAACGAATTCTTGTATACATAACATGTAGATTTAGTTGGAAAGGGAAGGATAATAGGATATTAGAGAGGAATTAGGAGGTAGGTTGAAAATGAATCTGAAAAGATTCGTTTTGAATTTTTCCA
The DNA here is from genome assembly GCA_963082915.1 of Dolichopus griseipennis. Lineage (NCBI taxonomy): Eukaryota > Metazoa > Arthropoda > Insecta > Diptera > Dolichopodidae > Dolichopus > Dolichopus griseipennis. The sequence continues at coordinate 352,567,350 of OY720441.1, forward strand.
GCTTGTAGTATGGGACATTATTAAAAGGAGGGAACACATTAGATAGAAGCATGTTCCACATCTTAGCAGTCCTCACGAAAAATGAGTTTCCATAACCAGTTTTAAACCATCTTGGAATTTCAACAGTGTAAAAATGAGCACTTGCTGCTCCTCTGGTATTACGTTGGAATTGTTTAAGAGGAGGAATAATTGGTTTTAGTTCAATAAAGCAAGTGTTTCATTACCTACAAGATACCTTTACTTCTTTAGATACCTTTAGGCGTTAATTAAAAAAAGAACTGAACTGATATTAGGTCTTTGATCTTATCTAATAATTAAATAATTATTTTGACAGTTTATTGACTGTTATTAAGTCAAAGTCAAATAGTAATTATGTCAACAAGTAACTTATGAATTAAAAAATGACAATATAATTAATAATACAAACTTATATGTAAATAATTATGTATTTTTTTTTTTAATTTCTTATCTTGTGTATACATGTACTTACATAAACAAGTATAATATTAAATGTAATGGTAACACAATTAAAAACATGTGTTGTACATTGTAAACATATGCAATAAATGTTTATAATAAATTACATTACAACTAAACATATGTAAAAATTACAAATGTTATAAAAAATAATAAACCCTATTAACATTTGTATTCATTACTATTAAACATTACAACAATCATAATAACTTTTTATTAGTGATTACTGATTATACATATAAGAATAAAATAATTTTGTAATTAAATTTATAATTAAATAAATTAATAATCATTTTTAATTAATTAAAAAACTTAAATAACTGAAAATTAAAGATGTTTAATTAAATTATTAGATGTTTATTATTTTTTGATATTTTACAAAACTAAGATAATTTGCTTTCAGCTATTAATTAGAATTATAAATTAAAAATATGGTTAATAAAATTAATTCTTGAAAATTGAGAATAACTGCTTCAGTTATTTTGAAATCATAACTGAGATGAAATTCAATTTTTAAATTGTGGCAATTATTATGCAAATTACTCACTGTTGAAACATGTAGGTATCTATGATACTTATTGTAACATGTATTTATTTTCACGCTGCAACACTTTTTTTTATTCCAAATATCTTAGGTACTCTTCAAAACCGGTTACCTTCTTGGTGAATCCCTTTACTTTACTCTATTTTTCCTTTTTATATACATAAATTTTTATAAAATTTCTTGCAACTTTAATTTAATTAATGACAATTCGCTGGAGACTTATGACTCAAAAAATAAACTACTTTTGTCGACGGGGGACTTTTGACTCCGAGGCACTTTTGACTCTGAAGGACTTTTGACTCCGCGTGACTTTCGACTTAATCACATATCGCCTTATAAACAATTGCTAATTTATCCTTCGGTATTTCCATTCCGAAAAACTATTCAGAGATTTAATAAATTAACTTGACTTCTTCTTCAACTTATCAGCACTCTTCTGTATTCATAATCTCATAAAAAATTATAAAAATGAAGTCAGTGCTCGCTCTTTTTAGTTAGTTAAAATTATTTTTATATTTTTTTATTTTTAAAACTTTCATCAGAAAAATAAAATGAATAAGCGAACAAATCCAACAAAAAGAAAGAATCTTGAAAAAGAATTCATTTCACGTCATTTTCGTTTTAAAAACAATTTCTTATACTTGTACTGTGTACTCTTTACTTCCCTTTACCGTGTACTCGTTTAAATTATAATGAAGAAAAAAAATTTACTTAATTCAAGATTCTGGAAAAAAAAACGTTAAACAATGAGAAACAAGAAAACCAGATCATTCACATTTCTTTCTATTTTTATGCTTTTCTTTCACTCCTGTGACAGACCAAAATACTATTTAAAAAAAAATTAAAGTCAGTATTTTGCTGCTTCATTTATTCCATTCAGTACTTTAAATAAAATAAGTGAGTGTAAAAAAAAAATGCACCCATTTTGAAGAGTTAATATGAAACTAAATAGACATATAAGATTTAACACTTTAATTGCCGGAGTACAAGCTCGGTTCGGGCTTTATTGAAACTAATTATAATTGAGGTGGGTGATACAGTGGTTAGAGTGCCGATCTTTCATGCGAAGTACACGGGTTCGAATCCCAGGAATGAAAATGGAAAAACTTTTATCTGGTTTTTGGCTCGACTCAGCTACCATTGGTTCAAATTAGTGGCTTTATAAATAATTATATATCTTTAATAAAAAATACATTAATATACAATATAAACAAATACGTAATTTAATTGAATAATATAACTCACAGATATAGAATATAAAATACAAAATTATTAAATCTAAAGTAATCAAAAATTCTTGTGTTGAAAATTGACAGGCTAACTTGCCCAAGCGAGGGTATATGACAATTAGATTTAGTTTGTCGTAGGGCTCCTGATTTTGTATCCAAATCTAAAGTTCCTCCTAAAATTTTTTAATACATAATAGTTAAGCAGCAAAGCATTTAATAAAAATGGATTGCCGTCCCAAACTTTTCTAAAAAATTTATTGGAATCCTGATTTTGTATCCAACTCTAAAACACCTCCAAACTCTTTTTTCAGAAGCGTTTTGAAAAAGCGTCAGGAACGAGCCTTTTAACACAATGAGGTATGTCGCCCCTAAACCCCTGCTAAACAGTTTATTAAAAGCATTTGTGAAATGCGGTAATATTTTCAAGTACTCATGGTGGTACTCAACGTAATACTTATGGAAGTTAACGTGTTAATTAAGATTATCTAAGAATTGTTTTTTTTCTATAAAAGAATAGAAAACATAAAATAAACGGTATCTTGATTTAGTGACCATTTTTTTTGTTTTTAGTCTCGTGCCTCTCATGAACGATATAGATATTATCTATCTTTAATGGTTATTTTCTTATTTCTCATTTCTTATATATTTGATCTTATGTCGGTTACATTTTTATTATTGTGAATGTTTGTATTCTAAGTATTGAGCATTAGAAGAAAGAAATGAACAAATAAACAAGTTGTTTAATGATTACCTGTGGCTATAAACAAAATGAAAATGAAGTAAATCTAAGTTTATCTGTTTATTTTGGATTTTTTTTCCTTTTCTCAGTTTTATTTCTTCGATTGTTCTTCGATGTACAAATAGTAATGGGTGTTAAGTATAAAATGTTTTCTTTTAAAATGATGTGTTAATGAGCTTCATTTTCTGTATTTTTAAATTATTATAGTTTATATTGTGATACCACTTTATCAATCTTATTATATATTATATTCTTTGAGAATGGTGTTAATTAGAATGTTATAAAAAACCTAGAAATTGGATTTTTTATTCTATTGCATCAAATCCAATTTGAAGAAGATTCTATCAGTTAAGACATTCTCGAACGTTGATTTCTTTTAATTTTAGACGGTTTTAGTTGATAATTACTTACTGAGTAGTTGTAGTAGATCTTAAAAACTTTATAAAAAATAGCACAAATTTTCAAATTTGAGTTTTCCCTGAAGATGATCCAATAAAATATTAAATATAGAATCCGCGCAATCTGATAAAACGAATTTTGAGCTATATTGTACAGAATATATTTGTACAACTCAGATCTGTATATTTCTAGTATCATTACCTAATACTCATTACATTGTCAAGTTACCTTTATACCATTACCTAATACTCATTACTTTGTCAAGTTCCTGTATTAGGTACTTAGATTTCGATATAAATGACAATATGTATTTGCAAAAAAGTACTTGAATATTTTGAAAATCATTCAATTCTTAATATTAATAAGTATTTCTTGGTACTTAATTACATAAAAATACTGAAGTATTAAAAAATGATTACAAAAGTAACTAGTCTCAAAATTCAATTACTTTCTAGGAATTACAAGTATATTTATTTGATCCTTTTATTTATACTTAAATTTTGTATAGGTATATCGAAATATAAGTAATACTGTTACTTGATAAAGTTATGAGTATCAGAAAATTCATAGTACTTACAACTGTACTTAAGTAACAAAGTAATTTAGTACAACTGTACAACTTAATTTTACTCAATATTATACAGATTTGGTACATGGTATCGAAAAAAAGTCTAGCAATATAAAAAGGACTGAGTAGTACATCCATCTCTAACATCTAAAATGATCTTTATATTTCTTTGGGTCTGTACTCAATCTTTAAAGTAAGTACTTGTTTTATGTATTGTAAAATGGAGTTAAAACCTAACTGAATTCTCAAAATTTCGTAGATTAACTTTATAATCAATTCAGATTTGAATTAAATTACTTCAATTGAATATGATTTAAATGGTTTTTTATAATGGTGACAATTTTATTCAATGGAACATGTCGCGAATTCGCTTTTCAAACATCACAAACTATCAAATAGTTATATAGTTAACGTCTTCATAACCAGCATTTTTTTAGCGTAATTTCTTTTACAATTATATTTTCTTTTTAAATTCTAATTTAATTTACAGTATTTTACTTTAAATTACGAGAATATATAATTTAAGACTAGTCTGTAACTTTTATTATAATGGCGGTTGATTATTTTTTTTTGTTTGAAATCCAAAAGAAATGTTCAAACACTCACTTATCTTTTTTATTCGACATTGAATTTATTCTCACAAATTATATTTTGAATCGACACAATCCAAGAAATAAGACCATTTCTATTTTTTTATTTATATTTTTTTGTATATAAAAAAAAGTTATAATTTTAACCAGTTTTTATTTTGATGATATACAAAACGGTTAATATAGTTAATAGATAGCACTTGTTTAACCATTATAATAAAATGGTTATATAGAACTTAATGTTATTAAATAAAATGAATTAAAAAAATATAAAAATTTTTATTTAATATCAAAAAATTAAAATAATTGTCAGATCAAATGTGAGATTAAAATGTATTTTTAAGTTATAAATTATATTAAAATCGATTTATTTCTGACACTATTGACAATTAGTTTTTTTTAAATTTAATAGGTATGAAATGGTAAAATTGTTAGCCCTGTTTAATAAAATGAATAGGTATAAGTGTCAAATAAATTACGTATTTGAAAGTATTTAGAGTATTTTTTAGGGTAAATTATTCTATTTTTGCCGACTAATTGTTTCTTAATGACAGTTAGGTTTTGAGAATCGAATTTAATTTAAGGTGTACATTTGACATTTGACAGGTGTCAAATTTTAAATCATTAATTAAAATCTTCAAAAAGTATAAAAACGGAATATATAAAATGTAAAAAGAATTAAATTATCAATTTTGATATATATGTTATTAATATCTTATTATATTACATGTTACTAATATATTATTTATTAAGAGTAAATAAAAATCTGAACCAGATAGTAAATTGCATGGACAATTAAATGTTCTAAACGTCATTAAAAATATTATTGTTTGCATATAGTTAGTATTTATTCACTGTAAAACTAAACAATTTTTAGAAAATGTGTCAAACTAAAAATATTTGTTTATAAGAGTGAGGTGTCAAAAATCCCGCATTCAAAAGTCCATGGGGGAATGATGACTCGACAAAGAAGCCCAGGGAAATTATGCGAAAAGCCCCTAAGTCTATGAAATGACTGAGAGACATAACTTCCCATTATATTTTCAAACCTATGATTAAGTTTTGAAATGCATTTTAAAAAGAAATAAAGTTAAAATTGAAAGAAGTTCAATTTGTTTATATTTTTAAAGAAGTTTTAAGATTCTAATAATACCGAAATATAAAAGTATAATATAGGTGTTCTATTACGAATCATATTTTAAGATTCTTTTATGCAAAATTTTGAATTAGACGCGAGTTTTAAGTTGGTTTCAAAATGCGTTTGATATGGCATGTACCATCCTAACACGTAGGCCTTGCGGCCTGTTTTGTACCCACTTTCAATACTTCTATCAATTTAAAATTAAAATTATTTTTTTGTTTATATTAAATATTTAAAATTATATTTGGTCACCATGGATATTTCAATTAAAAAAATTCATGACCCATACGAAAACCGACCCCGCAAGCGAAATGCGCCACCGAGGCCCTAAAATGAACTGATTCTAAAATTTTTTATTTTTCGTAATGCTTATATTTTTAAGTTTTGGAAACAATTAATTAATTTAATACTGAATGAAATATTTTATTAACTAAATTAAATTTATTATTCCATCTTTCATTTTAAAAATTTCAGTTTATAAAGTCTTAAGCACTCGGCCGATTTTGGCCTACTCATCGTGAGTCATTAGTCTCCCGGGATTTTTGACTTCTGGACTTTTGTCATCCCGCCGCTTATAAAGTTTTACTTTAGTAGGTATTACTGGGATTAAAAATTTGTTTATTAAATTTTCTATACTTTTACATTTACAATGAACTACTTATAATGATAAATTGAAGATGATCTCCACAGTAAGTCATAGATTCAAAACAGAAAACAACTCCAATTTTTTAAAATCATGAATTGTGTTAGATCATTAACTTTATTTTAAGACTGTCTGCATGAAAATAAGTTGTTACTAAACAACTAACTACCTAATAAATTAAATTGGAAAAAATTTCCAATTTTTCATAACTTTTTGAAGAACAAAAAAAAAATAACAGATAAATTTTTGACCTCTCCTGTAAAAGATCATAAATCTTTTCAAAAATAGTGTAATTTATTACACTAGTAATTTCACGATTCCGAATAAAATATTGGAAAATCCATGAAATCATGAACCTTTTTTTTGTAGAAAAACATAAGAATCCTTTGTAAAATAATTGATAGCTATTGGATAATGTTTTACTGACAATTGCAAAGTGCAATGGTTTTTAAGATTAAAGATTAAGGACGTGTATAAGAGATTAATAAACTGGATATTATTTTTATTGGAAGCATATAAAGAAATCTAAAAAAAAGTGTATACAAGATTGTCAAATAGATGGCATATTTAATTGTATAATTTTTTCACAAAAAATAAATACTAATAAGGAATTAAAGAAGATTTAAAAAAAAAAATTGTTTTAAAAATAATTCATTAGAACATGGTAGCTAAAAATCCTACCTAAAAAGGTAATATTTAACATCACAGGGGATATAAATATTTCAAACCACAGAGAAAATTGCATTTTTTTCTTTATTTTACATTCCGGGATGTCACAATATTTTTTTTCACAATTGATTCTTAATTAACAATTTTTTAAAAGAATACTTAGGATTTGGAGCTCCCAGTTAAGTACGATTTATATAGGAATAATATGTTAGCCTCAACTTAGGTTGTCTGTCTAACCAGATTTTAATCTTTCATCATTTGCGATTCAGTATTAAAAATAGAAAAATGAATATTCAATCAAATAAATTAAATATTCAATATATACATTTTAATTCGTACTTTATAACTCACAGAATAAATTCTAATAAATATAAATAAATTAAGGATCTGGGTGAAAAACCAAATTTTCAAAATCCAAATATTAAAATTCAAACTTTCAAACCCAAATAGGCAAAAGACCCAAAATAAAATATAAATTAAATTAAATATGGGATGGAATCCATATTTTTAAGTTTATTTTTGGTTTGGAATTCCACTTTAGAACACCTTCTAATTTGCCTGTTAATGCTTTTGGATTAAACAATGCTTTTTGAATAAACTTTGACTGTTAATGCAAATTTGACTTTTAAAAAAGTTTGGATTTCGACCCATTTGGATTTATTTTCTTGGATTCTAAGCGTGATCCATAAATTTAATTCAATTAACAAGTGTCGAAATAATTATTTTAAAATATACAGTGATTTACTTTTAAAAAACTAACATAATTTTAGCTCCACAAATTTTCGAATAAATGTCTTTTTTTAGAATAACTATTGTATAGCAATTTTTGACCAAAATCCAATTTTTTTGTAAGAACTGATAAAAGTTGGATGTCAAAACGATTTTGGTATTAAAATCGCGAATTGGACTACAATTACTAATATTAAAATTTTTTTGGGAGAAAACGTGCGTAGATCCTGGTTTGTTCGTTTGAGTAGCTGATTCGGTTCTTACAAGCGGGATTCCAAGTAATGTTATTTGCTGACAAGGGCTTATTTTAGTTTTATTTAAGAATCGTTTCGTAGAGTTGTGATACTTGAGCATTTCTGCAGGTTACGCAACTGATATATCGCTTGGAGCGTTAAGTTGACTTCCAAGAGTTATTTTTCTCGCTCTAGGAAGGGCTTTAATTTTGGAGGAAAAAATGTTGTTATTGTTATATTGCTTAGCTTAGAGTAATATCTGTCTTATAACACCTTATCATTGAGCTTGCATATCAATTATTCCCTAAAGCCTATCAATTATTGCATATCAATTATTCCCTAAACTATTTAATATGCAGCGCTGTTTCGCAAATTCAAAAGAGTCTGTCTGTTCCTAGACAAAAATCGTTATTGTATCAAATATTTATATTTAATAATACTATTAAAGAAACCAAAGCTTGGTAATCCTGTATATATATCAATGTACATCCAATAATTTCTTTAAAAAAATGATGCCAGAACCATAAATTTATAAAGGTCATAACGATTAACTTAAAATCAAAAATTTAATCAGATCGTTTTGGGGAGTAAGTTAATTATCCAACTATATATAATAATTTAAAAAGAAATCAAAGGTTAACATTTTTATCTTTACAATGAATAACACAAATCCATTTGAATTGCATTACATTATTATCTTCTTATTAAAAAACACATTGATTTTTACTTGCTGTGCAATAATTTATCGTTTTTCTTTTACCTTTCTATTTTAATTTATATGACTTTTAATATATATTTGTCTTCTTTACTCTATTATTTTACAACTTATAGAACAATTACAATAAAAGTGAATTATTGTAAAAGTTCAATTTAAAAAAAAAAAATTGTATTAAAAATTTACCATTTATGATCCAATTTTTAGTAATAAAGAATTAAAACTCCTCCTGAAATAAAAAAATAATGAAAAAAATTAAATTAATATTATGAACTAAATTAAAATAAAATGTAATTTTTATATTTTAAAGTGCATATGTTTTTACAATTGTGACAATTAATCGATTATAGCGCTGAGCAAATTGCAATGCACTGTAATTCATTTTAATTATTTTAATAAAAACAGTTGGCATTGCCAGATGCAATTAATTTTTTTTTTTTGGGAGGATTCGGATATAAGTATTGTAATTACTTTTTAAATTAATTCTAAAATCTGCGAAAGGAGGTTAACAGTTCAATTTATTATATTTCTATAAAAATATATTAGGTAGATCAATAAATTGTATATGAGGTGGAAAGTATAATAAAAATTGACAATTAAAAAAATAATGGAAGAAAATAGTTTAATATAATTGCAAAGAATAAAATTACGATTTAAAATGAAATAAAAATAAAAAAAAAAAAGTAAAGCAATTATAGAAAGTTACGCTTAAAAATATTTGTAAATAATCTTTAAGAAAATTTCGATTCCTGGCTTATCTTTAATTAAAGCTATTATGTATAAGTATGTATATATTGTCTATTAAATATTATATACATATATAAAAGGTTACTTAGAGTATGGCAGTGTCGAAATAGAGTTCTTAAACTCTTTAATTTAATTTCCTAAACTCCTCACACAATTATTAAGCAATTTAGCCAGCGAGCCATGGATATAGAAATTGTAAAGCTCTATATGCAATAGCATGATAAGCCATGGCTATGGTTGGCAATGAATAAATGCGTAAGCATCCTATGGAACAATACGGAACAGATTTTAGAAATTTAAAACTCATAGAGATTTATTTGATAATTATCGAAATTTGCTTAGTAATTTTATAAAATTTTAACTATCCTATTAAAAAATTATGCTATGAAAGTTTTGAGGAAAAGTTAACATTTTCTAACGGTATTTGCTTAATCCATTATTTTATACCTTAAATTTTTCAGTTCTTTAAAAATTTCTTTGAAAGGTGTTTCTACAATCTTTATATTAAATTTAAGCTCATAAATTATTCAGTAATTCATCCAGCAAGTCATGTCTATCGAAATTATAAGCAAGCCATGGCTATGGTCAGTTTTTAGAGATGCTTAAAAAATTTAATATAATTTGATCGGGAAACTATATTTTGATAAATTACTTATCAGAACTGATTAGAAGACTACACAAAATTTATTCTACTCATATCTTCTCTTTTTTCCGAGAATTAATTTTGTTTTAAATCAACGACCAACAGAGTCGTCCATATTTCTTTTCTCACAAAACAAAAAACAAAGAAATAAAGTAATTTGAAATTCGTTTCTATAATTTTAATTTCCTTATGAGGTGGTCAAAAAAGGTGTAAATGAATAAAATTAAAAATAAAAACAAAATCGCAAATTAAATTATATACGATGTAATTTTTTTCCATTAAAAAAAGATTTATTATATGTTAGATTTAAATGTAGGTAACTAAACATACTTATATTTTATTTTATTCTGTAAGTTTTATATGTCTTCATTTTATTTGCTTTTAACTAGTCATGATTACATTAGAAATAAAAAGCACTGTACACACACATCTCTTTTATATGAAAGATAGTTAAAACCAGTTTAAATTTACTGTAAAATATTTGAAGGCAGTTAAAACTAGGTATATTTTATTTTTAATTTCTTTCACCTTTTTTTTCTTTTTTTAGTTTTTGGTTTTAATTAAACGAGAAAATGACAAGAGGTCTATTAGAGATTTGCAAATGATTAGAGGTCTATTAGACATTGTTTTTATGTTTATGATTGTTAATAGGGTTGTAATGCATTTACGATTCGTATATAAATTTCTTTGGTCCTTGTTTAAAATGAATTTCAAAAAATGTCTGTAAATATTTTTCCAAAATTACAAAGAAGCTTTAATAGATTCAAACGGATACAGTACGGTATGGGCTTTTAAATTTAATCTAATATTTGAGTCCCAACTCCGGGTAAATTGAAACCCATGTATCATTCACTTATACCATTGTATACTACTATTGGATTGCATTTTCTATTTGCAAGTGTTAAATCAATTTCAATTTCTAAAACGTATCCTAGAATTATTGGAGCCAACTACCCGTGGGATTTTTTATTAAATCTTTTATCATATAAAAAACAAAAATACAATTAAAACGAATTAATTGTTTGATCCACAGAAACAGATTACAATTATTTTGGTAGTTTTTTTCCTTTTATTACCAATTGCAGTAGAAATTAGGTTATAGAATAGAATATTTTGAAATCAAACATAATAAGTAATTTGGTGCACTTTCACGGTAATCCTAATTACAATAAAAACCTTATAATTAAAGCTAACACAATAATGATTTGCAGTTAAAAAGAATTGTAAAAATAATTGGATTAACCTATTTCTTTAAAGACTAAAGGCCAAATTAACATTATTTTACTGTTCCTTTTTAATTATTTAGAATAAATATATACTTATACATATTTTGAAAAAGAATAATTAGAAGAACTTTATAGTTCAGATATTAAGTCGTTGTTTGTGGTTTGGAAAGTGCTGTAATTAAAAGTTACTTTAAATTAAAAAATACAAGGGTACTGATGGTTGATTGTTTTTATGTTTTAATCTTATTTAATTATTATCGAAATTTGTTTGACAATTTTGTAAAATTTTAATTATCCTATATTACTACTGTTTACTTTAAAAGCTGCAAGGGAATATTCACTTAAAATTTTAAGTATATATCCTTAAATTTTTAACGGTATTTCCTCAATCTTTTATTCTAAGATATTTATTCCTTACCTTTTTCGGTTCTGTACAATATTCTTTGAAATTTATTTCTACAATCTTTATATTAAATTCAAGCCCATTAATTATTCAGCAAATAATCCAATAAGCCATGGCTATCGAAATGGTAAACCAAGCCATGACAATGGTTAAAAAAATTTAGCATAATTTGGAACAGATTTCAGAATTGGTATTTAAACCCGATTGCAATTTATTTGATCAATAATTATCGAAATTTGTTTGATAATTTTGTAAAATTTTAATTATCCTATATTACTACTGTTTACTTTTAAAACTTCAAGGGAATATTCACTTAAAATTAACGGTATTTCCTCGGTCTTTTATTCTATACCTTACCTTTTTCGGTTCGTTACGATATTCTTTAAAATTTATTTCTACAATCTTTATATTAAATTCCAACTACCAATTCAGCAATTTATCCAGGAATCAATGGCTATCGAAATGGTAAAGCAAGCCATGGTCATGGTAGTCAATTGGGTGATGGCATGCATCCATTTGTAGAGACGCTTAAGAAATTTAACATAATTTGAAACAAATTTTGGGAACAGTTATTTAACAGTGTAATTTACTTGGTAATTTTATAAAGTTTTAACTATCTTATATTACAACATTCTACTTTATAATCTTCAAGGGAATATTCATATAAAATTAACGGTATTTCTTCAGTCCTTTATATTATACCTTAGATTCTTCAGTTCTATATAAAATGCTTTGAAATGAGTTTCTATAAACTTTATATTAAACTAAACAGTACTTTTTTATGGAATGTTAAATATTAAAAGAACAGTACAGGTAAATTTAGTTTCTTAAGATATTATTTAACCAAGGAAAGCGTACACTTTTTTTTAAGATTTTCTCATCTTCATAGGTATGTTTTTCTTAAACAAACAGCTTCATAGAGAATAAAATTACTTTTTTTTTTTAAATTTCTGACCTTTCACCCTCACAAGTCACAACATATAAGTACATGAGTAAGTCTACACATTACAAAGCAGATTAATCAATCAAAGTATGCTTTAATATTTATGTCCATCCATCGTATGTTTAACTCTTTTTATTTACTTTTCATTTTATATAATAAATTTTTCTATAAAAATTACCTGCAGGATTTTTTTCCACTATCCAATAAATCTTTATGCAATTCAAATATTAACAAAGCAAGTTAAATAAAATTTATACTTATAATTTTTTTTTTTAGTAAATCTTTTCCGGTTTATTGTTATCTCTATATTATTATCATTCATAATTTTGATTTTTTTTTATCCATAAATTTAACCTTTATGATCCAAAACAAAAAAAAAAAAGAATTAGTCATGAAGATGAAACTAAAGAGGCGCAACAACAAAAAATATATTAAAAAATCCAGTAAATTTTATACTTTTGAAATCATACACCTATTTAAGTCACGCACTCTATTCCACATTCATCCAACAAAACAAAAAAAATAAAAACAAAAACACTTTACAACAGATTCAGCCAAATATGTAATTTTTTTAAAAGGCAAATATAATAACATATACTTGTACCTGTACTTTTCAACTAAAATTCAGTACTTGTAACTAGTATTTGTTTTTACTTGTGTAACTAATGATAATATCAATGATGATGACTATGACTACGGAGATATTTATATGTTGAAAACTTGATATCCTTGAACTTAGTATATAAACATGATACAAAAAGCATAGATCAGGGTTTGAATACTATTTTAAATTTTTCTTAATTATTATTAAAATTTGCATAAAAAAGTTAGTCATCAAACTCATAATCAGTGACTTAAAAATGTGGTGATTACTACTGAGTGTCGCAAAAAATGAACTACATACTAGTACATACTGAACAGGTATTATATTAAATATTTCGGGATAATCATATTAAAAACGTTTTTATTTTAAAAATTTGATTTAAGCTAAGTATTTTGTCAAGGTTAAGTCAAGGTTAAGTCTTTAATTCTTATAAAGATTCTTTAATTATTATATTGAAATGTCCTTTACTAAAAATGTTAAAACCGTTTTTATTTTTAAAATTTGATTTAAGCTCAGTATTGGTCAAGGTTAAGTCAAGGTTAGGTCTTTAATTCTTATAAAGATTCTTTACTTCTTATATTGAAACGTACTTTACTGAAAATTTCCTTTGGATATTTGGAGATCAAACAAACTTTTTAATATGAGTGTAGCAATCACTTGTTGTTTATATAGCAATCTGATATTAAACTATTAGTTAAGGTGTTGAAAAGTTAAAAATAAAAGAGTAATAAATTGTTTAATTTGGAAAAATTTTAAAATTAGAAGGGCCATTTAAAATTTGATTAGAACTTAAAGTCTTTTTGAATATGTATTACTTAAATTACATTATAACTTTTTTCTATTCCATTTCAATTTTAAAAACTAACAAAAGATAAAATAGCTGTCAAAATTAAATTGCGTACCAAAGGCTGTCTACACCTACTCTTTAATGGTTTAGTAATGATGAAAATTTTAATATATAGTTATATGAATAAAAAAATTATGAAAATAACTACACAACAACAACAACAACAACAACAAAAATTGAGATAAAAAATAACAGAATCATGTATAGAGAATAATGTACTCATGTATAAAAATCTGTAATCTGTAATATTTTTGAACCATGTTCTATGTAAAAAGTTTTTGCAAGTACAAATATAATATTTACGTATATGTATGTAATTTCTGCGTTATGCAATGCGCAGAAGGTCATCTTATATATATTTATCTAGTTTTTATTTTATTCTGTTGTTCTGTTTGTTTTTCATTTCGGATGTTTGTGTATGTGTTAAATTTTCATTGAAAATCAAATGAAAAATAATAAAAATATGTACATATATATAACCGGCATCCGGTAAAAAAGTAACCGGCATTTTAAGTTATAAATGACATAAAAGAAAAAAACAAAAACAACAATAACAGATATTAATATTAAAAAACATTACATATTAATTTTTGAATATATACACCTATACCTTTACTTAAAGTTAATTTCAATGTTATTACTTGGGTATTGCGTGTTGTGGTGGCAAAAGTTTATTGTTCATGGAGGTTTTAATTTTGTGTGTGTTTTTTATACCTATGCCGGGTTTTTAATTTTTTTAGACAGACAGGTTAATGATTTTTTTTTTTCAAAACTTTTTTTTTTATAGTATTACCGTTGCATAGCAGGTTAAAGTGATAAGTAAGTATTAAAATTAAAATTTACTGTGAGTGACTCAATTTTATATTTTTAATTTTTTTATTTAGAAATAAAAATGATGTGTTTTTAAATTTTACAAATTTTTATTAAAAATAAACTTATGATCTATTTTTAAATTTCAAAATAGGTACTGGTATTTAATTATGACTTTTATGAACTATAATATTTTAATTAAATAATTGTAGTTTAATGAGACTAAATGATCTGTTTTTTTTTGATTAACCGACTATAATTTTAAAAGACATCACTAATTTCTACTGCTTTACTTTTTTAGCTTGCAACTGCAAAGAATTTCAACAAAATGTTACATAGATAGGTAGCTACTATAATTAACTAATTAAAATTTTTTTTATGATGACATTCATTTAGATATTCAATGAAATTCATAAAATGCATACATATTAAAAATAATTATAATATATGTATGTATTATTCGTGCATGTTCTAATCTAAATAACATGAAAAATTGTTATCGGTGGTACAATTATGTGCAGGTTGTTGAAAAGATAACAGGTTACAAACCTACTAGAAGCTTAAGGTTATTCAAGTAAAAGTAAAGTATCTGTATATGTATACAAGATTAGTTCCAATTGAAACTGAAGAGAGTTCCCCTATTTGCAAAGCAAACTATTGTTTGCATTGGTGTATAAAGAAATAAAGTTTGACGTTTCATATTTTCATTTGATTTTGTTGACATTTTAAAAAATTATTGAAACCAGTAAAACTGTTGCCTAGAGCTTTTAAACTGAATACTCATCGCTTAATATATTTTTGGAAAAAACTTCAAATTAATTGAAATTCTTTTGAAATGTATAAAATGCGCACCTCTTGTTCAGAGTATATTTATAACATTTTTAATACAGTTTTCCACATGATATTTTGGTACTTTGTTTTTTGTTTCCTTTTACAGTCTTTAAGGAACTTATAGGGCATTCAACAAGTATATTTCGACTAGGCTTCAGTTGCTTTATTTGTTATATTCACTAATCAATTAATTACTCGGCTGTAGCTATTGTATAATTTTATGAATACAAAAATGTTAATTTTTTGCGATATCTATTATATTATCCTATACACAAGAGTTATTTATATATTTTTATTAAATCTTATTTTGCGACATAAACTATTACGATATAATTATACAATTTTACGATATTTTTTTTTATTAGATATGATCTGACCGGGGTTTGAACCCGAGACCATCCGCATGAAATGCGATGTCTTTACCACTACGCCATTGGTCAGATATTTTGGTACTTTAGCAAACATTGTTTCCTGCAACTCTAAATATTTATATTTTGATGATGATGTAGATGACGATGATGATGCAGAAGAATACAAAAATTGCATAATATTCACCCTTAACTTTTCTGTGTACTTTGCATCACTTTTTGACTTTTTAATTTATTTGTTATTACATTTTAATAAAAGTGACAACTGTCAAACGCATACAAAGAAAAAAAAAATAAATTTGAAAAAAAATCTAGGTTTACTCTAAAAAAAAGAAATATTAGCCTTTTTTATGGCAATTTTAAACATAGATTCAACTTAGAGTAAATCTAGAGTAACTTATGCTCTAGATTAACCTTTTTTTTGACGTAAATTGGAGACAAAAATTTATTATATTATTTCTTTAGAATAGGTGTTAGTCCGTGATGGTTGAATGAGCATCAAGGTAAAATTGGATAGCTTCTACATATGTACCTATATATATTGCTCATTTCGGTTTTATCTCTTTTAGTCTGAAATAAAATTTAATTCAATAATTGGTATCGCAATTTTGAAAGTAGCAATCAATACTATTTAACAAATTTAAAATCAAGTATTGGGAAAAGCACTTCTTTTATATGAGTTAAGTATTAGTTTCGAATTTTAAGTTTCATTATTAAAAATGACTACCCATTTAATTCAGATTAATTGATTAACATATTTTTATAGATTAATAGATTAATATAATCTAAGTAGTTCAATGTGTCTTTTTCGCATATCAATGTAATTTATTAAATTAATTCACTCATCATCAATTTTCAATGAATACCTACATACATAGATGCAAAATAAAAGAGTTTCAAAAACAATAGTATTGTCAACTGTAACTGTCATGCAATGTTCATAAACTTTTTGTATTTATACAATAAAATCTTAAGCGATTATCATCTTCATCATATTTGGCGAACTACATTGTCAAATATAAAGCTATTATACAACATAACAACATATTTAATACATTTAATAAATTAAATAATATTTAAAAGCATAACATATTTTTTTTTTTAAAAAGTTATGAAAGAATTTAAATTATAAAAAAAAAATAACAAAAAAAAACTAAAAATTTTCATTTTTCATGACTTTGGTGTAATTTAATACAAGTATACCCTGGGTTTAAATGTCATTGAACGTTAACGTTGAAAACAAACAAATAAAAAACAAAAACAGAAAAAAATTCAAAAGTTGGCTTTAATTATATTATAGGAGCGCGAACAAATGAAAATTTTTATAAAAGCAAAGCAATATTCTGTTTTTAACTAAAGCTTTTTTTTTTAAAGTCTGTTTATTGTCACATTCACCACATGTGAAATAATTTAAAAAAAAAAAATCAAAACAAAAAAGAAAATCACTTATATATTGACTAACATAAAAACAAAGTGAACTGATTGAACGCTGATTTTTTGACTGAAAAAAAATAAAAACAAAAATAACAAAAAAAACAAAACCATTTTTTGCACAAAAGTTAATTCTTTTGTAATGGAAATTTCGTAATAACCTCAAATTTTAATTGTTGGCTTTTGTTGTTTTTCTGTTGTTAAATTCAGCATTTTATATGATTCACATTTGAGTTTTGACAAAGTATCAGTGTTATAATATTGTTTCTAACAAAAGTTAAAGTTGAATGCATTACGGTGATTTTTAATTTCGTAATCATCTTTGTTTTTAATTTGTTCAAAATTCAAGTGATTGTGCAGTTTAAGCGAAAATGGTTTCATATTACGATAATAAAAACAAAAAGTTAAATAATTTTTTTGCAAAATTCAATTTGAAAAACAAAATGTAATTTTTTGAAATCTTTAAAATACAATCTATACATCGTTTATTACATTACATAATTTACAAGTTGTTAATTTTTTTTTCAGTTTTTAGGTATCGTAAGACTTTCAATGCTGGGAACAATTGATGGTGATAGAAATGTTTTAATATCTATGGTTTTCTAAGATGACAGTCCTTGGATATGGCCTTGAATGGAGTTAGTTATATATACCATCGAAAAATAAATGCAGCTACGACCAAAAGCATGCGTACAGAGCACTCAACACATCAGCAAATTTTACTAGAAGAGAGTCAAATTGAAGAAGTAGAGCAGTTCAATTAGTTAGCAAGCATGGTGACATCAAATGGGGGAACAGAAGTTGATGTTGACAGCAGAATAAATAAAGCTAGAGCAGCTTTTGGAACTCTATCAAACATATGGCAGTCAAATAATATCGTCCTGCGTACAAAGCTAAAAATATTTGAAACAAACGTCAAGTCAGTACTTCTATACGGCTCTGAAACATGGAAGGTAACCGCCAATATCACCAAAAAGTTGCAGACGTATATAAACCGTTATCTACGCCGCATCTTAAGAGTTCGTTGGCCGCAAATCATTACCAACATACACCTGTTGAAAAAAACGAACCAAAAGATGATTGAAGTCGAGATCCGAGAGAGAAAATGGCGATGGATCGGACATACCTTGAGGAAACCAGAAGGGAACATTGCAAGGCAATATTTTGAGTGGAATCCACAAAGCAGACGACGAGTGGGTAGACCATGGAGAAGAACTGTTTTGAAAGAAGCAGAAGCGCAACGCAAAACGTGGTTACAGCTAAACGGAATTGCTAAGGATCGTGAAAGGTGGAGAGCATTTGTTGACGCCCTATGCTCCACCAGGGATTCTAGGATCCAGTAAGTAAGTAAGTAATAATAAATTAATATATAAG
Source organism: Dolichopus griseipennis (assembly GCA_963082915.1). Taxonomy (NCBI): domain Eukaryota; kingdom Metazoa; phylum Arthropoda; class Insecta; order Diptera; family Dolichopodidae; genus Dolichopus; species Dolichopus griseipennis. The sequence goes on from OY720441.1 coordinate 352,586,253, forward strand.
TATAACTACTAAAAAAACTCAAATAAATAAACTCTTTAAAGAGCATATTAGAAGAAAATTTAAATGAATATTTGAAATTATTAATTTGCTTTTACAATTTTTTCAATCTGATAGATTACGCCATACCTTTACTCAAGTACCTAAATAAAATACACAGCTTTTAAACTTTCATACATATAATTAATTTAAATTACATATACTTTTCCTGAATGTATTATTATTTGAACATTAAAAAATGATTTAAATCATTTTAATTGGATTGAAATGCATTAATTTAAAAATTAAATAAAAATCATTTCAGTGTATTTCTCTAATGTACTTAAAAAGAACATTAAATTGAAATTCATAAATCACAAAGTTCGATTTACAACCAGATATAACTTTATTAACATATTATACTGCAATATACATAGCCATTAGCCATACACATGGTATCAAATATTTTTCATAAAATAGCATAAAATTCTTTTAATACCTCAAATGTATTTTAAAATTTTTGAATTGAACTCGGCATGTTTTCTATTACAATTTCTTTGCTTTAAATTTCCGTATTATTTTCTTACAACCCACATAAATTATTTAATACATAGTATAATAAAATTATGTTTAAAAAAATTGTTTAAAACAGTTTTGATTTAATTTCTCTACATGAGTTATATGGTACTTTTTGTAAATTGTTATGCTATTGTTTTTATCTGATCCCATATGAAAAATGTTGTTCTTTGGTTTACTAATGGACATTCAAACAAGACAATTACATGTTTTTATTTTTATATAATATCAATTTGATCATTGATCATTTCAATCGATTGATCGATCATAAAAAAAAATTGGTAATTTTAAAAATAATCCAATTTTTTTGGTAAAATTTAGGAAAAGTATTGTAAAGCTCATATTAAAATCAATTTCTAATGAATTTAGCGCCTATAAACTTCTAAAATACTTTCTACATATTGAAAAGGTTTAGTGCAAGAAATGGAAAACGGTAATCTTGTGTAATGTTAGCTCAAAGCGGTCTTTCGCATGGAAAATTTTGTTTGAACCCGAACGTAGTTTTGTAGTTTTGTGCGACTGAAAGTTTTCACCATTAACTGTCAAATTTTTTAAATTTGTATCGTTGCGGAATCCGGCCGTTGAACATAAGGATAGTTTAGAATAGTTTTCATCAGTTTAAACACCTTATGCTTCCACTCAAAATTTTCAAACGGGAAGAAAGGAGGGGAACAGATGCTCATCCCTACACAATTGAGCTAATAAGATGGCGTAACACTGCTAATAGAAATTTGTTTGTCATGCGCTCATCACGTCTATTGAACCATATTCCACCAAATGTTCTCCCTAAAGTTTATAATGTATATATGTACAATTTAGCAAATTTAAGACGACCATTAACATCTTTCACAAATACCTCATCCAATTTCCCTCATAATCCAGAAATCCCAAATAATTTCCACTATAATCCAAAATCCTTCCATATCCCCATCTTTGTAGCCAAACTGTACATTTGTATCACTGGTTTCCTTATAAAGTTTGGTTTAAAAAGGGAGTGGTTTTGGTGTATTAGAATCCCATAGTACCATAAGAAACACCGCACAATTTCAATGGGTGGCTTTAGAGCTTTTCATTCCCTTGTAAAAAAATAATTCTTACAAAATGTCAAATGTCACTTTAATCAAAGTTTAAATCCCAGCTGGTGTCAGTGCATATATTGTTGAACCAACTGGTTTGTTTAGTATATTTTCGGGTAGGTAGGCTGCTATATTTATTTAGTAGGCTCCAGGCGTTTTTTGCAAAACTAAAGCAAGTCAACGTAAGACAACTCCTTATTAATAAAGTTTCACATATGATACAATGTTTCAATTTATTTTATCTACCTGAAATACAAATAAAATCAAAGGGATCTCACTACTATTCCCTTATACCAATAACCTGAATTAGTTTTCCTTAATGAGTTTTTATTTTGGTATCAAAACAAAAAAAGTTTTAAAGAATTTATTTTCAAAAAATAATTTTTATAGTTCCATTTCCTTGTTTTGTACTTAATCGATTTTATACAGCGATATTTTTCATAATTTTAATATGTTGAAAAAAAACAGCAGACACTTAATATAACATTTCTTTTAATTTTTATTACCCTAAAATTTATATTTTTGTGCTTATTTTTTTTTGTAAATACTCTAGACATCCTACTTACCTTTTGGACTCACCTAATTTTGTTTTTTTTAGTTTTCAATAATTTTTTTTATACTTTCATCATTTTGAAAAATTTGAAAAATCGTTACATGAAAATTAACAAAGGCAAAAAATGGTATAGTAAAAAAAAAAAAAATAAAAATAAACATCATGTAGGTATCATGGTAAGAAATTAACTTTTCTTTCATTCTGTTTTTTTTTATTCTTCTTCGCGGTTCAATAACTGTTAAAAATTTTTTATAAGTAAAAAACCATTACCAAAAAAACAAAAAATTTTAAATTAAAAATAACAAAAATAAAATTATTTTTTTATGGTATTACTGCCTTAAAAAAAATTTTACAAAAGTAATTTGAGAATTGAGAAGCGTTAAAAATGGGAGTAAATGTTGAATTGCCAATTGCCATATAAATAAACTCAAGCCTCGAAATAATTTAATTATAATAAAATTACCATAGCTGAAAATTGAGAGTAAATAGTATCACCAATTAGTGTTACCATATAATCTTGATTGATTTTCAATAGTACGATTTAATATTTTAATAATTATGCAAGTGTACTTAAACATAAGTATCACTTTTAAGGTTATGCATAGATGTAGGTCAATTAAATTTATAACGGTAAATACCTATATGATTCAGAGCTCTTTATCACAAACTAAATTGGAATTAGATAATATCTAATGACACAGGTTAATTTTCTAAAATTTAAAAAGTCATTGAGGATATTACCGTTGGTGGGCAGTAGATATTAATATTAGATGGTAAATTTTAATATAATTTAATTAGAAAGTATTAAGATTCAATTACCTTAAAAGAACGCAGAACTTTTATTATTCAGGTTTAATTATAGTCAACCATTTTTAATATTAAAAGAAAGTACCCACTAAGTACTAAGACCTTAATTACTAAAACTTCACACAATATATATTTTCTCTAAAGCCCAATATTTACCCACAACCATTTGTCAAAATTTTGACAGCTGGTCGGTAAGTCAAAAGTTTTTTAAACTTTTTCCCTGAAAAATATTTAAGATTAATTTTATTATTTTCTGTTTAGTGATACTGAAGAATGATCACTTTTTTTTTTGTTATTTTTCTAACAGTTATTTAATAACTGTTGAAAATTATAGCGTGCGTTTTTTATATCAACCGAAATAATCGAAAAAATTGCTTCAATAAATGATTAAAGATGATTCAAAAATATTAATGTTTTTTTTTCGTTCAATAAAAAAAAAAAAAAATTTCTCTAACTATCGAATCAAAAGATTATATTTGACTCATTTTTCATTATATTTTGACATTTTATTGCAATCATTAATTATAAAAAATTATAAATAAACAAATTAATAACAAATATCGGGAGAGTTAAGAAAATTATTTAGTAATCGTTTCTTCTCAATATTTAAAAATTTTTTAATTGTGAATGATTAAGTAATTAAAATTAAATAAATTTAGAATTCACAATCGTTAAGTTCCAAAATGTCAAAAAAAAAAAAAATATTTTTAAAATTTGAAGTTTTCTAATGACATTTCAAAATAGATGAGAAATCTTTTTTTGTTAAATTTAAAGATATTTAGCAAGCTATATTTCCATATTTTTATATTTAATTTTTAATAATGGGCGTTTTCTTTTTCTCATCAGAGCAGAGTCAGAGTTGTCAAGCAAAAAAATGTGTTTCTTTTTTTGCTCAGATTATCCAAATTATCCAATTTATATTTCTTTTTTAACTTGCAGATTGCTCAGAGCGCGATGTGTGAACTCGTAAAAATTTCTCAGATTTCACAGATTTGTCTAACAAGGAAATGTCAAATTAAGAATATAATAATAAAAATGCCAGTAAAAGAAATAATAAAAATTTAAATCTTTTAAATTTCAATTTTATAAAATAAATTTTGACGCAATCAAACAATAATGACGTTAGAAAATAATTTGGATAAAAATTGACAATCTGTGATTTAAGCGTTTTTTTTAACCCAGAGCGTCAGAATACGGATAAAACTTTAATCTGAGCATAATTAGCTGTGAGCACTGATCTGATAAGAAAAAGTAATAAGCCCAATATTTTAATTTTCTAAAATAATTTTTTGACATTTCTAACTTAGAAAACTTCAAAGAAAAACAAATAATTCAAAATGAAATGGAGGTAAGTAACTCGGTATCTAAAGTTTGCTAATGTCACTTCTTGAAATTTCATAAGTAGATAGAACCTTTTGAATCCAATTTTTTAAATTTAAGTAGGTTATTTAAAAGACATTATAAGAAGTACTTAAATTTATTGGGACTACAGAAAACTGACAATTAAAAAAACTAAAAACTTTTTTGACAATAAAAAAACATTTTGAGGTTATGTTCAACTTGAATTCTTGGTTATGAATATGCAGTTAACTGCAGGTTCCAAAACCATTTAGAACATTAGATAACTCTTTACTCTAGATATATACAAGTAATCAGTAATTAAAACTTAAATTTAAAAAACAAATTTAATAGTAGTTAAATTACTAATTAAATAAAGTGAACTAACTCCATTTTAAAAACTGTAACATCATTCTTTTTTACGACTTTTTACAAAGAACGTCTACTTGTCTACAATTATTATTTCGTGAAGACTTGTTATGACAAAATCGTAAATTTTTTTATATATTTATACAGTTCAGATGCAGTTATCTGCAATTAGTTAACAAAAAAGTATAACGGTTTTTTTTTATATATTCTTTTAAGTAAAATAAAAATTAAATATAGTTTAATAAAAATAAAACTTTAATTAAATTATAATTAATTTGTTAGTTTTCTTACTAAAAATGGGTAGGATAAGAAATAAAAACTCTAATATAAAAGAATTTAATACTGTCACTAGTTTTATTTTGATTGTAAGAAATGCTTTTATTTTACAGTTATTGTTTTTTTTTAGTTTTATTTTAATGATTTTTTTATTTTTCTATAAGTATAATGACTACAGATCTGAATTAGATATTAACTATTTTATTACTAAATAAAAATTAATTATTGATTTTTATTTTCTGTTTAATTTTCAGAAATTAGTTGACATAAATTTGTAATTAGTTTTAAAAATAAAATTAATTTTTATTTAAAAATAACTTTGGTAAATAAAATTGAAAATATTATAAAGTAAGTGATTAGTTAAATTAATATTAAAAGGAAAATAAATAGTTTTAAAATATTATGAAAATTATAAAACTTAAAAGAGTACGAGTACTTAAAATATTTCAGATAAGTATTCACTTATTTTGTAAGTAATAAAAATTCAATTAACCCAATAATGATTACATATGGTATTTAATTCTTTTAAAACCCAAATCCTTAAAAGAATCCAATAAATATTTAAAATTTTAAGTTTATTTCAATTATAATTGAGTTTTTTAATATAATTAATTACAATTGCAATCAGACGGTTCTTTTATTTATGCTAATATTGATAGAATTCTATTTATTTTTCTAATGAACAACTCAAGTACTTTATATGCAGTACTTATTAAATTTACTATTTTTTTGATAAGCAGCAGCTCTTATTAAGTACTCATTATTTGCTTATACCTAAAGTCACTTAAAAAACAATCAAATCAATTAAAAAACAAAGTACATAATTTTGAAATTTTTAATTGATAGCTTTAATTAGTTATGAAATATAATTGAATTACTTTGATATAATTTAGATATTCAGTAAAATTTTCAATAAAATTTCACAATCAAATTTGTCGTATTATCAACTGCTATTAAATAACACAAGAACAATTTTTAATTAAAAGTATCTAATATCAATGTTTCAAATGTTTTTTTTTTTTAATTTCGAAGTATAATTTTGATCTAAGTAGATAAGTCATAATTACTTGTTTTCCAAACGTTTAACACAAATATTATTTTTTAATAAATTTGATAATTTCTTATTACTTAATGTTAACATGAGTTTTAATTAAGTACAAAATTTGAAGAAAAAATATGATTCGGTACTGTTTGATTCCGATAAAGGAATCATAAGTAAATAAGTAATTAAAAAATATCAAACAAAATTGAGTAAGACCAAAAAGTATAAAACAAAGTACTAGAGTCGATTTAATTAAAATAATAATAAAAAAAATCGATTTAAAGTACAAAAAAATAATTCTAGTAACTAAAACTGGTAATCATTAATCAATGCGCTATAATATATATAAATAAATAACGAATTTAATATTTTTCACATATAAGTAATTGTATAAGTAATTTATTACCAGAAAATTAATTCTAGAACATAATATGTATATATATATACAGTTATGTATATATAAAGTATAACTACTCAATTATATGTCTTCTTTTAATTCACCATAGACAGGTTTAACGAATTGTATCTACAGGAAAAACGATACAATTGTTTAATTAAGATATCCTGGTACACTTGAATTCTATTGTTTTTTTTTTTTTTAAATCTAAACTTGTTATACTCTTGGATTTTGACATGTCATATGACCAATAATTAGATACAATATATTTAAGTGCATCCATTACTTATCATAATTTAAAAAAAAACCTATCATTCTTTGCATTTAAATTAAAATAGCTTTAATTATTTACTTATTGAACTAGTTCAACTTTAATTATTGTATCAATAAGTACTCATTCTTTAAATAAACATTAAAAAATAATTTAATTGTAAGTAAGTACTTATAAAAGTACTTATCAAAGGTATTTTTTCTTTATTGTGTAATTTCTAATTAAAGAACATAGGTACCAAAGTAAAGTAATTATTTTCAAGCAAACTTGAAGTATTTGATTTATTGCCTTAATTCGATAAAAATAAAACTTTAATTAATAAAATTAATAAATAATATACTTAAGTATTTAAAAATAAGTCAATTACTTGGAAAAGAAGTCATTAAATTACATTTAATGAAAAAAATTTTACAATTTCTTTTTAACTTTCATTTTATATACAACAAATGATTTTCAATATTATATCAAGCACAGATCAAATTAAAATGTCAAAACTATTTCAAGTAAAATTTATGCAAAAAAATAAAATGTAATAGGTATTTGATATAGATTTCTTTTCATTTGTTATCAGATAAAATTAATTGTGAAATAAATGTAAAAAAATATAAAAAATAAAACTCTGTAATTTATTTGTTTGATTTATTTTGAAAAAATGAAATATATATTTTTTGACATAAAAATATCAAGCATGCTTGACACGAATATTTTTATGAAAAATTAAAAAAATTTCTATTACATTGTTTATAATTTCTATATTAACTATATATGCATTCATTAAATTAAAATTTTTTAATAAAAAATGTATTTTTTGAATAGTAGGTATATATATATATATATATATATATATATATATATATATATATATATATATAAACGTAAGAAATATAACACCTAATATTTAATTAAACAAATAATTAAATTTATTACAATTTATCATAATACGATAGTTATGATTTGTGAAAATTAAAACTATGTTAATTGCATTCATGCAATATATGTATATTTTATATTTTTTTTGAATTACTATATATGAACATGTCAAGTTTACTTGAATCAAGTAATAAAAAAAAACTCAATTTAAAAAAATCATGTTAAGAGTTTTATAAATAAAATAATAAAAATACTTTAAGATCATTTACACTTACTATATTCGAAAAAAAAAAAAAAATTGAAAAAAGATTTAATAGTATCAATACATAATAATATTATCAAGTGACTAAATTGAAAAAGGCAGGTTCTTCAAGTAAAATTGAATAATATGAATAATAAGTTTTTTTTAAATAAGTGACCAAGTTGTAAATTTCGATTACGTGAATTAAGGCCCTGCGAAATAAAGCCCTCGGGTATTATTTCTCATAGTAATTGAGAAATAACGCTCTGGGGTTTTATTTCTTATAGTAATTGAAGTCCCCAAAGTATGGGAAATAGATATTGAGCAGAGTTTTATTTATATTGTAATATTTTGTATTTTAGTTATATGGTACTCTATATCTGCGATTTATATTATTCAATTAAATTATTTGTTTATATTTTGCATTTGTATATATTTTTATATTAATGTATTTTTTATTAAAGATATATAATTATTATTTATTGATTCTGTCATTAATTTGTACCCAATGGCGAATGGTAGCTGCATCGAGTCGAAAGCCAAAAAAGTTTTTTCACTATCACTAGAATTTGAACTTTCGAACTTTTGGGTTCCACTCAACCACTGTGCCAATCAGAATAACGTCCTGGGGTTTTATTTCTCATAGTAATTGAAAAATGAAGCCCCCAAATTATGGTGAACAAGGCAGGGTTTTATTCTCTTTATAGTTCAATTACTACGAGAAATAAGACCCCATGGCGTTATTTCTCATTAAACAGGAAATAATACCCCGGGGGCTTTATTTTGCAGGGCCTTAATTCAGATCACTGTAAATTTCATATGTTGTCCTCAAAAAAAAAGACATGTCATCTATTGTTTATATTTTAAAGCTGTCATATTTTTTCAATAAATAATGCAACAGTGTTCTTTTATTTTATTTCAGCTCTTATAAATTTTCAAGTGCAACAAATGTTTGATAAGTTGATTTTAAGTTTTGTTATACATTATTGTAATTTCATATTATGCTTTCTGTTTTCTCAGATTTTTCTGTCTCTTTCCAACTCTGTTTTTCAATTTTTTAACAGTTTTATTTACAATTATTTACAATTACAAAAGAAGAAGCTGTTATATTGCATGCCATTTGCTTTTTTCTACATACATTCGCTTACATTTATCACAGCTTGTTTTGAACAAATTTTTATTTAAAAAAATAAAAACAAAATCCAACCATTCCGTTGCATAAAAATCGCGAGCATTGAATACTGCTCCAAATAAGAGCATCATTAGTTAAAACAAAAGCAAAAACAAAGAAAATAAAACCATGAAGAAGACGACATTCTTTATCATAAGCAATTTTTATAAATTCAAGTTTAAAGTAATTTAATTTTTTTTTTATTTTTTATTTTAACATCATGCTATCTCTTTCTTTTCACTGTAAATATTTACTTTTCTATACATTTACTCGTAATTTTGGATGGCGAATACCAGAATCAAGTATTTTGTATTTTCATCTATGTCACAGGTTTTTGTTTTGAGGAACACAACACACGAGGAACGCGATCAGCGATCTGCAAATAGATTAAGACGATCGTTGATATTTCAATATTAATATTATTGTTAGTGTTAATCAATAAAATCGATTGTTATTATTATTACCTATATATATATACATATATACATATTTTATATGCATATTTATATATGATATATGTTAATCATGGAAATGTCAACATTACTTTAATATAACAATTAATAAACAACTTTTTTTTTGTGTCTTTTAAATCTGCCACTAGAAAAACCAGATCACAATTGTTACAAAGTCAAGTTAAGAAGAGTTTATCATGAAAGAGAAAGATATAGAATAATAGATAAGATTAGAGTGTAGAAAAAATTGAATATAGAAAACAATGAAGAAAATAAACAAGCTATTGTTAATTGGTTCAAGTATAGCGAAATGGTAATAGAGCTCCTGCTGAATCTTAAAAATACTTCATTGTAATATTAATGCTAAATACCAAGAAAAAAAAATATGTGTTGTTAATGTTAATTATGTTATTGTTGTTGATGCTGTTGTATTAAAAAACTAGTCAACTTTATTGTTATTGTTTTTAATTTTCTAATGAAAACTAGAATTGTTTTTGATTTATTGGAAAAATGATTATTTTACTTCACATTGATGATCATTGATGACTAAAACATAGGATCTCTTGAGAAATTGAAATTATTTCCAGAAATAAAATTTCTGTCAAATTGGTGTTTCAGTGTTCTGGTTAGTTTGATATGAAAGTGTGTTGTTTAACCTTCATAATTAGTTATATATGCGAAAGTCTAAATTAGAAAAAGGCCTCGAGGGCACTTTGATACCATTACATTCGAGAAACCTGTGTTGTTCAAATTTTTAGTTTTCCAACGAGAAAGAAGAAGAGAAACAAATGGTAATCCCTACATAGTTGAACTAACTAGATGATACAACACGGTTTTCGCAACTTCGTTTGTCATGCGCTCATCATGCTTATGTGTTCCCCAAAAGTTTATAATTTATGTATGTTCCATTTAGCCAAAATTAGGAACATTAACATCATTCTTCTAAATGTTCCATCCGATTTTTCCAATACCCTATAATCCAACAATCATAAAAATCTTCAACCCGAATCCCAAAATCCGTCGAATACCGTCATCCTCGAAACGAAACTGTACATTTGTATGACAGGTTCCATCCTACGGTTTGGGTCAAAGAAGGTCGTGGTTTTGGTGTATTACAGTCGAACACTAACTAAACATCGGACGGTTGCGGCTCCATCGATAAAAATAAACTCACAAAATTGTACTAAAAGTACTTCCAGTAAAAGCTTTAAAAGTACCTTAAGGATTGTAAGACTTTTGATAGAATGCTTGGAGACTTTGGAGTCAGATCGGTGATTTGAATAGAACTTGGTACAGACTTCCGTTGTCATTTGCCTTATTGCAACACCTCCGTTCTTATACGAGTTAAATTGCCATAATAGATTCCTAATAAAGCTTCATGAGTGCCTTGTAACATCAAGCATTTGATTTGGGTTGCCTTGAATATTCCACCTTGTATTCTGAGTTGTAAAACTTAAAAGGAAAGTAATGAAGATGAAATTCGAAGCCTTAACATAAATTTAAAGGAAACTTAAACTACAAATTATAATCAATTAGATAAACTTATGCAATAATTAGTAGGTAGCATTTTTCCGTGCATCCAATCTAATGACAAGCCCAACAATTTAAATTCATTTATTTTTCTAGTTTTTGCAAATTATGTAAAATCTACACACATAAAGATTGATGTTGATTTGTTTAAATGTTGCATAAAATTTTTAGATATAAGAAAAATTTATCTGATTTTTTTTTGAAAAATTTTTTAAAGGTTTTGAAAAAATCTTGATTTGAATTACAAAAAAAAAAATGTAAAACCTGAATTCTGTGACATTTTCATTTTTATTTTTGTAGAGATAAACAAAAATCGTGATATGAAAGAAATGGAAGGTGGTGCCCTATAAAAATTGCTGTTTGCTGTTTTACATGACGAATAATAAACCAGAATTTTTTGAATCATGTACATGTATAATGAATTTATGCAAATTGTAATAATAAACATGAGCAAAACATTTTTATGGAGTTCATAAAAAAAAGGAGTTAAAAATAGCTAACTACTATGCAAAAAATAATAAAATAACTATTATGCAAAAAAAAATGGTTATAAAATGCTAAAAAATATGCTAGATGCTGAAAAAAATTCACAATAGCACATTAAAAATAATAAATCGTATATTTAAATTGGATTGATCTAGATAAAATTGATAAAATCTAATTTTTTTTTGAAAATCGGTTTAATTTTTCTTGTTAAATAAATTTTAAGTTTTCTATTGAAATCGTGTTGTATTGTAAAATTAAACGATCTTAATCAAATTGTAAAATTTTGAATAAAGATCCAGATCAATTTTATAAAATGTAGGTACCAAAAATTGTTTACAAAAAAAAGATTCCAAATATATTTTAATTTAGGTAAATTCAGATTTTTACAGTTTAAATTTAGTTTTTATAACCGTGCATACTTGTGCTACCCGCACAAGTATGGATCGGATCAGCATCGAAAAGTAAATCGATCTAGCTATGGGTGTCTGTCCGTTCGTTCGTCAGTACGATAACTCAAAAACTAAAAGGACTATAGAGTTTTGAAATACAAAGCAAGTTTTCTTTAAACTATTTTTGTTAGTTCCCTATTAGTTTTGGTTGAAATCGGACCAATGTAACGGGTAGCTGCCATAGAAACTTTTGAACCAACATGAAATTCTTCAAAATTAATTATAACTACTTGGAGGGTTAAAATTACACAGGCTAAGCTATATAATAGCCAAGCCCATGAATTTTCAAAAAGTTAAGGCGCATTTTTCGGGCAACTTTTCATGCAAATTTTCGAACAAACTCTGCGTACATTACATTAGAACTAATAACACTGAAAATCAAATTTTTGATTTCTCGGGGTAAAGCTAATTGTAGGGATATACTGGATTCATAAGGATTACTGGAAGAGAGTACGTATATCTTTTAAATTAAGTTTTTTCTTAAATTACTTTCAATTGATTTTTAGTATTATTTATTTTATTTGATCACTTCTTTAATTAACCGTAGTTTGATCATCCAAGTCATGCAGTTTTTCGAAACTCAAATCAATCTAAGTATTGATCCTCTGAACAAATGATCTATACAGGAGCCTCTGCAGCAAAATAGTTAAGATTTATTACCCATGGAGTGTCGAGTCAAATACTGCAGCGATCAAATCTCCAACGGTAATAAAGAAATTTTTACCATATTTAAGGGGTTATTATAAAAACTTCCTACAAAATTCCTATAGGAAGATCAAATTTATTACTCCTACGTAAACACAGCTTTCATGAAAACCTTAGGCGAATAGATTTATGTAACTAAGTATTATTTGGTTTTTTAAGAAGTCAATGCATATATTCAGCACAATTGATCCATCCAAGTATTTATAGTAAGTGGAAAAAAATATGGAGTTCTAAGAAAAACTAAGAGTTACAGTTAGGCATTCAACAAAATTTGACAATCCCCTGTATTCAATACCTCCATTTTTAGCCTTTTAAATAGACAAAGAAAAACAAATCTCAATCGAAATGATCAATAAGATCAATCGAATTGTTTGCGTGATCGTCCCTTTTTTTTATAATTAAGATAAAATTTGATTTTTATAGAAAACCTGAGGTGCTATAAAAAAACAATAGAGTAGGATAGTTACGATTACCACAAAAACTTAGGTGCTATGAAAAACAATAGAGTAGGATAAAAGTTATGATGACTTGTTGAATTGTTGAAAGGTTAGTAAAAAATAGCTAATAGTCATTTATTTTAACTACGGTTCAATTTGTATTTTATTCAAGTCAAATTTCATTATAAGTATAGGCATTGTTTTAAATAAATTTTCTAATACTTGTATTTTTGCATCGTTTTTTTCAGGTTTTAGCGTAATTTAATATTTTTTTTTTTATTTTAAATTAGAGAGGCAAATTGATTTCAGATAATTATTAGCTTTAGAAAGCAAAGAAAATCATTTTTTATTTATTTAAAAAAATAAAACAACAGTAAAAAAAATGAAAAATAGATTTTCATAAAAGAAAATGAGTTATTGTTGTTATAAATGTAATTTTCTATTCCAGGTATAATTATTTTAATATTAAAAAAAACATAGGTCAGTTAAAATATGCCTGCCATTTGTATAAAGTTTCATTGGTCGTTTGGTTGGTTTTTTTTTTGTGTTATTATTTGTGTTTGTTAAAAGCTAGTTTCGCTTTTATCCTCTAGGCTATAACAGGATACTGCAGATTATTTAATATAATAAAAAATTATGTTTTTTTCTTCTTTCCAACCTATATAATTTTCCATAATTTTTTTTTATTCATTGTTTCCAAATTGATGATAATGGGTTATAATGGTTTTTAATGAAAAAATATGCAGAGAATGTTTTAAAGCAATTTTTAAAAGTAATGGAAGGACAATGACTTTGGACAACTAAGTATCCTTATAAGTATAATATTTTTATATAATAAATGATGGTTAAATTTTATGAAATTTTAAATTAAGAAAAATTATCTTAATATAAGTTGTTAGTTTTAGTTATTAAACTATACTTACTCAAACAAAACTTATAAGGTAACAGAGTTCTGTATAAGCATAGTTGAGTTGATTAATGCCAATCGTTGGCATCAATTAATGACTTTGGTACTGAGCTAAGGTTTTAATAAATTGTTTTAATATTGACAAAAATTGATTTGATATCTGTTTAAAGATTTTTAATTTTAAACTAAATAAAAATTAATATATTTAATTTATTTAAGACCAATGTGAGGGTTTCAAATCGTCGGACCTTCTTAAAATTTGACCCTCCATAGCCAATCTATGAATCCTGTTATAGATATGTTTATACTATTACAATTTAGAAGAGGAATCTGTTTGAGTTCGAGAATTTTTTTGTAAAACTCAAGTATCCTCTTCTAAGTGGTAATACCACGTTCCATTTTTCTGTTTAAGTGCAAGTATACATTTTAAATGCAAGTTTTCATTTGAAGTATACATAATTATTAACTTTTCAAATTGGAAAGAGGAAACATGAGAGAGCAGAACGAAATGCATGATTTACCTTTTAAGTGCAAGTATTTTGTAGTCAAATGTAAATTTTTTTTAAGAGCAAGTAAATTTTCGAATGCAAAATTTTCTCTTTTAAGTGCAAGTATTTACATTTCAAAATAAAGTTTTCTTTTTAATTGTGAAAATTTTACTTTTTAAAAACATGTTTTAGTTCTTCAAGTCATGTTCTTCTTATTAAGTACAAGTATTTACTTTTCCAACGCAAGTTTTTCATTTTAAGTGCAAGTTTTTATTTTTAAGTGCAAGTTTTTTCTGTTTAAATTCAAATTTTCCATTTTAAATGCTAATATTATTTTTTAAATGCACTTTTTACTTTTTAAAAGTACTTTTTTCCCCAATTTTCTCTTTTAAATGCAAGTATTTGTATTCATACGGAATTTTTTTACAAGTACCATAAATTTATAATGAATTAATTAAAATTGAAATATTTTTCAAGACTACAATGAACACAGGAGCATTTTATCCAGATTTTAACTCAACTTTCAGGACATATGAACGCTAACATCCAGTAGTTTATAGGCATCGAAGAGAGACAGAGAAGACTACAAAAGATATTTGTATATGACAGATTAGAATACGGATGGACTTGTAAATAAAAATAAAATTAAGGAACGTTTCTTCAAAATATGTAATCCCCCGCATTGATTAGTTTCTATTTGAAAGTAAAGATGATTCATACTCTTGGTTTAGTAATGTAGGATGACTTTCAGAGTTTTAAAAAACTCTTTAGTTTAATTAAATTTTAAAATATAGGCAGGAACGTGCCAACACAGTTATAATTAAAAAAAACTTCATTTATTCCAATTTTTAAATTAATGTATTGCGAAACCAAATCATATTAATAAATAATTTTAATTAAATTAATCTAATGTTAAAATCAATTGTGGATACATTATTTATTTATAATCAATATTGTAGGCTGCAGTATTATGACATTTCAAAACTAGTAATACTTAGTTATAATATTTTTTTTCTAATATAATAACTAAGTAAATCTTGAAATACTGGAATCCAAGTTCATCGCTAGCTGTTTTCTGTTATATATATTTAAATATTAAATTCAATTCCACTTACTATACTTATAACTAACTATAAACTGAACTGAACTGAATTAAATATAAATATTTTAATAAATCTAAATAGTTATGATACTTATATTCTTCCCATTTTATAATCTTAAGATCTGGTTATTTCCTCGCGGTTACATAAATATAAATAAGGAAAAAAAATTGATTAATTTTTTTAAAAAAAATAAAATTGAGATCTGCATAAAATCGTGCAAAATTTCTTTTGTTCCGTATTTTTACAAAAAAAAAAATATGAAACAGTAAATTTTTTAACGAAATATCTTTGGAATACGAGATGTAGTTGTTACAGTCTTCAAATTGTATATATATATATATAATTAAGTAGGTATATATATATACAGTAATATTAAAGAAAAACGGTAAAATAAAAATAAAATTATGTAATAATTGCATCTTTGTTATATATGTTGCAACCTGACATATCGATATACACTTTAGAGTTTAGATAGAGATTAGAGAGACATAACAGGGTTATTTTAAAGGTGTCGTGTTAGGTGTTAAACTTAGTATACGTGTACATACATCCCATGTACAAAATTTAAATGTTGAGATTTTATTTCATAGATTCTAAAGGTTTATTTCATAGATTTCTTATTTCTGTGTCCTGTCTTTGTTTTATTAAAAAAATAAAAAAATTTAATAAAAGGGCATTGATCTTCCAGAGTTTGTTTCTATTGTTGTTTAAATGCGGCAAAACTTTTATAACAATATAAAAAGACACTCCTTAATTTTTTTGCTCCTAAAAAGGAGTGTTGTGATGAAAGTTTATAAAAAAAAAAGTTATGATATCTGGTATCTTATTGTTAGAAATTTCATAAAATAATAATAAAAAAAATAATAATAATTAATAATAGTAATTATGAATGAAAATTACATGCAGGAAAAATTATTTATGTTAGTTAAAAAGGAATACTGCGGTGTTTCATGCAAATACTGTGGTTGTGGTTTTTTCTGAAAAGGAATGTAGGGATTGAAAGGGGATCTTAGATTCTTAAATTGAATATATAAAATTAATGGGTTTTGAAATGTGTGAATGAACGAATATCTGCAGACATGTCTTATATTAATGGAATCCTGTATAGACGGGGTGTAATAGAATTGAAGAAGTTTGAATCGCCTAGAGTGTTATACATAGTTTAATTTAGAGCGATATCATCTATACCAAATTGTTTATAATCAAGTGGGTTTATTCAAGCTAAGTAATTGTAATCAAGGAGCTCAAGAATTTGAAACATTACTTATTACGTTTTATTTAAACTATTTGTTAGCTAAAACAATATATTCTCTTTTCAAACCAATAAACTATTAATGATCACAGAACGTTTCCAGGAACTCAGATTACTAAATAATATTAAGATTACTAATAATATTTTAAAAATTCATAAACAACTAATAATAACTGTAAAAGCTGCAAAGTTAGACTTTTCCTATATGTTCAAAGAACATTGGAATGGAAATAAAAAGGGTATAATGAAATTCTAATCATTTGCAGCTGGATCGTAAGTGCCGCGAGTTCTTATTCTATAGAGCCTTATTTAAAGTCTAGTAATAAAGCCAATGAGTTTTCGGTTCTATTCACCTACCATTCGTCATACTTAGGGTTTAAATTAATACATTAACCATAAGTTAATATAATAATATAAACAAATAATTTAATTGAATAATATAACTTACAGATACTAAAAGACTTTATAACAAATAATACTGTATATCTTTTGAAATCTATAAGACATCTTTTACTAAATTAAATTTTGAATTAAGTACTTCAAATTTAAAATCTATGGAATTAAAAACATAAAAATAAAATCAAAATGGATTGCATAAGTTTTTATTTTTTTATTATTTAATAGGTTTGTTTATATAGCCCCATTATTTTATACGGGAGCACTCCTTCTCCTCGGTCCAATTTGGCCCATCTGCGAAGCCATTGTAAAAAAAATATACACACCAAATTGCATTAAAATCGGTTGAGATTTTGATGAATTATTAGAACTTGATATTCACGAAACTCCTGGAATCTTTAGACCCCAAGATATTAGAATCACTTTATGAAAATTACTCTTCATCGGTACCCACTAGTAGTCACGAGTTAGAAAACGAAATTTCTCGAAAAATCTGATGTTTTAGTATGGGAGCCTCCCGATCTCGTGCTTCGTTTTACCAATAAAGCATTGTATACCAAATTTCCACTACCACTGGTTATATCATTGGTCAGATAAAAAAAATACGAATTAAACACATCATTATTAATCATTTTGAAAAATTCCTAATAATAAATTCTAAATCTAATTTTTACTTTATCGACGTCCAACTTCTAGTTAGAGATTTTTTAGGTCACCGGGTAAATATGCAAAACCTAAAATTAACTTTTTAAATATTTGGAGTATACGTATTTAAGTATTTATTTTCTTTTTTTTTTTAAATTACTTTCTCTATTTTCCTTCATTATAAAATCCACTAATTGGAAATGCTAATTAAAAAAAAAACTTTCATTAAGTACACTTTAAAAAAATTTACAATGAAAATATCCAACTGTTTAATTATTCGTATTAAATAAATATTACATGGAATAGTTTTATTTACTATTTTTTTTTTCTAAAATGTAAATAGTTCGGAATTTTCCCCTTACGTTTTTTTCTGGTATGGAATTAAAATCAAAATCTACAAAGCTTTAAATTTTTTTAAAATTCATTTTCATCTAAATATAGATTACAAAATACTTTGTACTTTATTTTGAATTACTTTAGAGGACGGGTACATATTAGAAGATATATAGTTATATGTTAGTATAAATACATATGCATAAGTAATTATTTACATAAAGGATTACATATTTATTTTGTATACAGTCCCTCTGTTTTCTATTTTAAAATTAAATATAAAAGAGAGAAAGAGATAGAAAAATTTATTTTTAAATCCTCTCAAAATAATGATTTTTTAAACCTTAGATAAATTTTTTAACTTATTTTCAATCTATTAAATGTATATATATACGTAATGTATATATATATATACAAGAACGTACTTAATACTCATTCATATGTTTAGTACATCTTCTATACTATTATCCGTTATTTATTTTATACCATAAAAAATGGTTTAAGGATCCTTCCATGATAATTTAAGTATGCGTTCATTAATTCTATGTTACATTTGTATACACATAGAAGCAGAGCAGCAGCAGCAGCTTCCTGGCTATGCATAAATATTATAAATGTCTGCTATTTAAAATTTAAATGTAGAGTTTTTTATTATTATTATAAATATGAATGTACTTGTAATCTGAATGATATGAGTGTGTATTTATATTAAGATAAAAAAATAATATGAGTATCTTTTATTTTTGTATCTTTGTACTCAGTACTTATGTATACTCGTATATATGTATAAAGTTATAAATGTAAAGTAAAAGTAAATATTGTACTCGAATTCAAGTGTAAATTCCTTTTTACTTTATATAATATTATATATAAGTATAAATATATATATATATATATATAATTCTGCGCTTATTCAATACTTATCTATATTATATATGAGTACAATGTCATTTTATATTTTCTATTATTATTTTTGAGCAGAAGAGTGGTTTTATCTATATTTTGAAAACAAATCATTGGACCCTATGAGATAGAAAGGAAAAGATAGATAAAAAGAAAGAAAAGAACATAAGAAAAAAATGAGCATTCAGGAATTCCCATTCTATTTCTTGGAATTTTTCAAAAAAGTCAAAACAGAACGAATGTATATAGAATATTAAATGTAAAATGGGTATTTGATATTAGTTACTTTTATATGTATACTATATTACAGGGTTTTTCTATAAAAGGTTCTAAAAAAAAAATAGCTGAAGTCAGCAAGTTTTTGTTTACCGGTCATTTTATCTTTTATATAAACAAATATTGATTCAACACTTTTATTATCATTTTCTCTTTTATACTTCATATAAAAATTGTAATCATAAAAAAATTAGTCGAATACTCTTAAGATTTAGTAGAAGAAGATTTTTTTGAAGATTTAGTAGAAGAAGATTATATAAGTACTTATATATAGAATGAATGTGATACAAATGAGTTTTTCAAAGGAAAGTGAAAAATATTTCCATTTTTTTATTTAAATTTTTATTTTAAATAATTAATTAAGTATTTAATTTAAATTTACTTTAGATGTTTACAAATTTTGTGATAATTTGAAAAGGAAGCTGAGTACTGACATTATGAAATGAGTTTGATTTTTTTTTTTTAATTTGATAGGTGAGAACAAGGTTTCTTAATATGTCAACTACTCAGATATACTAACTAAAGTACTTAGTAGTTCTAAGTACTAAGTACTCAGATACCATCCAAATTGTTTTTATAAATAAATTTGTTATAGAGTCTGATAGGATACTTATAGCTATCATTCAATCTTAGTACTTATTTACTTCCTCTATATCTCCGGACTCGATCTATATATAGTTAGTAGTCATCTAGTAGTCATTTAATATTAATGAATACATTATCAGAGGACTATTTAATCAAATTTGGGGAAATAGGCCCCAGATATCATTAATTTCATTTCTGAACCCAGCCTATATGAAAGTTATATGTATGCCTATATATGTTATTAGTTTTTCAATTTGCTAAATAGTTACTTATCATTTTGTTAGGCAAATTTCTGTAAAATATCCAAGTTGCACATCAAAAGTTGGCAAGAATATAATAATATACTTACATTCCATTTACGCGGCAGAAATTTACGAAAAGTAATTGAGCGGGTAGTGCGAATCAACACAGAACAACACGTTCTAGAGTGTAAGTTACTGATTTAAGTTTTTATTTCAGAAAATTTATACATACGAGTACAATTAGGATTAAATATTTCAATTCTGGAGTCACACATCAGTTTTAAAACAGTTAGCATTAAGGAGTAAACGAAAATATCTAATTAGTATCAAAATTAATCTGAGATTAAAGTTACAATTCAAATTAAGTTAGTTGAATCTTGAAATCACTTGCACAATTAATTTAGACTTATTAGGTTTGATCAAAATTATTATATATGGTTATTACTGCAGTAACTATAGTTACGGTTCATTAAAATAGACTTTTTAAGAACGAATGATTAAAACCTCGGGAAAGACAAAATATAAAGAATGCTCAACTTTGAAAGGACTATATCTTTTCTGAATACTCAATTTTTCTTAAGAAACCTCCTTTGTGATCATAATGTAAAATAGTTATATAATATACACACAATAAATAATATTACATAGAAATTAATAAATAGTAACTATTTAAGTATTCTTATCCTGCCACACCTGAAAAGGAAAGACAGGTTTCGTTTATTTTTCATATTTTATTTAATGGGGTAGTAAGTACATACTTTAATAAATAAGTGATTAATATAAATAAAACCAATACTAAATATTGTCAAAATTAGTTTGACTAATATTTTTAATATCAATAATATTACAATACTCATTCTACATTTTCATTTCCAATAATCAAGGACTCAATCATTTTTTAAAATATAACATCCTGTATTTATAAACAATTCAAAATTTTCCTTTTAAAATACTTAAATAATAATATTTAAAAAATATGTTTTATATTTAAGTCAATATATCCTTACAACAGGATATGAGTTTTGAATATAAATGGTTGTTTTTAGGTAGGTTTCTAGGTATACTTTAAAATAAATGATAAGTTGTATTTATACACAAAATGTCTCCTATTCATATCAAATTATTATACTTAAATTTAATGTAATATCTTCTAAGTCCTATTATCGCACTATAAATAATCATATCCGTCATAACTACATATATAAATCATAATACCTACATACAAACACAATAAACCAATTTGTAGGATACAAAAAGGACAATAAAATTCCAATTAAACTAATTGGAATTTTTCTATTACTTTTAAAAAAAGATTCTATAATGTACAGGAAATTTTATTTTTATTTACAAAATTCGATAATTTATTGGATATTTTGATAATAACATGGATATTAATTTTATTTTCATATTTAGATTTATTTTTTTCCAACCACATATTAGTCACACTGTTAGAAAGAGAAAGATGTACCCTAAAAGAATAATAAAAAATAATTAAAAAAAAATATTACTAATACACCCATGTATGGATTCGCTAGACTTAAAAATTTATTTTATTCCGTCACTCTTTCTAAGTGTCTTACTTTTTGTTAATCCGGAAGTTATTAATATTTTTTTTTGTATTCTTATAAGTCTCTCCTGTATTCCATTACAAAAAATAAAAATAACAACAAAAATTTCCAATTTTAACTAGAATTCATAAAAATAATAAAAATTAAAATATGAAAAAAAAATTTTCAAAAATCGTATGTTTTAATATTTCCCTACCTTTCTTAATAATTTGACAATTTGGGGTGTACCATGTATGAAATACATTACACTGGAAAAAAACTAAACACAAAGAATCAAATAAAAAAAAAAATAAAAAAAATCGAAATAAAATCGAAAATAATCGAATATAAGTGTGGCACGAGTCATTAATAACTAAATCGTATGGATAACATACGGTCGGGTCGCTATTGGCTTCAAAAAATAAATTTACCATGATTTTTGTTTTTTTTTTTTGATTTTGTTTTAATTTTAATTATGTGTATATGTGGTGGTGTAAGAAAAGAATATATTGCCCTTCAAAATAAAATTTGGTTTTATTTTCTTATAACTAATATTAAATACAGAGGTTCTCAAACTTTTTAATATTGTCAGTTTGGTAAAAATACCTTGTAAATTCTTTGGGTGTTTAACTAAAATTGAACTTGTTTTAAAAAACGGTGTTCATATTATTAAATAACTTGTTAAATTTTAACAGCAAATAAAAGTAAAAATTTTTATAAGTCCCACACTTAATATTGTATAGTTAAGACTCTTTTCATTCATAATATGTTTAACTAAAAGTAATCTGGTTCACACTTTGAAACTAGTTAAATTTTGACAGAAAATTTTACAAATAACATTTAATATATTGCTTCAATTTTTAATTTTAATTTTTTTTTATATTTTAAAATCACAAACTAGGAATATTAATTATCCTTTGTACTTAACCTAGTTGTGATTATATTGGATAGGATAGGGATGGAAAAAATGAAAACTTCAGGGAGTTAAATAATAAATTCGTTAAAACTCTTCTTAAATTTGGATAAATTATAAATATCCAAATTGCCTAATATTTTAATTTTTGCATTACAATTTTTTTTAAAAAGTGACAAATCATAATAGAAATATGAAAAATACTAAAAACTTTGATTCATCTTAAAAAAAAATAATCGATTAGTTAAGTATGTCAAAAACACAACCTTGGAAATAAACTGATTTAAAAGATAAACTAGTTTAAAAATGTCAAATTTTTTCATAGAACATTTTCTTATTTAACAATACTTGGTTTATCGAGTGTCATATGTAACTTTATAGTATTAACAAGTACTAAGTCATAGTTTCTTTGTTGTAAATATTAAAAAATCTGAAGTTCAAAAAGATTTTTAAGGTTAGGAATACTTACTTAGTTTGTTAAATTTTTTGAAAACTGTAAGCAGACTTTTAAAATTTAAAAAATTAAAGTATTTAAAAGTTGGCATTTAACTGAGTGACATTGAATAAGTTTCAGTAAATGTGACGTAAAAATACATTAAGTAAATTTCATAGAAATATGTAAGTACTTAATCTGTGCATGTGACTACGTCAATTGTGTTATTTTCGCGGTACTTGCAGAAGTTCTTAAAAGAGTATTTGTATGACAGACACTTAAATACTTAACATCAATAACTTTTTATAAAAATCAACATTACAAACACCTTTTAAATAAATAATAATTTTAATTAATTTTTTTAATTAAAGTTAAAGGTAAATTTTTAATATTTAACAATTGAAGATAAATAATTTTTAGTAAGTACTTACTTGAAAAGTAATTATAACTATATTAACAGTACTCTTTCAAAATAGTTGCATAAGTTTAAAAAAAAAATTTATTAAAACATTTTTAAATTTTTAATAAAACTAAGTACTAAGCTCAAGAACAGAATTGAAAACGATGACCTTAGAAAAGAATACCGCGTCATTGACAGGTCATTGTATTCATTCATGAATTAACCTCAAAGTGTTATAGTAAATAAGTACATATCTATATAACTCTTAATTTATATTTTAAAATGTTTAACTTTAATAATAAGTAATCGTTCAATCGTTGCACAAAGTATTCGCTTTGTGCATGGCTTGAGTTTTATTTTCAAAGAAATCATTACTGAAGCAGTGATATTGAATATCATCTAAAATCGATTTTAAATTGAAAAACTTTGAAAAACTTTGGAATCTCTAATTACTTCCATGGTATTTTGTCTACAAATATTTGATTCCATATTTTAAATTTTTTTTTTTTTTTGAAAATGCACATATGATAACGTGACGAACCCTTACCTTTTTTTTCCTGATCCTAAAAATAAAAATTAATTTTTTTTTTGTTTAGTTGGCCTTCATTAAATGCTCGCACTTATATGTATACGTAGAGGACATTTACTTTTCGTCCTTTATTTTCTAAGAATTAACCGATGACAATTTTAAATAATATGCATAATGAAAAAAAAAGGAAGAGGGTTCTAATTTTAAATATGGGTATATATATATTGATTATTTTAGGGCTCTGGAGGATAATAAAGTAGTAAAATTCAAAAGAATGGGTATTTTGTTATTATATATATGTAAATATAAATATATACCTTTTATATATTTTTTGATAAGTATTGACAAAATTTGTTAGTTTTCTAGATTTAAATTTTTAGATTACTTAAAAAAAAATTTTGGTTTTGAGTGTGGGTGAAAATATAAAAGAAGAATCAAATGTTGTTAATAACAACAGAAATAACTACAACAGCAAAAAAAAACTAATAAAAGATAAAAAAGATACAAAACTTTGATACTTATTTATAAAATAAATGCAATGCAATCTAAAAACATTGATTCAGGAAAAACAGGAAAGTAATAATAAAAAAAATTTTACGCGTAAAATCCCTTTAGTCATTCTGATATTGTTCTGTTGTGTTATTTAAATGGTGTGATATGGAAATATATAAGCATCATATTTTTAAATCTTATAAGAAAAATAAGAGTTGCCAGATTGTCGCTTTGATTTTACATTCATTTTGTTGTAAATGGTGGATAGTATGTGTCAACTTAACGCCAAGGGCTTGCGGCCTATTCTGCCGTCCTAAGAAAGAAAGGCGTCTCTACATTTTCTTGGTTTTAGGTAATATTAGTTATTTGTATCACGTTGCAAGATATGTGACATTTTTTCTTAGTACAAAGTTGAGAAACATTTATTACATTTATTTGATGTCAAATATTCCATTACCCCGAAAATGCACTTTTGGCGCTTACAACTTTTTTTTTCTTTAGCACGGCAGTATTGTGTATCTCACTACTTGCAATTCTTTCTATTAATTTCTAAGTAATATTATTTATTTTGTTTATGTTTTAAATTTTAATTGGTAACCAAGGAGATTTGGTAAAGAAAAATTATTTTTTCATAATTTTGTTATCGAATCCGCACCCCCTCAGTTAATAAGATTTACCACACTACACTACCGAACCCCCTTGATTTGATATTATACGTGGGTACTTACTCAACTAGTTATGTCGAATATTAAGCATACTAAATATTAGACATAACTAGTTGAGTATATTGTGAAATCAGAACGACTTTTTTTTTAAAGAAACCCCAGTCAAAGAAGGATGTAATACAAAAATAGGGGCTAAATACAACAGTCATATGTCTTATTAAATATAATAATCATATGTCATAATAAATCTTTTTTAAAATGCAAAAATTTTAAGAAATGTCTAAAGAAACTTAAGATAAGTGAATCTAATAATATAATCAAAAAGATCAGTTTCCAAATGCGAGTGCGGGGAAAAAGTTTTTTAACTATTTAAATATTTTTTGACAATTAAGTAAAATCAATTTTTGACACATTTTGAAAATTAATAAGTAAAGGTAAGTAAGTACTTATATAACTAAGGGAAGTTCTCATACAGATCGCGTAAACACACGCTGTTCTCATGTTTGGGGTTTGGGTTGAAATTAGCCTCTGAAATACAGTAATTTAACTACTTTTCTGAAAATGTTTAATAATTATGTCAAATTTAAGTTTCCTAGTAATTATATCAACTTATGTCAAAGTAATTATGTCAACTCAGTTTCCCTACTCTTCCAACATCTTAAGTAAGACTAAATTAAGTCAATCATATAATATACATATACACGTCACACTTTATCACTTGATATGCTCTGGGTTTTATTTTTAGTAAACATTTTTTTGCAATTTGCAGTATGATAAGTCTTCATATAGAAATCAAAATTGGTTTTTATAAATAAAAAATTTAAAATTCTTGTTAAATTGATAACAAAAATTCATGTAAAGAAAGTGAACATATAGTTTGATTTGAATGCAATGTTGCAAATATATAAAAATAATGAATTAAAAGTTCAACAAGTTTAAAATTAAATGCTTATCAATTATAAGTTATCCTAAAAATAGCTTACTTATATGAATGAGGTTATTGAATTGCTCATTGAAAGGAAATCAAAGAAAGTGGTAAATAAGTAACTATTGATAAAGTATATATATATATATAAAGTAAATTGAAGAGTATTGACATTTTGAAATCAAAAGAATACTGCAAATAACTAGAATAAATTTAATTAAATTATTTACATAGCTAATTATATATTATGTTTTTGAAAAATCAAGTGGCAATTTAGTATTATTATTATTAAGTACATGGAATAATATTTACTTATTTTTTAAGTTTTTCTATATTAAAATATTTGTATAAATTTACTTATCAAATAAAAGGTTATCATATAATTTTTTATTAATAACTAATTTAAGAGAAAAATTACGTTTATTTAAAAGAAATTTTTGCAACAAAACAACATTTTATTTTGATAAGATACTAAACTGTAGTTAGATACTAAGTATAGTTAAT
Source organism: Dolichopus griseipennis (assembly GCA_963082915.1). NCBI lineage: Eukaryota > Metazoa > Arthropoda > Insecta > Diptera > Dolichopodidae > Dolichopus > Dolichopus griseipennis. Next base: position 352,612,813 of record OY720441.1, read on the forward strand.
TTTATCTAGAAAATTAAACTAAGAAAAAACACTTTAAAAAATTTATATAAGAACTTATCATAATTGTATGTCAATTTTTTTTTTTATCATTAGTCAGAATTTTTAATTTTATCTTAAAATTTTTCAACTAAGAATAGATATTAGGCAAAGTTAGATGTTCATTTGTTTAGTAACAGAAGATAAGAATACGTATTCTTCTTTATTTTTGAAATATAAATATTGTTAAGTTTTATATTTAAATGGGAAGCCAGGTTTTTATTTATTTACTTTAAATTTAATTTTTATTATATTTTTGAGGTAGAAAATAGCTACTCAGTATTGCTTTCAATTATTTTATTACTTAGGTATTAAAAACTTGTTATAGTTAGCCTCAGACAGATTATATATACTAAAATTATTTTTAATTATTAATTAAATTCATATTAGGATTTGTAAGAAAAGTATAGTCCGTGATAAATAATAAGTTTCTGGAGTCGCATCAAGAAAAGAAAGTATAGAATGCATAGTTAGCAGTTAATAAAGCCTTTTCTGTTTGATCATATGTGGGTTTGAAACTTTTTTTAATTAATGTATAAACCTTGTTATAAATATTATTTACCTAAATAACTTTCTATATACCTAAATAGTTATAAACTAAATGATACTTTACTAGAATTTCTATTTTTAACAATTTAAACGCAATTTTTAAAATTTAAAACGTAATTTCCATGGAAACCACAAGAACCACAAATGAAAAATACATAAAAAAATGTCAATATTTGTTAAAAAAAAAAACGAATTATAAAAATAAATATTATTAATATAAAAACAAGTAAAGAAACAGTCAGTCGGTGTAACCGACTTAGAAATACCCTACACCTATTTGGTTCAAATTTAAGGACATATCCATAAGTCATTTTAACACCATAAATGTTGTTATTAATTTGATCGTAAGACATAGCTAATCAAATTAACTTTATAATACTAAAAACATTTTCTAATTACACTATCTATTAAAAAATATTACAAATTCTTACTAATTTATCTATTTGAAAATATTAAAAAACAAACAAACTTGAAATAAATGAAAATAGATATATTTATTTCAATTCAATTACAAAATGAAAAAATTCTAATTATTAAATTTTGTGATAAAAAGATAATCAAAGCATAATATATTTAATAATCCAAATTTTTAAAAATTGCAATTATTTTAAATGGTTAGTTTATATACCTAATAAAAAAGCTTATAAACGCAAAATATGCAATAAATGTATTTCTAAAATACAATTACAAATTTAGACCTTTTCATATAATTTATTTAAATATAAAAATAAATTTTACATAAATGCAGCAAGAACCTTTGAACATAGCGGAACCACTACAATTAAGTCTAGATTTCGGAGACACATAGGACATAGGAAATATATTCTTTGGCTTCGAAATTAAACTCGACCATAACCAATTCCCATGGTACTTTCATTACTAGTAACCTAGTGTTAAATTTCATCAAAATACTGACATTATTTTTTGAGTTATGGTGTTTTTAAGATATATGTTTGTTAGTCCTTGAACATTTCAAAGGTTCCAGAACCCGAAATTATTGCACCCCGATAATTTTATTGGTCCCCGACCCACTACCCCAAGGGGCCCAAATTTTAAAGACACTTACGAAATAGGAAGGGACACCCTGATACCAAATTTGGAGGTTCTATCTTCATTGGTTTCGGAATTATGCTCGTTTGGCCTAAATTCGATCAAAAAGTTCTATGTTCCGAACCCATTGTCCAATCTTCACCGTACGTAATCACCGCCGTAGTTTCATTACCAATAACCTACAGCACAAATTTCATGAAGATAGCCTCATTAGTTGTTGAGTTGATTTTTTATATATGTTCGTTAGCCCTGACACCGATTAAAAGGTCCGGAATCCGAACCGTTGGGCTGATTTCGCCCTTATATAGTCCGCGCTGTACTTATAGTACTAGTTAACCCTTGTACACAATTTGAACGGTCTATCCTAATTTTAAGTAACTGTTTTTAGTAATTTCGATTATAAGCCTTTAAAACTTGGTAGGTCAGAGAGGGGTACAGAACCACCACTCCAATTGATCCCAAATTAGGGGAACACGCAAGAGATAGTAAAGAACACCCTTGTGGCAAATTGGAAGCTTCTACATTTTTTCAAGTTGTTATCTTTATTAATTTTAAAGATATGCTTTAAGGTCTTCGGAAATGTGTGGCTGGTCCCCGACCCACTACTCCAATGGGACCCAAATTCACAAGACACTTAGGAAATAGGAAGGGACGTCCTGATACTAAATTTGGAGGTTCTATCTTTATTGGTTTCGGAATTATGCTCGTTTGGCCTGAATTCGATCAAAAAGTTCTAGGTTCCGAACCCATGGTCCAATCCCGACCTTACGCAATTCCCGAAGTATTTTCATTACTAGTAACCTACAGCACAAATTTGATGAAGATAGCGTCATTAGTTGTTGAGTTATCGTGATTTTTTATATTTGTTCGTTAGCCCTGAAACCGATTAAAAGGTCCAGAATCCGAACCCATGGGCCGATTTCGCCCATATGCAATCCCCGCCGTACTTTCAGTCCTAGTAACCTACAGTTAAAATTTCATCAAGATAGCTCCATTATTTTTCGAGTTATCGTGCCTACGGACGGACGGACGGACGGACGGACGGACGGACATGGCTATATCGACTAAGGCGGTCACGCTGATCACAAATATATATACTTTTCCATATCTAGCTCGCTTCCTTTAGGTGGTTACAAACACCATACCAAAGTTAATATACCCCTTTACCTATTCTATAGGTGTAGGGTATAATAAAATGTGCTTTTATATATTTATCTGGGATTTATGAATATCGTACCCGGTTTAATAATTGTTTACAAAATAAAAGGTTTTTTGAGCATAGTGCATGTTGGAGAGCACTGAAAATATTCTTATTATTAAAACTGATATTAACGACAAGTCTTTATCCAGATGTAGAATAAAGCGTTTTCAGTTTTTATTACAGTTTGGACCCCAGTTTCCTCGAATGAGATACTTCATTTTTACAAAAATTCTTGAAAGAAAGCTTCACTTTAACAAAAATTGGAAAATTAAAAAAAATCTGAATTGTAAAATTTTTTTTAATATCTAGTTTGTATGTTAATATCAAACTTTTTTATTTTGACACCTGTCAAATGATTAAACGTTAAACATCAAAGCGAAGTTTAAAAATCTAACGCAAAAGCTCACTAAATATTTCATATGATGTTTTAACTGTTCATAAAACTTTATTGAACCATCTATTGAATCTGGGGCGTAACCATGTAAGAAATTCGCATCGCATCTATCAAATTCGCATCACAAATATTTTCTAAACATGAGTTACGTAGTACAGCAAGTGATTCCAACTAAAAATTCGTACCAAAATATATGTTTAAGTATCATTTGATTTGCGCGTCGCAATTCAAATTAAAAAATATTTGCGTTGCGAATTTTATAGATGCGATGCGAATTTCTAGCATTGTTAGGCACCTGTACTCCTGAAGGGCTATAACATAATAACTTCCTTCTTAAAAGTCTATTTAATTAACAAAATTTGAAATTTTCAAATTTGACATCTGGCAATCTTAATTATCAAATATATATATGTAATTTTCACTTTTCAGGATACTTTCATAATTGTGTTTGTGTACCTTTCATGAAAATGTGTTTATATATATTTTATATATGTATATATTTCAAAATAATTATTACAAAAAGAAAAAAATAAACATAAAACCTTTCAAAAAAACTTCTGTTATATATTTTGAAGTAAAGCGGAGGATATTTTTTGCTAAATGAAATAATAAAAATGACGAGAATGAAATAAATAACAAGGATACTTGCAGCCCTTTTATTAAAATATAAAGCATAAACATTTCAATTCAAAAAAAAAAAAAAAAAACAACAAAACAAAAAAAGTATAATAAGGAATTGAACAGGAGAATTCAAAATACATAAAAACATATTAAACATTACAAAAATAATATTTTTTAAAACTCTCCTGTTATTTTGAATATTTTGGATGGTTGTTTGAATTCTAAGAAACAAGTGTGCGCAGAAAAACATTTCATACATTTTTCTTTTTAAATGTATTAGTAAGTACTCTGTACTTATATTTATGAAAAGGTATATGTAACCTATAGGACATTTGATTAAACAGAACAATTTAAAGGATTTTAAGTTTGTGTGCAAAATTTTTCATTTTAAAGGGATCGAAATAACATTTAAAGTGTACATACTACATACATATATATAAATAATTCCTAAATTATATTCTATTAAGAACATATACCTATAGGTTTTATAAAATTTTTCAAAATTTTTCAAAACTTTTGAAACTCACCTGTAACGAATATTTTTTATTCTGGATTTTATATATTCAAATATATAAATTTGAATATTTCTGGGAAATTAAAATTAATTTTCTTTTTTTATTTTTACACTTTTCTTTATGTTTTCAATTCAAAACTTTTTTTTTTCCTTCAAATTTGGTAGTTTTGAATTTAATATTTATTCTTTACTATTTTTTTTTAATTTCAATTTTATTTTATTTTTGTTTAAATACAATAATTTTATTGTAAGTAAGTAGTAATTAAAACTTTTTTTAAACTATATTTAAAAAAAAAAATATAATTAATTATATATTAATTTCTTTTTTGTATATTCAATAAGTTTTAAAACAAATTATGATTGTTATTTTATATTTAAAATAATAAGTAATACATAAGTACATACATATGTATAAAAACAAGATTCAATTCATTTTAAAGAAAATAAAAATAAGAAGACATTAGATAAGAATTCCTGAATTAAATATAATAAGTATAAATGATTTGTATTAATAAAAACAATGAATATTTAATATAATTAAACTAACTAAACTTGATTTTGACTTGATTTATAAAAGATTTCTTTAAACAATCAAATTTCTTCAACTTTTGTATACTATCTTATATTTAAAATCGGTACAATTCATTTCAAATGTAATTCAATTCAATCAAATTCATCTCTCAATTCATCTTTATACAATTGGACATTATATTATAAATATTCATTTAATCATTCATTTCATCAATTATAGATTTTTTCTTGTTTAATAAACTCAATCATATTTAAAACTAATTGTTTAAATTAGAAAGAAAGATATTTGAAAGATATTAGAGACAGAGAAATTTTTTTTTCTTATTAATCCAATTTTCAATTTTGATCTAAAAATAAAATAAAAAAAAATATGAATTAAATTAAAGAAATAAAATAAATTAATAAAAAATAAAAAAATAACCAAGTTATTCAATTCGAATTAGAAAATCACGTTTCCTTGATTTATCTGGATTTTTTTGTATTTTATTTTTTTTATTTTAAAATCATCTTCTTTCTTGTTTTTTTGATATTGCAATTCTTCTTTTTTTTCATATTCTTCTTATTTTCATTTCATTTTTTTGCAATTTTTTTCATTTTGGATTTTTTTATAACAACTATACAATTCTTGATTTGATCTACTATTATTTTAAAATCCGATTTTATTGAATTGAATCTTCTTTTTATACTTAATTATAACAACTCTGGTATTTAAAATCTTCATTTCTTTTATTGAAGTGTATTATTATTTCTTTTATTCTATTTTCTTATTATCTACTACTATTTTATTAATTTTGTATTTAATTAATTGTATATTTAACTATTTTTTGTAATATATATATATATATTTTTTGTATACATATATATTTTATTTGTTATAAATTTGACATTTAAAACAAATATCACAAAATTCAATTCTCACACAATATATAATAATTTTTATAACAAATGAATTGAAAAAAATGTTACATATATATATTTAATATTTGCTGATTTCGCCAAAGTTTTGTTGTTTTTGCAATAGAAGCGAAAAAAAGCCGGTTCAGTATATATATATATATATATAAAATAACTATATTTAACTAAAATATAAAAACCCTTATATACACAATTTATATATCAAAAAATATGTAAAGTAAAAAGTACTTATACTTAAAAAAAATTATGAAAAATTTTCAGTGTGTCTAGACTGAATAAAATATATCAAAATTAAATAAAATAATAATTAATAAGTGCAAAAAAAAATAAGAATTCCACTTTATATTTTCAAAAAAAAATAAAAATTTAAAATTTGATGCTTCCTTGTTCCAAAAAATAAAAAATTAAGACTTAAAATATTAAATTATGGATTAAATGCAAACTTGATGAAAATTATTCACCTTTTTTTTTGACACTTTAAAAACACAAATTTTTAAAAAAAAACCGAAATTTTTTAATATATTTATTTTTTTAAAAAATTTTTATTTATTCCTTAAAACTTGTTTAAAATATAAAAATAATTTATATTATATTTTTTTTTTTTTTAATTTTTAATAAAAAATTTTTTTAATTCCAAGCGAAAACGCGTCTACTCACTTCACCAATCGAACAACTAATGAACGAAATTATACTCTCTTGAAATTGATTTGAATTTTGTTGAATTCATAATTTCAAGTAAAAGTAGTAAAGTAAAAGAAAAGAACATTTAAATTTTTTTTTTTTAACAAACAGTCAACACTGATTCATACACAATTTAAATTTATTTGACAGTAGTTGGAATTGGAAATGAAATTTTATTGTTGTAATTTTTTTGTTTTTTTTTTTATTGTTTTTGTTTTTGTATAACAGCCACTCCACTCCATCCAGCCAGACTTGAAAGAAAATTGAACGAAAAGAGAATGTATTTTTTGTTTTTTTATTTTTTTTTTTATTTTCTGTTATTTTTTGTTGTATTTTGTATTGTATATTTGTATGTAATTTGTAAATATGTTATTTAGTTTGTAGACAGTGTTTTATGTTAGGTTTTTTTTTTTTTTAATTTTTATCTCATTCCAATTTCCATTCCATTCCAACAAGAAAATAAAAACTTTTACTTGAAAATTAAATGTTGAAATTGAATGCTGTTAAATTTTTTTTTTTTTTTTACAGTTTCTGTAAACGAAATTACTGCAAATTTTAGTTTGTGTTTTCATTTAATTTTCTTTTGTACTTTTTTTTAATTTTAATTTAAAGCAAAAGTAAAATTACTTTGATAGGTATATGTATGTAAAATGATTAGACAGAATTGAGTTGAGTTGGAATGAGAGTTGAGTAAGATGAGAATTGAGAGTTAAAAGGATTGAATAATATGTAGTTATATTATAATAATTATAATAATAAATGTATTATTATAATTGAAGAAGTGCAGAATTACTGTTCTGTCTGAATATTGACTGTAGAGGCCAGACTAGTGAGTACAGACTATTGGTAAGTGGTAACTGTTAATTTATTTCAATTCTGTTTTTCTGTACTGTGTTATGTGTAAGTCTGTATGTCGATAATATGTTAAAAAAAAATTTATTCATATAAATGGATTGCTGAGTGCTGGCTGGTTGTTTACTGTAGTTACTAGTTACAAGACATTTTATTGTCTTGTTAGCTTTTAGTTAAAATTAAAAGATTGTTAAATTGTTAGTAATGGCCTTGTCAATCTGTATTTATTTGTACAGACTTGTACTGTTACAAATAAAGGTGAATATGGCAAATAATAATAGATATATGTAGGTATAATATATAAAAAATTTCATTCTAATATTTCAAAAATTTTTTACTTAGGTAAAATATTTTTGATTATATTAAATTTAAAAACAAAATTTTTCCAAATAGTCTCAGATCTGAAAGAAGCTTAAACATAATTCTAGTTCACTAATAGGTTTATTTTTATTATATTGGTATCTGGATTTTTAACACTTTAGCCGCTAAAACTTCGTTAGACAATAGCTACATGGTGGCGCAAAACCACCGATATGGTTTGAATGTTTAATAATTTTTTAAATTTATTTATATTTTTTGTTTCAGAATTTTGTGAAGAAAACTTGGGGAATTGGAATGGGAAATGGAACAGTACACAACAGAACAGCGATAAAAAATTACGAAAAGTTATGGAAAATGTACTGGAAAGAGCACGAATGCCGAAAATGGTTACCACTTGCGGGATATAATTTTTTCTACTTAAGTTAAAAATATTCTCCATTAATATACTGTATAACAAAAAAATAATAATAATAATAATTAACCATTAAATAAAAAAGTTATTAAACATTTAAACCATATTGGTCGTTTTGCGCCAACCTGTAGTTTGTATTGTTTAAAAAATTAACTTACCTATTACTTGGTACTATTAATGAAACAGATATCTCATACCAATACGAATAATTAATAAATAACTTAATAACTAATATCTATAACAGATCTTTTCTTCTCCCTTCCCAGGAGTTAGTAATTAACAATTATAATTAATAAAAGTAATTACCACAAAATCAATAATTTGTGATTTTATATATTATAACATCATAACATTTAGAATAATTTTCATGGTAATTTTTATGATAAATGGATAAAACACGGTAATAACTAATAATATTAAACATTTTACATTAGATTGTTTCAATGTAGAGAATTAACCGTTACATATTACAAGCTACAGTTTACAGAATATTGTATCTGTTGACTTTTACCGATATAGCTAGTTTTAAAAGAACTTTAAACATTTACTTCTCATTTCATCTTATTTCTCATTTCTCAAATGTTATATTTAACAGTTATATCTGGTTATATTTAAAAAAAAAGAGATTAATCCCTGTAGGAAAATTGAAGCAAATTGAATTAAATTTGATTCAAGTTGAAACATTGTAGAAAAATATTGTTGAAAAATTCAAATCATATTTGAAAATTGATTTGAAATTAATATGGAATGGAACTGGAATATGGATTCGATTTGATTATTGTTAATTATTTTTACCAATTTATCTGCTCTTATTCAATTAAAAATCTCTTCTTCTCTTTTTTGTATTAAAAGTTGGCTTGACAGTTGTGAGTTGGCTTGTCATTCTCCAGACTCCAAGGATAATTTTATCTGTATATCACTATTCTGTGGTATTTTTAGACAGAAGCAGGTTCTTATTGGAAATTTTAATATAAGATACATCTAAAACTTTTGTTTTAAGATGGAATGAAAAATTAAAATGATAATAAATTGGGAATAAATTTAGATTAAAATAATTTTATAAAAATAAATTTAATAAAATTTTTATCAAATGGTTTAATATTTTCTTAAAAAAATTTATCTATGAATTTTTAAATGTTAATATAAAAATTTAGAAACAGTTTTTTGATTTATCGGATTGGATATGTTTTGATGACTGTTCAATTTCAATAACAGATCAGGAATTTAGCATAATGAAATAAAATTATTTTAATGACATACATATGCTCCATTGCCATTTCAGTTTATTATTAAAACAAGTAATGAAAAACCAAAAGGGTTTTTAAAAAAGCACATTTTCAAAATTATATTGTGTTTCATACTGAGTTTATGGTAAAAAAATATATTATAATATTATAATTTAGTTATTTCATCAATTCATTATTAACTATGAGTAATAGTCAAATCAATACTTAAAATATAATCCGTATGTACCCAAAAACAACCTGTTAACAAGTGCCGAATATAATGTTCGAGCTTCAATCTTAACGTTTAATTTTATAAAAATATACACTGGTGAATAAGTTACTGATTTATAAAAACACGAAAGTTATAATTTTTAAATTTTAATACCCCTTCAATGGCGAAGGTTCTCAAATTTTTACTAAGCGAACTTATGATGATTCTATAGGATCTGCCCAACTAAAATTTTAGGACCGTATGGCAACCTAATGTATTTGCTTTTTAAAAATTTATAAAGCTTATAAAAGCAGTTGTCTTTAATCGTCGTCAGATTGAAAATATTATAGAACGCTTTATATAATTGTTTAAATATAGAGCTTTTTTCTATTTTCAAGGGCTACAGAAAATATTTTTAACTTATAATTATTTAAATAGAAATTAGTTAGCCGTTATAGGTAAAAAATGACAGACAGGCGGACAGAGTGAAACTATATAGGCACATTTTTACAAATTTAAAAAACCCTAACAAAATTTATTAAAGCTTTGATAACAGCTAATTAAGCCTATACTTACGAAATTCTTTAAAGATAAAAGACGTAACAAAAAACTTAAGATAAGTACTTTGGAGTCCAGGTTTTTAATAAAATTTAGGTATATAAAGTATGTATTAGGTAATTCCAAAATTTTAGAATCTTTTGGAATTGGCTGTATATTCTAATTTATCTAAGATATTTAATCTAGGTAATATTAGAAAACTTCTATTGAAAATAAATTTATAACTATATGAAATAAAAATAAAATTTCTTTGTTAACGATTAAAGCTTATAAAATAATAAATCATTGATTATAGGTATAGCTATTAATTATAATTAAATGATAAACTTATTTATTTACTTTCGTTACTAACTTTAATTTATATTTGTGTAATTTTATAATATTTTGCGGTTTCTTTTATTAAGTTTTGAAAAATTTTTTAAAATTAGGTGGCGGTTATTATATTATTAAAGCCAATTGTCAGTAACCCAATTTTTTTTTTTAAATTATACGGTTCCGATGGCAAACATTTAGTGTGAATCGGTTAAATTATTTTTTTAATAAATATCTACCAGAACAGATTAATTAATCAATTTTGCTAGGCAGAAACACCTGTGATAACGAATTCAATATGGAACACTGTTAATTTATATATTTAATTAAACTTTATACAGTTCCAAGTGAATTTTTTAAAATAGGGTGCTCAAAATTGAGGTATTTAATTTTATTTTTAATAAAGACTTCTTTTTGAAATATTAAATATATTTTTATTTTAATTTATTACAAATAGGTTCTGGTTAATAATGAAAAATTATGTCGATCAAGTAGCCCCCCTACTACTTCGGCAGGCTTCCAATCTTTTACCAAAATTCTGAATCATGTTGTTTAAGAAACTGTTCTCAGTGGTTAAAATCTGCTCGATAATGTTGTTTTTAAGCTCTTGAATTGTTGTGGGATTATTGCTGTACACTTTCGATTTCACAAAACCCCACAAAAAAAAAAATCCAATTTAAAATAAATTTATCAACCATCAGCTTGCTGGCACGATTTGTTGGATCATTTTCTCTACCAAATTATGTTCGAAATTTCCTAATTACATCTTGAAAACTTTTACCATTTTCAAAAAATGTTGTAATAACAAAACCACGTTGGTCCTTCGTGTAACGTTCCATATTAACTAACCGAAATGTATTTAGAATATACTTAAAGAAACCTCGTATAAAAAAGGTTGAAAAAATGGCGGGAAAATCAAAATGATACCTCAATTTTGAACACCCCTTATTAATATGTGTATCAGTTAAGAATTTAAATTAAACTATTGCAATAAATTCACCAGATTTTAATTAAAATCTCACAGAATTTATTTTAATCAATTATATTAAACAGATACATGTTTTTTGGTTTTTCTTATCAAATTTGGCTTAAATCCTTAGACTTTGATTAGTTAAGAACAAAGATTTTTACGTTCATTGAATTTTTGTGTCCAATTTAATTTTTTCGAATAACTTAAAAATTTATGAAAGTATTGCAAAGTATAAATCGCAAATAATATTCGCATTGGAATTTAAAAAATCTTTAGTTTATATTACGAGTATCTTATCAAAGAAAAACATATTAAAGATTTTTTACAATGAGTTTAATAATATATATGCCACTAATTAATAAAACATTAATAAAAATAGGGCATCGAATATGACGCAGGAGCATCTGTTTAATGGGTTTTATGTTGTTTTGTGTTACTGTGTTAAATAATATCATGTTTGCTTTTATATCCAATAGAAAATAGTTGTCCACAAATTTTACATTTTACTATCGAATTGTCTAGATTCGGATTATCATCTACAGCAATAATGTGTAGAAATTCTTCCATGTCTCTCATTCTTATCGTTATAATATAAAATATTTTTCTAAAATATTTAATATTTATATAAGTATAATAGTTTTCGATAATTTATAAAAGGAACTTCCACGAATTAAGACACCAAACAACATCAACAAAACTCAGAATTTGACAGTTAAATTTGAAATTTTAAAAAAATTGTTTTTAACAACCAAAAATATTGATAACTAAATGAATTACCAACCAAAAATATCGTAAAATAATTTGCCCATTAGAGAAAATTTAATAAATTGTACTAAAAATTTCACAAATAGTACTAAAAAACTAATATAGACATTTTATATTAAAAAGAGGACAAAAAGATGACAAGAATTTTAAAGATGACAGGACGTAGAAATAGAGGACTGTCCTCCATAAAAGAGGACGTCTGGTCGGTTTATAATATAGTATAATCAACATCTCATTTGCATATAATGATTTAATACTGCATTACCCAAATCAAAAAAATTCACTAATTTTATGACATGTTTTTTTTTATATTTTTCATTCTAAAATAAAATTCAAATACAATATTATAATTTAAACTAAACCTAATTTTAGTCAATTTAGTCTTATTATATTAAAGAATCAAAACAAAATGCGCTTTATATGGAGAATGGTGTAAAAAAATGACCTTATTAAAAACTTTTGTATAGTGCCATATAAAAATATATTAAAGAATGATGACAAATCTAAAACGCTCCATCTTTGAATGTTTTGAATTGAAATATTTTATTAAAAATATTATAAAGAAAAGTTTAATGATCTGTTTTCATAATATTATTCTAAATATAAAAAGAATATATATGGAAATTAAATAATAGTCGAGATAATCTCGTGTAAAGGTAACAAAGTAATTATGGAAAGATATTATGTTTGATTCAGACTCATTTTAGGACAATGAATATCTCAGAAATAGAATATCGAATTTCTTTAACTAATTTTTGATTATAATTTAGTTAAAGTTTACAATTCGATTATTGTTTACCTTAGTTTAATAAGTTTATATACATTAACAACTAATGAGCTTATTCATAGATTTATAGTTATTGTAGATTATTTGTTTTATTTGTAGAGAATTTGTAGAGATTTTGCTATTATTAATGTTTGATATATTGTTGACTAATTTTTGTTATGTTATACTTGAATTTTGTTAGTTAGAACTAATTTTAACTAATATATAAAGAAGAAAATTTGTTTGTTGGTTTGTCCAGGATTCACGTGGAAACCACAGCTCCGATTGCCACCAAATTTTACAGGAATAATTTTGGGAGGCCGGGTCGACATGCGGTCGACAGGCTATGCGAAGTTTAAATAAGACAAAAAGTTCCGGGTCCAAAGCCGTTTTAAGCATTTTCGTTGTTTTGAGGTCGAGTCAAAACCGTTTGAGCGATTGAATTGAAATGTTGTACAAATGTTCCTCTTAGCTAAAGGAATGTATGGTATAACAGCGGTTGGAATATTTTAACCCATTTCGATTACCAAATTTTTATATTAACCAAATTCTTTTTTTTCCGATTTGCGTCCAATTTTACAGTGCGTATTTGCATTTTAAAAGAGAGGCCAAAACTAATTTTTGTTTAGTTTTTCATGTTTTTTTAGGTCGAGCAGAAACAGTTTGAGCGATTGACTTGAAATTTTGCACAAATGTTCCTCTTTGTTAACGGAATATGTTCTAAAAAATTTGCGAGAATATATTTACCTATTTCGGTATAGCCGGCTTCCAAAAAATTTTTTTGTTTTCGAATTGTGTTTAATTTTACAGGGTACATTGGCAGTCGAAAAGAGAGGCTGAAACATATTTTTGTTGAATTTAGACGAATGAAACTCTCCAAAGTGCCTTTCTTTTTGAAGTATGCTGTTGTTAACATGTAATCTTGTCTAAATGCATTCGTCAATAAATAAATTTATATTTCATTTATTAATTTTGTAGAACCATTTAGGTCCAAATTTTTGTGGGTTTGAGTCTGAATGATTTTGTGCTTGGGTAAGTATTATTGATTATTTATTAGATCAGATCTATTAGGTCACATACTATAAGACATTTTAAATTAGAAAATTGAGCCTGTTCCCAAACCTGGTTACAGCTTGTATTTCTGCATGCATTGCAATCTTTTTAAAAAAAATCATTTAAATTTAACAAAATTTTAAAAATTTCATATATTTTAAAAATTCAAAAATTTTTTTAAATTTCACGAGTTTTATTGAATTTTTTATCGAACGGAATTTTTAATACAAATATTAGAAAGAAGTGTTAATTAAAAATGCAATGTAATTTACATTTTCAAATATTCCTAACAGTATTTTCATGAATAAAAATTTCTTATTTTTCTCAAATTTTCTTTAAACTTGAATCTCTTGAAACACAACACTGCAATTTCTTAATCAAATTCATTAGCAAATTTCATGTTAAAAACACCTTCAATTAATTTGCAACTAGCCAATATCCATCTAGCATCTAGTCATTATCATTTCTTTTTTTCATTTTTTTATTTGCTGGTGCTGTTATTGAATTTTCTTGCAACAATTTTAAAATTTGTTCTGCATTCTGCACATCAAAATAACTGTTCCCGTCTGATTTTTTTTTTTTAGATTGGATCGGATCCCAAATGATTTTGTGATTTTGTTTAATGTTTAAAAATTAAAATTCCAAATAAATGCGCAAACTGCAAAGTGTATTTTAAAAAAAATAAATAAATTCCGCTCTAAATACGATGAAAGATCGATCCAAAAGAAAAGAAAATTACCAAAAAAAAATGTCTACAATTAAAATTTGTGTAGAAAATTGACCACTCTTATATTATTAGTAATTATTAAATTTTCTTTTAAGTTATTTTTTGAGAACTAAAAATGAAAAACAACAAGTGATGAAAAAAATCCAAGGGTTTTTAAAAAGGCACATTTTCAAAATTATATAGTGCTTCATACTGAGTCTCAATTTTGGGAATATATATACAAGTGGGTGACAAAATCGCTAATTTATAAAATTGGGAAATTTTTAAATCTTAAAAGCCCTTAATTGGGGAAGGTTTCCAAATTTTTACTAAGCAAACTTATGGTGATTCTCGAGAATCAAACCCCACTTCCGCCCTTTCAAAATTTGGAGGTTTTGGGAATTACAGTGTAACTTAAGCAAAAATGGTTAAGACTAAGAGACATTTTCTTCAATTTTAAGGACCTACATTTGCATAACGGTAAACTTTAGTACCGTATGGCAACCCTATGAATTTGCAATTTAAAAATTATAAGCTAATATTGAAAATAAACCTAAAAGAACTCTTGTTATAACAATTTAAATTTAGGACTTTTCAGCCTTTATAGGGCTGCAGCTTCGTAACGGATAAGGCTTCAGAAAAAAGTTCTTCCATGAAATAATTTTTTTTTTGCAATACTTGCTCGTAGTTATAATTTCTTCTCTCGGTGTAAGTATACGGATCTTTTCTTTTTTAAATGGTGTAAGCATACGGGCGGAGGGACAGACGGACAGAGTGAAACTATACAGGCATATTTTACAAAATCTTTTGAAAATGTGCTAAAAACAACAAACTTTTTCGTGAATGAAAAATTTTCCCAAATAGAAAAGAAATTTTCAAATTGACATGAAAATAATTTTTAATGCGTGATTAATAATGCGTAATCTTCTATTAAAATTACTTTTTAAGTCGATTGAGCTTGATTCCATTAATCTTATTTCAATTGTGTTTGACCCCATTAATCTACTCAAAATTTCAAATATCTTCAATTGTTTAGAACATATTAAAATTGCTGCTGTCTATACATAGGCTCTATCATGTATTTTTTCCAAAATCTAAATACATGTGCACTCGTATAACTTATCCAATAAAATGTACTAAAATTCTAAGTTTTATTTTGCAATATCATACCTTATCTAATATCTAATAACGTATTGGTCATCACTGATCAACTTTTGAGACTCCGTGACTATTGTCATATCACCGATACTTCTACTAATTCCGAAAATATCTCTAGAAGGCATTTTTAGACCAATAACGCAAAAGTGGTAAAAACTCTGTCCTTTTATTCGAAATATACTTGTACTCAATATAAAATGGATTAATATCGTAGTACGAGCTTTTTTTAAAAAAAAAACAGTTTTATAGTAGAACTTAACATCGTGTAAAAGATTACCTTTTTATAAAAGATTCTTTCACATATGGGCGGTACTTAGCGGGACAGTTAATTGTGGAGCATCTTCTACATCATGATGTAATGAAAACTAATTACTATTTTTTGATGATAAACGGTCTCCAAATATTTTATTTGGTTTTAGTTGCTGCAGCAGAGTACTTAAGATCTTTATGAAAACAATTACTCACTCACTAAAATGGAGCTTAGCTTCAATTGACTTTGCGCATATGCCCCATACTCAAGACTTCTGTTTGGTGTATAATTAACCAATGCCTATATTAGTACATTAGCGAACAGTAAGGGTTCAAAAATTTCATGAAGATCTAATTAGAAGGTTACAGAATAAATTCAAAAGATTAATGAAATTTTAAAACTTGCTAATTATCAGTATCAATTACAAAAATAATTTATAAAATTGTAATATTATTTTATTTCAAAGAATTTTAAATTATGATTTTATTACTCAAATTTATTGGAGCATTAAATATAATTTTACTTCTCCGATATTGTCCATTGATTTTTAGCACATTTTCAAAAAATTTTGTAAAAATGTGCCTATATAGCTTCACTCTGTCCGTCCGTCTGTCCGTCCGTCCGTCCGTCCGTCCGTCCGTATGTTTACAAAAACTTTTACACCGTTTGAAATAGAGAAAAGAAATTTTAACCATGGGTAGTTTTCGCAAAAAAAATAATTTCGTAGAAGAATTTTTTTCTGTAGCCCCACCTGTTACGGGGCTACAGCCCCCCAAAGTTGGAAAAAGCCCTATATTTAAATTGTTATAACAAGAGTTCTGTTACATATATTTGCAATCTGAAAACGGAAAATGATAGCTGGTTTCATAAACTTTATAAATTTTTACAAGGCAAATGTTTAAGGTTGCCATACGGTACTAAAATTTAACATTACGCAAAACTCAATTTTCGCAAAATTTTTGGCCACACATATCTTCTGAACGGTTCAAGCTAGGATCTTGAAATTTTGGGAGAAGTTAGATCCTAAAAAAATACTAGGAGCCAGTTAACAAAATTTTTTTGTAAAGCCCCCTGTTTAGGAGGGCCCCCTGTTTAGGAATATACAAAATTTAAAGGTCCAACATTATATTTTAACATATGTTAAAGGTTTTTCTTAAATTTAAAAGGGGTTCCTTAAATTGAAGGAAGTGTCTCTTAGTTTTAGCCATTTTTGCTTAGATAATAAAATTCTAAGTAAAATTCCAAATTTTTGTGTAATTCACAATTTAATTCCTAGAACCTAAAAAACTAGAGGAAAGGGGGGGGAAGGGGCGGGGGAGGTTGAAGTTAGATTCTTGAGAAATTTGGCAACCTTCCCCATTGAAGGGCTATAACAACTTTTAAATAAAAAATTTACTGTTAGCAGTAAATTTTATAAGTCAGTAGTAACTATTTCCAAGTAAATATTTCCAAAGTTAAACTCAGTATGTAATACAATATAATTTTGAAAATGAGCTTTTTTAAAAACCCTTGGTTTTTTTTCATCACTTGTTTATACCCGTATGACTATATAGTCCAAGGGTATAATAAATTTGCCATTACGTTTGTGACGCAGAGAAGGAGGGGGGTAGATATAGACTCAAGTGTATGGATCGGATCAGAATCGAAAAATAAATCGATTTAGCTATGTATGTCCGTCCGTCCGTCCGTCCGTCCGTCCGTCATCACGATAACTCAAAAAGTAAAGGAGCTAGGATTATGAAATTTTCACAAATTAGTTTTTATGCAAAAAACGGAATCGAGTTTTAAATTCAGCCATTTTGGTACACGGGTTCGAGTACCTGCCATACAACTTCTAATTTTATATGAGCATTACTCTATACCTATGGAAGCTGCGTGTCTGAAATTTTGCCAAAAGTAGTTTAGTATAATGGCCAAAGTTACTGCAAAATTTGGTTGGTCTACTGCAGAGGGTTCGAGTAGCTGCCATACAACTCCTTCTTTTATATGAGCTTTACACTACACCTGATGAAGCTGGGTGTCTGAAATTTTGCAAAAAATAGTTTAGTGTTATTGCCAAAGTTACTGCAAAAATTCGAGTAGCTGCCATACAACTCCTTCTTTTATATGAGCATTACTCTACACCTAATAAAGCTGAATGTTTGAAATTTTGCCAAAAGTAATTAACCGGATGATATAATGTATATGTTACGGTCATACGGGTATCCCAGAGTTGACACAGTCTACTCTACTACACTCTTCCTCGTTTTTAATTTAAAATGTAAAAATTCCTTCATTCTTAAGAAAGTAATTGTAAAATTTTAGTTCGGAAATACTTTCTATAATGGAATCTGATTTAAAACTTTTCAATGCTATTAATTTGATTTAATTGCACTTGACAAAATAATTTATTTTATTTCATTGCCGGTCCAGTATTGAAAAATTTATTGAATAATGTTTAACAAACTTATCAACAAAACTTTTTATAGTGCAATTGAGTTGCAGTTTTTTTTTAAGGGAAAACAGGTAGAAATATCAAAATAAGAACTATAGAAAAAATATATTTTAGCAATGCCAAACTTATGTTAAATAAGCGCGCTCTTAATTCGTTTAAGATTTAATATACATTTTTTACGACGGTCATGGAAAGCATCTAAAGCCACCCATTGAAACTGTACGCAGTTCCTTTGGGTAATGTGTGACTTAAACACGCACTTACACCAAACCCTTTCAAAGCCAAACTTCAGGATTCGTCCTTTGGTAGAAATCTACAGTTTGGTTTTGATGACGGAAATAGCGAAAGGAAGGGAAACTTCAGGAATTAAGATAATAGACTATGTATAATATGATAATTTTTGGGGGATATTAAGAAAGATGTTAATATGCCTCTTGAATTTAATTAAGTCGTTTACATACGAATTACTAACTTTCGGGAACACAATGGGCGGAATATTGTTGATAAATAATCTCAACGTGCGCATAACAAAGGCATTTTCATAAGCCGTGTTAAGTTATTTTAACAGTTCAACACAGCAGGGATGACCATCCGTCGCACTCTCGTGGGAAAACTTTAAATTGAAGTTTTCAGTTGAAAACAAAACTGTAGGTGTAGATGATGATTGAAGAAGAAAATAGGCAGAGATATTAGATATATATTAAATTGACGACTCAGGAGGTCAGGAGGTTTCTTTTAAGGATTTTCATTTCTATTAATTTGTATTTAATACTATAAGTAGTTTTAAACAAACGAAATGAAATAAACAGTAGAATTGTATACTTAGTTCCACGTAATACGACTGGGTTTGTAATATTGGAATCGTTTGAAAGAAGGACTCAGTTATTTTATTTTAGTTGAGGAAGTGTCATTACTCAGAAGATATCTATAAAAAAAGAAAGCTGGCTTCACTATTACAATGGATGTCAAGTTCGGTGCTAATATTATTCAAGAAGGAGAAATCAATAAGATAACGGCACATTTTAGAACTGGGTCTATAAAGTTCTATATTGCTTAAGTCGAAATATACTGATGATGATGTGGTCAATACATAAAACGTTCATAATTTTACTTATCAGTTATCACATATGAAGTCTGTATACTCATACCTTTGATGACAAAACTATGTTCGTGTGCATTTCAAGTACTCGTATTTATTTCTATCAACAACACTTCAAAACCTCAATTAATATTTATTCTTTTTCCTTTCAATCAAATTTTATTAAACCACCCACACATAGTTTCACTTAACGTTCCACTCTGGACAATATTTTGTTTACATTTTATTCAAATTTTTCTCAATAAATCTTAAATTTATCAGCATCAGCATTCAATTGCAATTAGTTTTGTTTTATAGTTGTAAAGCAGTAGCAAAAAATTTATAAATTAATTCATCAAATATTTTCATTCAACACGAATATCGCAATAAAAGAATGTAAAATATAAATTTTTTATATTGGTTACTTTTTTTTTTATATTTCACACCTGAATTCACAATTTGAATTTTACAGGTATTTAAAGTGAAAAATAAGAAAATAAATTTAAATATTTAAAAAAAACGCATTCAAAATTTCTATCTTTATGATCGATGAATTAATACATATAGTGAGGATTTGTATAAGCTTTCACAAATCATGACATTTTGTAGATAAATTATATTAAATGTGTAAGCTCATTTTGTAGATAATTTTCTTGTTAATTTAAATTTTTTAAATAATTTATTTAAGTTAATTATGATTAATAATTTTTTATTAAATTAAATTACTACTAGTTTTGCCCGTATACGCGCAATCGCGTAATCATACTTTGTGATTATTGCCTAAAGCTATATAGGTAGGTATCATTATATCTCTGAAACTATTGGCCCTACAGACACGGTTATTATTTTTCCGACCTTGGACCATCTCAACCTTTAACTTAAGCTACAACTTCAAAATAAAAAATTTAGGCTTATAGGTAGATAGATAGATATATACATGGATAGTAGTAATACTAAAGCGGCGTTGCAAGTACTTATTAGTTGTTTGGTAATGAATGAAAAAACATTGAAGGGATTGGAAGAACTTCGAAAGATTTTTGGGAGGGAAAACATAAAAATGTTTTTAAAAAGTTCTTGTAATTTGCATCAGTTAAACGAAAGAAATTCGATTAAACGTAGTTTTGTAAAAATGCATATTGATTAATTTGTCAAGGAGCAAATTTGAGGGCAAATATGCTGATGTCTGAAGATAATTTTTTGAAATGTTGGAGCAGGTAACCCAAGAACCAAAAGGTTTTAGAAACAGCTTAATAAACTGAAAAAGAAAGTGATCCATCTATTCCATGCCCGAAGGAATATACCTATAAAATTGTATGTATAATCGATTGTATAACTGCGTCTTCATGTCGCCTAGTTAGTCAACTTTATTTTGTTACTCTGCAGAAACTCACCAGCTATGGCACAGATTTCTAGTCTTTTCTGTAATATAAAGGCACATACAAATATGAGAAAATTATATCTTCTTTCGGGATTAAAGTATTTAGTTTTTCGCGCCAATTTTCACGAACATTTCGGTTGGATTTACAATGTTTGTTGGCAGATGATCATATTACATTTATTTTCATTTTGCTGCCTTTTATCGATAACATTTTCCATTTCATTAATTTTTTTTTCATTAAATTGATTTTTGTTTTCCAGTGAGTTTTTTCATTAATAATTTCTTCTTTTTTTTTAATAGATTATCTACTTCTTCGCTGAGGTACGCTTTTGAATGATGTACCTCAGCCTGTGAGCGGTGCACTTCAGCAACCACTAATGTAAGCTGTCTCAGACAAACTGTTAGTGAATCTAACGTAACTATATTTAGGCTGATTTGAAGCTGCGTCGTTACTTATTTTTACCTCTCTCGTGATGAGGAGCGAATCATTAAGATGAGTTGGGCAACTTTCCCATTAGTAGCCAAACCAGCTTCTACAGCAGTTACTATTTCTTCAGTCACCTTGGCACATTTAATGTGAAAATATAGTTGGGAAACCCCACCACATATTTTGTGTTTTATACTTTTTGATTTATATATATAATATTCCTTTTAAATTTATTAATTAGTTTTTGATATATAATATATTTTTAATTTTTTTTTTCTTTTTTTTTCATTAATTTGCGAATTAGATTAACTTTCATTAAAATATTTCGAGTAATTTTCATTTCAAACTTTCTTTTCAAAGATCAAAATTTCAAAATTCTTTTAATTCTTTAAGTCTAACGAAGTTTCACTAGTTTTCTAACGATAATTCGGTTTTTGAAATCCATCTTTAAGTTAAGTTGAGTTGAGTAACCCTATTGATCGTATGACTTTTTATATTTTTCTTTTATTACTACATAAAATTCTACATATATTTACCACTATGCATGTAATTATGAATGGGTCATTATGAGTGGCAGTGACCTAAGATTACATTTCTCTACATTAAACTTTAAAATTAGTGTGCGTAATGAATAGCTTTTTTTAGATACATCAGATGCCTTTGTTTTCAAAAATTTATATATGGGGATTCGAACTCCGCGACTAGCGTCTAGCAGTCATCTAGCAACCTCATCTCAATTCATCCAAATTCTGCAGTGTCAAACGATCCAAACTAAGCGATCGAATTTTTATCTTATAGTAACTATCAAAAGCTTCGACATTTATGCAAATATTTAGTATAAATCTTAAATGGTTAGTATTATCTTAAATGCTTAAAGCTTTGAATACTAATTGTTCTACATTAAAGAAATATACAATTATGTATTAATTTTATCTATTTATATTTATATCAAATAAAAAATTTGTTTAAACTATTAACCCAATTTTTATTTTAAAAACTACATATATATTATATTTTTATTTAATTTTAAAAGCTTATCATTGCAATGCAATCAGTTCAGCTTTCTAAATGCATTAAACCATCAAAACTGATCTTAAAAAAAAAAAAAAACCGAAAGAAAATTCACTTTAAATAAAAAAATTTATAAAATTTGCAATTAAATACAATTAATTTTATTTAATTTTTATTTTGCCTACTTTTTTTTTTATAATTAAATTTAAACGCAAATCAAAAGAAATTTATTTAATTTTTAAAGTTAACTAAAATTTTATTAAGAAAATAATTAAATAATTGATTATTTAAATTACATATAAAAGAAAGCAGAGTTTGTATAGGAACACATTCAGAAAATTTAAATGTAGACTTCAAGTAAAATTAGTTATATTTGAACTAGATTGGTAGTTGATAGTATTTCATGAATATGCATGACAAGCTAATTTTGGTTTTACATGTTTTCAAAAATCAAACCCTACCTTTTTTTAAGGGTTATTTCAAGTTGAAACCATAATGACCTAATGACCCAATGACCAATTTTTGAATAAAACCTAAATAAAACAAGTTAAAAGGTTTTTTCAAAACTAATACTGCCATAATAAACTTTTTTTTTTTTTTATTTATTATTCACAGGTTCTAAGAGAAGTGCTTAGCACTTGTGGCGGACCCCTTTTTATATTTTGTTATATTAATGTATTTTTTTCTAAAGATATATAATTATTAATTATTGACTAAGCCATTAATTCGAACTCAATGACGATTGATAGGTGGGTCTAGTCGAAAACCATAAAAGTATTGACACTTTCACTAGGGTTCGAACTCGGGCTTTTCGCATGAAAGTCTGCACTCTAACCACTGTGCCACCCAGTCGTTAAACCTAGTTTTGAATGGCAGTATTACTATACAGTGTTTGCATACATATTATACGAACTTTTATCCCAAAAACTGAAACTTCAAAACCGTTCTATTTTTGATCTATCGTTATGATCCATATCAACGATTTTTAATTTCACGGGAAATGAAAAAAATTATATATGTTATCTATTTTTGAAATTAAGAAGTTTGAGTCTGAGTTTAAAATTTTTATTCCAAGAGAATCTACTATAATAAAAAAAAACCAAGCTTAGGGTTAGACATTTTCAAAATTGAACTATGTAAAACCTTAATAGGATTTGAGTAATGATTGTATTGAAAAAAATCAAATGACTTTTATCCATTTTAAGAAACCCTTTTATAAATAGAAAAACTGTTACCATGAAATATAATATTATAGCTCTATTTTTTTATATTACTTAAACAGATTCCAGTTGCTCAAAAAAAGTATATTTTCAAATTTGGACCCATTACAGTTCTTAAATGGAAGATCATATACCTAAAAGTATTCTCTAATGACTTATATTTATGTTTTAAGGGTCTAACTCTCAAAATTTCAACTAAAAACTTCTAACTTAAACTATTCGAAAAATATAAGGGCTCAAGAATTTTACAAAAATTAAGTTTTAATAACCAAAAATTAAGGTACCGTATGGCAACTCTATACATTTGTATTTTATATTTTTTTAAAGCTTATAATTACAGCTATCTTTTGACATTGGCCCAAATTGGAAATATTCTTTGTAGAACTTTTGTTATAACAATTTTAATGTCCGGCTTTTGCTGACTTTTTAGAGGATTATAGCTCCAATGGGCTACAGAGCAAATTTCTTCCATGAAAATCTTTTTTTTTTTTGCAATACCTATTTGTAGTTGAAATTTCCTATGTTTTGTTATTTCAAATGATGTAAAAGTTTTGTAAACGTCAGACTGTTTCAAACGTCAAATGTTGGGTGGACGAACAAAGTGAATTTTTTTCATTTTCTCAAAATTTTTTGAAAATTTGCTAAAAACCGGCAAACATTAAATACTTAATTAATTCTAACTAAACTAATTGTAATAAAACGCATTTTTATAGCTGGACTTTATATATTATTAAAATTGTAAAAGACAAGACAAGATACAATAAAAATTAAAAATTTTATAAATTTTCAAATAAAAATTTATTAAAAAATAATTATTAGTATTAACAGTTATATGTTTATTTTATTTTTCTTATTCATATTAACTTTAATTTAAAGTGCGCATTTAATGTATAATTATTTTATTTTTAAAAATTATTATTGTTCAAAAGTGTTTTAGAGCGTAAGATGCATGTTTAAATGTAAATAAAATGTTGTTTAATATGAAAAATGCAATTAGAATGCAATTAATATGCTTTTTTTTTTTAATATTTAATTTATGCATCAGTTTAACAGTTTTGTATAGTTTATTTTTTTTTAACATACACAACTCATGAATATTCATTAAAATTAATTAGATTGGAAGATTATTTCTTATCATAATTAGTTCATCCAAAGTTAACTTAAAGTAATCAACTCAACAAATACATTATTATGTACATATACATACATATAGGTAATATTTAGAAAAGAATAAATAAAATTCTTAAGTAATTTCTTAAGTTAACGTTTTCAAAGGTTTAATTTAGTCTTTAGGTGTAAGTTAATTATTGTAGTGCATTAGTATTTGCAATATAAAATATAAAATTAAATTATTTGCAAAATAAAAAGTGAAAATACAAAATTTATTGAACATACATAACACTAAGTTATGAAGTATAAAGACGTATAAAAACAATGATTGTACTAATTTTTTTACTAAATTTATCTTAATTAATTAATTATTTTTGTATTTTATAGAAGATAAAAAGTCAATATCTAGTTATGTAATTTTAAATGGTCAACTTAACAGATGTTTGATTAAGTTTATAAAATAAACTTCAAAATTCAAAATTTGAATTTCAAATACATACTTAGTAAAACTTTTATTAATATTATTCATAGAATTAATAGTACTAGAATGGCAAAATAATGTTCCCGACTCTTTTCTTCTAATGTGTTTTCCTATCCTGAGGTATTCAGACAAAAAAATCCATATGCATTTTCTTATGCGTACACAAATGATACGGCTACTTCTTCTGTCATTATTTAAATTTGAGTCAATGAGAATGTTTAACAAGCATGTTTCTCATTAGCTTTTTTGTTTACATTTTAAAAAACTCGTAATTCTATGATATTATTATTATTATCATTATTATTATTATTACTATTATTATTATTACTGTTGTTATATTATTGCGTTAGTTATTTTTTTTTAAGTAATTATGTAAAATCAACGTAGGTCTGGTAAATATCAGTTGAATGGTTAATTATAAAATGTTTAAATAAATTAAATTTTGACAGATTGTTAAAAACCGGGGTAGATAAGTAGATTATTCATTAAAACGGTTGTCTACCGTTTTCGATTGGAATTTTCAGATTAAGTATACGACCAACTAAGATTTTTGTGTGTACTATACCAGATTAGATTAGACATTACTGTTGGAAATTAAAATTTGACGTTTAAGATTTTTAATTGGAAAATTATTTATGAAAAAAGTTAACTGACACTCTAATAATTTTGCATTTTTTAATTTTCGTAGAAAAAGAAGGTGTTCAAAATAATTAGATTTTCGAATATATTTTTATTTCAAAGAATGTTTTTTAGGTACATACATACTTTTTATTTTATTTCAAAACAATTAATTGAATTGATTTGTATTAAAAAACGAGGAAGAGTGTAGTAGAGTAGACTGTGTCAACTCTGGGATACCCGTATGACCGTTATATAAACATTATATCATTATTATTATAAACATTAATTACTTTTGGCAAAATTTCAAACATACAGCTTTTTTAGGTGTAGTGTAATACTCATATAAAAGAAGGAGTTGTATGGCAGCTCCTTCTCTGCGTCACAAACGTAATGGCAAATTTATTATACCCTTTGACTATATAGTCATACGGGTATAAAAATATGTATTATTATTTAACAAAAAGTTTAATATTTACGTTACCATGGTTATAGGTAATCGATCAACAAACTATATATCTATTTTTAGGTAATAGTTTTTTACCTTCAAGTAAAAAGGAAACAAGTAACTGTAAAATAAAAGATATTCATAAATAGTTCAAAAGAGTAAAATATATATATATATATCCGTATTTATTTATTAAAAAGTTAAAAAACTACCAAAACAAAAAGAATAAATAAAAATAACAGTTATTTTATTATTTTTAAAAATAAATACATTATCAAAGACACCAACCTTATCCAAAATCAAAGTATTTACAGTTTTACTCGTAATAGTTTTCAAATAAACATGGCGCTGTTAGCATTAAATTTTTAATGCAAAATAATATTTTAGATAACTTTGAAATTCTGGCGAAGAAAATTATAAAATGAAATTCAAAAATTGACAGTTAAATATTTGATTTTAAATTATTTTCTTTTTTTAATCAATTAATTCAATTCAACTCTATTCGTCTATTTTTGTTTGTATTTATTTTTACGTTGCGTTTTAATTTGTTAATAATTCTGATTCAATTTTGTTTGTTAATACCAACTGAATAAATTTTAGATAATTGATGGAGAGTGGAGACTCATTGATTTTATAAAGTACCGTTAGATAAATTTTGAAAACTTTAAATTACTTTTATAATTTAGTTTAAGGATAGATTAAAGTAAATTAAAAGAGGGACAAATTTATATAAACTTTTTAGTATGAAATATTTTTGAGAAAAATAAAAGATGTTCCAGGTTTTAAATGTATTAGTGGACGCTTATTCTATTTATTGTTTACTTAATAAATAAAAGTATTTATTTACCGTTTTTGTAATAATATTATATGATTTTAGAAATTATTCTTAAATCTTAAAAAATGATTATTGATTAATTACTAATAATATTTGTAAAAATTATGCACACAAAATAGCTATTAGAATTTAATAGATATTCTTTGATTATGAATTTTCCTTCTTTTACCCCCTCCACATAAACATATTCATTTTTATCGTGTGAATCAATTTGAACACTATATTTAAATTTGATTTCATGCATATTTTAAAATTTTATCTTTTAGGAAATATATATGAGCGGGTGTGTTTATAATATTATTACAAAAAGGATAAATAAATACTTTTATTTATTAATGAAACAAAATCTTTTCTAATATGAATAAGTGCCCACTAATACATTCAAAACCTGGAACATCTTTTATTTTGCTCAACATATCATACTAAATATTTAGTTGAATTTATTCTTCTTTCTATTATCTTTATTCTATGGTTTAAGTTATGTATATACGATTGCAACTTCCAATACAAGGTAAAGTCAAAAATTTAAAGTGTCAGGGGTGTGTTGTATACTCTAAGATATAATTCGATTTTTAATTCGATCTCAATTTTACTATCATCTATTTTATTTTGCTATAAGTGGAATGAAACTGTCATTAAAATAAAAAAATAATAAAACAAATTTTGTTTTTTTTTTTTTAAATACATTTTTTATTTATTTAAATTTTTTTTTTTTAATTTTTCCGCAATTTTAATTTTATTTTTTTTTTTTTTCATTCATTTATTTTTTTTCAACTTAAAATTATAATAATAAGATTTTTTTTTTTAAATTTTTTCTTTTCGTTTATATATAATTAATATTAATTTATAATAGTTAATAATAATAATTTTTTAATTTACAATTTTTTTTCTTTTTCAAATATATATATATGTATATATATATTTCTCCTATATTTATAATATAATCTATAATTTTCCTTTTCAGTGTTTTATTAATTTTAAAATTTTCTCTATTATTTTTTTTTTAAGTTTTTTTTTCATAAAAGTTTTAATCTTTAAAGATTAATTATTTATTTAATTTATATTTTATTTAATTATTTATATTTTTTTTTTACTATAGCACAAAAATTGAATCGAAGAATTGACAATATTTTTTTTTTTATTTTATTTTTAAGGTTTTTTTTTTGTTTTTTTTTTAGTTTTTAATTTTTATTCTTAAATATATGTATGTATGTATATACATATATACTTTTCGATATGTACAATCCATATGTATATTATTTTTTTTTTTAATTATTCATAATAATTTTTTTGTTTTTTTTTTTATTATACTAATTTTAAATTTAATTAGGCAATAATAAAATTAATTACATATTTAATTAAAAGGGATGTGTATTTATGTATTTCGATTCCAATTGTTTAGTTTTTGATCAATGGAAATGTTTTTTAAAGATGAAAAATTTTTTTTGAAATTGAAAAATTTTGATATGATTAAATGGTAGGTATAGGAAGTTGTAAAAAAAAAAATTGAAAATTCTAAAATAAAATAATGAGAATATACACTGTGACTTTGAATTAAATTTAATCGATTATAATATCATAAGAATATTTAGTGTGCATTATACTCGTATTATAAATATGTTATTTATATTGAAAACAAAATGTATTTATGTATAATCGATTTTAAAAGGTTTTTTAATAAATGGCTGTGATATAATTTTTTTTTTAAATTTTTCTTTTGAATCACTCTGTATTATTGTAACTTTTTTTTTTAATTTTTATTATGTTTTTTGAATATATAAAAAGAGGATAGTTTTTAAGAGAAATTAAATTATATTTAATATAAATTATATAATGGAAATATTAATATAAAATGAATATTATATTTTATAAAACTTTTTGTAATGACAGCTGTCAGTTTTTTTTAAATATAAATTGTCTACTTTTTGATTAACTTTAATTGATTAAATTTAATTTAAAAATTTTTTCGAAATGTTTAATTCAGTGCAAAAAGTCAACAAATTCTTTAAAATAGAAACGAAATTCCGGATGTAAATATTATTAAAATTTTAAATAGGGATAAAACTAAGTGAATTAGTTTTATGAATTATAATTCTAATTTTAAAATTGTTAATTCTATTAAAACAAAATGCTGGAAAAAGTAAATTGAACTGACAGATTCAGAATCGGATTTTTCAAACTATTGAGTTAGTTATTTTATTTATTTATTATATAGGAGTTATTTTATTTATTAAGTTAAGAAAACAATTTATTAATGTCTCAAAATTTGTAAAATAATCGAAAAAGTATTTAAATGTTTAAATTGTCAAACTTTTAGGCAAATGTCAAATGTATTATATTAATGTCAAATATTAGGTTCATTTTTATTATTATGGATATTTTTTTTACTTTGCTAAAATTGACATAAGTTCTTTTTTAAAAATGACAGATGTCAAATAATTTTAAAATATAATCAATTGTAAATATCAGGAGGTCAAGGTTCGACAACGGACTGTAGCGCCATAGAAGAAGAAGAAGAAGAAATATCAGTTGCATGTATAATTTAATATGAAATAAGAATTTAATATGAATATAAAATAATTAAAAAAAGCTAAATAATAAAATAGTAATAGTATTAAATTATTAATTAAATAAAAAAACTTATAACAATATTTATTATATAAAACGTTTGATATCACTGTATATAATGCATATATGTATATTTATATATATTGATTTTAAATAGTACTATAATATAATTTAAAAAAAAAAAAAGTTTTTTAATTTTATTGTTTTATCATATGTAATTGACAAGTTTTTGCTTTTGATATAAAGTTTAATTTTAAAACAAATTAAGTTGGGTTTTGTTGTTTTTTAATATGTGAATGATATGCTTAAAGGTGATTTTTTTAAAACTTAGATATGATTTTTTTGTTTTTTTTTTTTAGTTAAAATTAAAATCAAATTAATATTTTACATTTTATTGTATAATTGAAGTTCAATAAAATGTTTAATGTTTTATTACATTTTTGTTTTAAAAATTTTTATTGATGAAACATTTTTTTATAAATAATATTTTTAATTTATTTTTAGTATCAAGGAGTGGCTGCCATATTTTAAATTAAAATTTTAAGAATATCATATTGAAAAGTTAAGGGCTTACAGACTTCATCTAGTATATAAATCCTATATGAACTTGCACAGCAAGTCTAAGTAAGAATCTATGAAGGTAAAAGAATCAATATATGATAAAATCCAATTAAATAACCGTTAATCCTTTAATAATGATATTTTATTTTTTAGTTAATGCAAGTATTTTTGACCGTCCAACTAAAATATGAAGAAGCAATAAAGGGTGTGTTTAAACATATTTAGACATTGGATTTGATATATTATATAAACATTCGTTCTTTTTTAAATAAATTAAACTTTTAAGCTATAGCATTTGTGCTTCTTGTCGCTATGTGTAAGGTTGGGGAATTTTTTTAAGAATGATGTGAATTTTAATATAATTTATTTATTTATTTGTAGTACCAGATATTTTTTTATTAGATATAATCGGACCAGCATTTGAACCCGAGATCCTTCAATTGAAGAGCCGACGCCCGTACCACTACGCCACAGATGGGATTATAACATAATTTTAAAATAGTTTAAATCTGTTAAACACACTGGCCTTTATATCATTATAGGGACATGTTAAAATTGAAGGAAAGACATTAAATAATATATTTTTTTAATTATAATTGACTTAAAACATGTAAAAATGTCTTAGATTCCAACAGATAAAACTCTATTTGTTATATTTAATAATAATTTTGTATTTGATTTATATGGTACTTCTATATCTGTGAGTTATATTATTCAATTTAAATTATTTGTTTATATTTCGTATTTATTTATATTATTATATTAATTTATACTTTATTATTGATTATAATTTTGATATTATTAATTATTCAATATGCCATTGATTTGCAATGTAAATTCTTAATGAAATTCGTATTTGAGCCCTTCGAATGGGTGCCTATTTTGGTTCGAAAATAATTAGGAATTTCAAAGTTTTACTTTCAGTTTTTTAAACACGTCTAATTGCCTTAATGTTTCATCAATAAAAATCTTATACTCAACGATTTACCTTCTAATTTAGAATAAGGTATGCTGTATATTAGTATCTTTCTTTCTGAAGTATTTTTTATTTTTTAAGAATTAAATTTAGATTTCTAGATTTTTTTTCAAAATTTTATATGATTATCAAAGTTTAGTTTTTTTTTTTGCCTTTTTTTAGAAGTTTAATAAATTTACATAAAAAGCCATATTCACAATAATTTTTTTTTAATTTTATTAATTTACAAAAATGGGGGGTAGTTTTTTTTTTGCCATTTCTTATTTATTTTAAAGTTTTTCTTAATAACTTTGCATTTTAAGTAGAACTATTTAATTTTAATTTTTTATTTTGTAATTTTTAATTAAATTATTGGCATTGTTTTTTTTTTATTTAATTTAATTTTACATTTTTTTTTTTTTTTATAATTTTTTATATTTTCTAAAGTTTTTAATAAAAAATCAGTTCAAAATTATTATTATATTTTATGAAATTTAATTAGTTTAAGTTATACTCTTTTTTTCTAAATTTTTTTTTTTTAATTTTGTACCACTATGTAAAAAAAATTTTTTTTTTTTAGGTTTTCATTATATACAATTTTTAAATTAATTTTTTAACAAAATTCTATTTTATTTTTTTTTAATTTCATATTAATTATTTATTTTCTAAAAATTTTTTTAATTATATTAAATATATATATATTTTAATATGTTAAAGATATATTTTTGATTTTTATATATAGAGTGTTTGAATTAAATTTTAACATTCGTATTATTATTTTTGAGTCATTCGTACTGGTTTGAGTCATACTTTTGAGTCTTTTAGATTTTTTGAGTCTAATAATAAATTAGTTACTTTAGTATTTCAGAGATTAGTCTTTAAGATGATGGAATCTTTTCAAGTTTTAATTTTGATTAAAAATTAGTAAAGTATTTGATATGATTGTGAATATTTTGAAATAACATTTGAGTTCACCATTTATATTTACGAAATGTTAAAATTTAATCCAAACACGATTCTCTTTTTTAATAAATTTTTTTTTTTAATTAAATTAAAAATTTCTAATATTTTATTTATACTATTTTTTTTTTTAAAAATTTAATTACTAAAAATAAATAATTTTCTTTTATTTAAATATTTTTAAACCAAAAATTCATTATGAATTTTAGTTTCGATATGCAAAATATTTAGTTTTTTTTTCGAATTATTTCTAATTTTGATTTAAAAAATTATAAATTTTTTTAATTTTGAACTTTTATAAATAATTAATTTAAGAATTTAATATAGGATTTATATTTAAAATAATTAATATATTAAGATCTTTTTCATTCAATTGAAATTATATATATAAGTTCGTGCAAAATCAGGAGTAAATTTTAACTTTTAAACATTTTGAAATTTAAGTTAACATTTAAAGTTTCAGATTTGGATTAAAAAACCGAAGACAGGGCTTCATAAGCAGCAAATGCTCGTCTTCTTGTATCTAATCTGGCTAATCTGTCAATTAAGAGCTTAAGCAATTTATAGTTGTGAGTTAACTTTGCTGAGATTATAATCAAATAATTAATTTATAACATTTTTAATTTAAATATTTAAATGGAACCTCTATTGAGTCTCCAAATTGGGTTTAAAATAAAAGTTTAAATAATGATTATACGATATTAAAAATGGGATCTTCTAGTTTTTTTAGGTTAAATTTTGACTAATAAATGAAACATGGTATTAATGGTAAAAAAGGATAGCTGGTAAAAAGGGATAGCTGCCATATATATCTGAACTTTAAATAATAGTTTTTTGAACTGTAATTTAAAACTCATTCGATTTATTTTTAATCTCCTGGAACTTTAAGAACTTTTAAAAATTCTAAATTTTGATGACAAAACATTTTACTGAAGATTCGGAATGAATACTATTTTACTTTACTTACTGCATCATCTCAAAATTGGAGTTGTACATTGCATCTTGAGCTTTTTAGAATTGAATTATTTTATTAATATCTGAATGTTTTAAAAATAAGATCTAATAAGTAAATAAGAGGAAGGTTTCAAGTTTCGTTTATATTTTAAGATGCTCAAGGTACTTAAAAATTATAATTAAGATTTCGGAGAAGAAGTTAAAAAAGTTAAAAAATTAT
This sequence comes from Dolichopus griseipennis, assembly GCA_963082915.1. Lineage (NCBI taxonomy): Eukaryota > Metazoa > Arthropoda > Insecta > Diptera > Dolichopodidae > Dolichopus > Dolichopus griseipennis. The sequence goes on from OY720441.1 coordinate 352,646,123, forward strand.
AAAAATCTCTTAGAATGTTTTCAGTTTCTAAAAATAATCGATGCTATAAAATTTTTGTAAAAATTAAAAATATTAAAAAAATAAAAATGAAAAATATAATTATTATTCAATGACTTTTTCTATATTTATTAAACAAATATTATTTTGTTTTAATATAAAATTAATTATAATATAATTAATTTTTAAAATTATAATCAAATTTAATATACAATTTTTTGTTTTTCTCTTTATATATATAATTTATAATTTAATTAAATTAATTATTTAATTATGTACATATTTTAATTATTAAAAAAAGAATAAATGTGAAAATAATAATAATAATAAAATAAAATAAAACATCATGCTTAATGCTTAATAAGGCAACATTTTTAATATTTTTTTCATATTAATATATAATCATATAATAATAATAATAATTAATAATATATATAGCTAATAATTTTTAATAATAGTATTTAATAATAATTTTCAATTTATAAATTTACTATACATAATAATAATAAAGAGATTTTTTTTGTAGTTTTGTAACTAATTTTGTAATTAATTTGTTTTTTTTTAAAAAGAATTATTTTATATTTTAAATAAAAATTTATATTTGGCTTAACATTTTTTTTTGTCTTATTATTTAATTTAAAAAAAAAATTGATTTTAATTTAGAATAATAATAATAATATATTATTAATATAATCAAGAGAAAATTATTTATACTATAGGCAAAATATTTTACATAAAATTAAAAAATAATATTTAAAAATTTTAATAAGAAATATTAGGAATCAATTAATTTAATAATTTGATCTTAGATTTTAAACACTTTAATTAAATTTAAATATTTAAAATTTGACTAAAATAGATAATTGTTGAAAATTAGGTTAAAAAAAACTTTGCAAATTTATACTTTGTTTTTTATTCCTTTTCCATTCCTTTATGAGTTATAGGATATTTAAACTAGGCTTGTCTGAATGTCCTTTTATAGAAGATTCAGGCTGAGCTTGAGTGCCTTTAATCGTTATATTTACTAAACCATTGATTAATCAACAGTATTTGTAATTTGATATAAGTTTAAGAAGTTATTTTGTAGATCTGATAACTTTAAAGAATTAAAAAATATGTTTTTTTCTGACTAAATAAACTTTACGAACATTTTAACAGTTATGCCTGAATTCCTAAAAGCTTTGATTGAGGAAATAAAGTAAATCAAAGATTAGTTATTCATAAATACCATAGAAAATAAAAATTAACATATTTAAACAGCTGATTTCATCTGCTTTGATTTATAGTCCATCTACAACGACGCTTTGGTTTCGCTCTCATTACGTAGTCAACAAAAAAGTGTCCACAATAAAATGTACATGACTGTGTTTTTTGACAAATTTTATTATTTAAAAATTTCATGAATTAAAAAATATTGAATATTTTAAAGTTTATTATTGTATAGTTATTTTGAATAATAGTTTGATATAATTTAACTCAAGATAGAAACAAAAAATTAATAATTTTACTAATTTTTTATTCTGATAATTTAATTTTTTTTTTTTCAAAGTTCAATTATTTGACATTTGAATATGTAGAGAACACGATAAAGTTAAAAGTTAAACAACTTTTTTAATTAATGAGAATTGAGTTTTTCTGAACAGTTTATCAGTATTTTTTCAAATTCATTTGTTTCATTTCTCCCTTTTCAGTTTATCATTAGTCGCGTTCAGAAGAATGTAGCGCTACAAGAAATAGCAGTGATATAACATCTAGTGCTACATGGTTGTACAGAACGATTTGCAGCAAAATTAAATGATATTTGATTTTGTATGACTTTTCGTATGTTTGTATTTTATTTAAATTAAATTATATTTTAATTAAATTTCACTTTTGCTAACAATTTTCTATAAAAAAAAAATACAGTTTCAAATGTTAACATATAAACTTAAATATTTGAGAGATACTTAAAAATTTTATAACTGTTGTTCTACTTTTGAAAACAGCTGAGTGTTCTTATTCTTTAAATGAAAATGACACAAAAATATGTTTCATTTTTCACTTTTTCGATTCTGTCAAAAAAACTTATATGAAACAATTGTAATATATGAAACACAGTAAAAAGAATTTTTAGATATTTAACAAACATTTCGCTTTCATTTTAAGACCACGGTGTAAATTAAGTTGTAAATTATAATATATGTAAAATTATAAAAATTTTAATATGTAATAATTTTTTATAAATTATTTAATTTATTTTTTAAAAATATTTCAAAACTAAAATTTTAACGAATTTTTAAAGTTTTAAAATTTAAATAATTAACAGTTTTTCTTCTTTAAATTATTGATTCCATATTTTCTTATAAATTTTTTAATTTAATAAAATAAAATATTAATAATTCAAAAATTAATAATGTATTTTTTAATTAACAATTAATATTAAATTTAGTTTTTCAGTTTTTTTTTTTTTTAAATTTTTTTTTTTACATAAATTTTATAAATTTAATATTCATTAAAAATAAAAAATTAGAATGTTATTAAAATATGACTAAATATTTTTACTATTTTATATATATTTTTTTACTAATTAATAATTATTTAATTATAACATGAAAAATTAAAAATTCTTTGATTTCCTATATTAATAATATTTTACATTTTCTTGTATTTCTATATATATAAGTGTAAATATACAAATTAAAAAATAATATAGAAGAAAACTTTTCTCATATCTTAATAATATTATATTCTAAATTATCTATTTACAATATTATAATTAATTTTTAATTAGTTTATATTTTATACTAAAATTTTTTAAAAATTTTCTACAATATTTTAAATTAAAATAAAAAAAAAAAAAAAATTAATAAATCTGATTTTGATATTTATTTTATTTAAAAATAAAAAATTTCATATTTTATTTTATTAATATTAATATTAATTAATTAATTTTATAATTTTTTTTTTTTAATTTTAAATAGTGTATTTTTTAATTTTATTAATATGTATATAGTTTTTTTTTTTTTATATAATATATAATAAAATTATTTTAAATATTATACATGAGTTGCTAGAGCACCTTTTTTTAAATTACCATTTGATGGTAATATAAATTGTCCAGGTGGTATTATTGTTGTTGCAGTTGTTGTTGGTGCTGTAACTAATGATGGTGATATTTGATTTTGTTGTTGCGTTTGTTGATGATTATTTGTATGATGTTGTTGTTGTTGTTGCTGTTGTTGATGTTGTAATAATGTTGCTTGTGATGGTAATGTACTATTACTACCAATTATTAAATTATTACTACTAAGACTACCTAATGGATTTATACTATTTGTTAAACTATAATTGCTAAGATGTGATGCAGTATGCTGATGATGATGTTGTTGTTGATTATGTAAATTATGTTGATTACGATTTGATGGATATGGTGGTGGTGCTGGTGTTGCAGCTGGATTTGCTGTATTCGGTGGTGGTAATGATGAATTTGATGTTCTTAAATATGGATTACCATATGTTGCACTATAACGTGGATCTATACTTAAACCATTTTGTAATAATGATTGACCTAAAACAATATATAATTTAAAAATAAAATTAATTAATGAATCCAATATAATTAGAAGTGTTCAAGTAATTACCTAACAGACCATTTTGCATTGAACTTATACTACTTTGAACACTAGGCAGTCCATTATCTTGGCGATTTCTAGTTAAACTCGATGTTATTTGGCTTTGATTAATACCATTATTATTATTTGAATTATTATTACTATTATTATTATTATTAATACTATTTAATGGAACTGCTTTAACAGTTGCCATACTGCTATTACTATTTGATGTAGTACTATATTTACTACGTGATGAACTTAATGATGTTAATGGTGGACTATAATTTAATGCATAATCAACATATGGATCAAAACCACTATTTTGTTGTCCACTTAATTTTGATTCATTTTGTTGTTGTTGAGGTTGCACTAATGAATCTGTATAATCACCAGAATATCTACTGAAAATAAATGAACAAAGTATAAATATGATTTTGGTATTTATTGCAATAATCAAGAATGTATTACCTAAAGTCATTAGGAATTTTAACAGGACCAGCTAATGGTACACCACCACCACCTCCTGTACCGGTGCCAGTTATAACACCACCATTTGAACCAGATGTATGATTTGCATTTACCATATTTGGTGCTAATTTTGTTGTTAAACTATCAGAACATGTTTCGGAATATTCTGGTTCACATGAACCCGATCTTATATCAACTTTTAAATCACTTAAATTCGATGATCTATCACTTTCTTTAAATCCTTTTTCATTGGAATGATGATGATGATGATGCTCTGGTATAACATCAGCTGGTGGTAATTTCTTTTTACCTTTTCTTAAATATACCGTTATAATAACAACTATGATTAGCATAAATGTTACAAAGGATACAGCTCCAACTATTACCACAAGGAATGGAATGGTTTCTACAATAAATATTGAAACTATTAATTTCTAATTCTTTAAAATTTATTTTAGACTTACTGTTTGCAATCAATTGAATTTCAATTTCATCGCTTCCATATTCATTGATTACAGTACAATTATATTTTCCAAAGTGCTTCTGTTTTGTATCCCGAATAACCAAAATTGATTTAATACCATCCATTAATTGATCATCCAATATTGAATATTCCAGATTTGCGCTAATATTTATTTCATGACCATTAAATGACCATAAAACATTTTTAGCTTTTGGCACGCTAAATGCAACACATTCTAAATGTGCATTATCACCTGGTATTGCAATTTGAGTTCGAGATGATGTGATCCGGGGCGGTCGTTTTAAAAATACACTGACTTCAGCATCAATCTCTGGAAATCCGATTACACTAGCTTTACAATAATAGTGTCCAGAGGTGTATTCAGTAACTTTTAATGTTAAATTTGGTGTTGATCCGACCTCCTGCATTCAAAAAGTGAAAATTACAGATTATAAAATTTATCAAAGTATTTTTAATAATACATACCCTTTCGGAAGTACCATTTATCCATACAATATCAGCTGGTGGATTACCATCAACATCACACGATAATGTTACAGTTGTACCGAGATCTGCTTCAATTGATTTTGGCGGTCTTCTAAATTCTGGACCATCTAGAATTACGTAAATATATATTAAATAAAATTTCTCTTTAATTTTTCTGGAAGCAGTGACACTTACAGCTAATATCCAGTGTTTCGCTCTCTTCACTTTTACCAACTACATTATAAACTTCACATTTGACAATTGCATCATGATATTTTCTAGATACATTATGAATAATCTGTGTTTATAATAAAAACCAATTTTAATTAATACGGCTGGATAGACATAGAAGAAAAACAATTTAAAACATACCATTTCAGTTGTATAATCTCCGATGACTGGATCATCATTTATGTACCAACGATAGTTGACTTCACTTGGATTAGCATCAGCATGACAAGATAATCTTACTTCTGAACCCTCAGCTATTCGACCACCAGCTAAAGCTCCACTTACCACAGAAACTGATACTTTAGGAGCATATTTTACCTGTAATTTAAAGAAGTTGAGGAATTAGTTATCGAGAATGAGATATAAAGTTTATAGAATTTAATTAATATAAAAGATTCTTTTATCAAATGGAAAGGTTGTTTCCAAATAACAATATGAATGAAAACAAATCAACCCAAGAAAAATTAGTCTCAAAGTCTGCGTTTAAGACTGAGCATAATTTAAATATGTATGGTTTTTAAGTTTTCAATTGTACTATTGAATCAAGAAGCCGCTCTATTGATAAACGTTTGAATACTAAGGAAAATGAGATAAGAAAATTTGATAAATCAAACCTGGGAGTCTCATATACTTATCGAGAAACTGCCTTATAAATGTAAGAATGCCTTAGATTCAAATCTAAATGAATATTTATATATCTGTGAGTTATATATATGTTCTCAGGGATCTCGGTGGTTTATTGGGTAAGTATATTCTACTTCATTAAACGAGAAATGCGATTTCGATTTCGATTTCGATTCCCATAATCCCATATCATAATCATACTAAGTTAGAAAATATTTAATTAAAAAAAAAAAAAAAATTATTTAAAAATAATTTATTTTTGCAAAATCTCCTTGGTAACCATGTATAATTTAAATATAAAATATATAACATAAATGAAACAATTATAATTAATTAAAAATTAATAGGAAGTATTAGAAGTAAGAATGTGGGATACTCAATGGATCATGAAGGCCTAAGCTTCAGTATTGAATATGTTACTCCATATAAAACAACAACAACAGAGTTGTTCATATTTACTTGAATGGATTGACGAATGGTTGTTGAATTGGATTGAAAATGTGTTTAAAAACATTTTGACCTTAAGTGGAACTAAAACATAGACCCCGCAGACTTAGACTAAAATCTAGATCCCACAAACTAACCCTAAAACCTCTCGAATGAAAGAAACTTTGATCTAATTTAAATCAATTTGTTATACTGTGAGCCCCATCCTTATTTAAATAATAACTAATTAAATACACAAGCTAACAATTTAAGAACACTAGTTATTTGTAGTGTATTTATAACTAAGTTTCTTAAATATTTAAATTATTTTATTAAATATTCATTTTTTTAAATATTTCTTTAAATTTTGAATATTTAATTTGATTATAAAAGTGTGGGAAAAACACATTTAAAATTTCAGAAAAAATATTAATTTAAATATTTAATATAAATTATATTTGACTTGGATACTTTTATATATTTTAAATTTTTTCTCCATTTTTTTTTTTTCAAGACAAAATTGTTACAAATTTGTTTTTTTTTCTTTTTGTTTTTCTTCGTTTTTGAAACGATCTTAAACGAAAAAAAAATAAACTAAAATTAATTTTAATCCTGTTCCTTATCAGATTTGTATCTATTCTGCTTTTTGTTTCATTATCTCGTCTTTTCGATTCTATTTATTTTCAAAAAATTCTATTCAATTTTTTTTTGTATTTTTAAACCATTTTCTATCCTTTATTTCTTCTATCTCTTTCTAAATTTTTTTTTGTCTCTAATACTTCTATGCTTTTGAAATATTATCTTAACAATGATTTTAGATTGTTTCAATATATTTTATATACATATGTATGGATGCGTATGCTTTGTTATATAAATTTTTAAACATATTTTCAAAAAAAATTTGAAAAAAATGTGACTATATAGTTTATCGCTTTTCGTTTGTACGCCCGTCCGTCCGACTGTTTAGAAACCTTTAACACAATTTAATAAAACAACTTTTTTCTGTAACCCCATACGTTATGAACCTCTAGGTCTGCAAAGTACGAGAAAACTCTATATTTTAATAATTACATAACAAAAGTTCTATAAGAAATAAATTTAATCAGGTCGTTAAATGACAGCTGCTTTTAAGAGCTTTATTTATATTAGCAAAATTAATAATACAGCGTTGCCATATGGTATTTTAAATTACCGTTATGCGAAATTCGATTATGATCAATTTGAATTAAGCAATTTTAAACTACGGATTGGTATTGGAGAAATATTAAGTTTATAAGACAACTTTTTTTCTGTAACCTCACCCGTTATGAAGGGGCTGCAAAGTACGAGAAAGCTCTATACTTACAAATTATAATAAAAGTTCTACAAAAAATATCTTTAATTTGGACACTAAATGTCAGCTAAAATTAATAAAATAGGGTTGCCATATGGTAGGATTTCTAAATTACCGTTATATTATATTTTTTTAAAAGTTTGAATTAGAAACTTAATATTTTGAAAGGAGTTATTTGCTTGCAAATAAGTATGAGCTAACAGAATTAGTCAAGAAGTATAAGTTATTTCAGAATTCGTTTAGAGGCCGTTATTAGAAGCTGAACTGAAATTAAACATTTTTTAAGCAACTGTCACTTAAATATCTGCTTAAAAATGTTTTTAAATAAATATACAAAAACTAAAGTTATATTTAATTAAGGAAATGTGCTTTTTCAAAAACCCTTGGGTTTCTTATTACTTATTTACTATAATCATAATATTGTACGTAAACTATTTGTCCTAAATTTGCTTTGTTTGGTATTATTTAGTCAGGAATCAGGATATGAACCTAAATTTTAATGACAATAACTGTATATTATTTTTTTTTTTGTATAATTTTTCAATAGCTGTACTTTTTTTTTAATTTTTTTTTATTTTTTTTTTCCTCTATTGAAAACGTATCCTTAACTATATAAACAACTAAATATACTGTAAACTATAATTTTTTGTCTCTTTCTAATTTTTAATTTTTTTTGTTAAAAAATTCTATAGGCTGTGGTATTTCTTATGTAATTGTTTTGCATAAATATTTAGGTATTAATTTTATATTAAAAAGTAAGTTTCATTTGTAATTAGTTTCAATACATAATTATATGCATAAAGTGTGTGTTAGAATAGAAGTATACACACAATATATATATAAAAAAAAAAGAAAGAGATAGAAACAAGAAAATATTTAATTGAAAATCTATAAAGTAATTTTAATCTCGATTGAATATTAACTACAAATAATGTTGTATATATATACAAAAAAAAAAAATAATAATATTATTAATAACAGTAATAGTGTTTAATACTTTTAGTATATACAATTGTTTTTTTTTGTGTATATGAATGTACATACAATATATTTATATCCATATCTATAGATATTCAAATATACACGAAATATGTAATTTGTGCAGTTATTTCAACATAAAAATTTAAAATGGATTTGAAAAAATGACAGTTGTGTCTATTTTTCAAAAGTAATTTCCCAAAAAAAAAACAAAAAAAAAACAACGGAAAAACAAAAGAAAAATAAAACAAAATATTTCAAAACATAAAATAATAATTTACTATTTACACACTCATGAATAAATTATCCCGTTATATTAATCAAAAACTACTTAGTATAAAAATAGAATAATAAAAATAATAATGATAATAAACAAAAGAAGCATAAATATAAATAAAATAAACAAAATAACAGGAACTTTTATAAAATTCATTTAATAGACAAACAAAATTTATTGATAATGTGTGTGTATGAGTGTATGTTACTGTTATTATTTAAATATTTTGAAATGTCATTTTGTTTTTATGACAATGGTCATTTTTTATTTTTGACATTTTTTGTTCATGATGGTAACACTTAAAGTCAAACTTTATTTTTTAAGATTAATAAGTGAATTACACATGAAGTATTGATAGGGATGGGTTATCATTTGCAGGATTTAGGTGCAAGAAAAGATTATCTAAAAAATTATCTAATTTCAACTTAATTACTCCGTTAATTGGATTGAATTTTAAGAATTTACTCCCTGACAAAAACTATTTACTCGCTAACAAGCCCTACCCTTGCGACCGCTTGACTTTAAATAAATCTATGAAGTCCATGATGAATTTTAAATAATTAACATAGTATTATTCTTTGCTCGAATAAAACCTGGTTTCTTCAAAAATGAATTTCTTAGTCACTTTAAATGCATTGAAATTAAATGCCAAGCTTAATTTTAACAATTAACTGAGCTATGCAACATATTTTATTACTGATTTTGCTATGATCTTTTGTTTTTTAGCTCTAAGTTTAAATTTGATTTTCTAAATCTCAAGCAAGCTAATATTACAAATATGCAAGGAGTGTTTCATTTTTCCAACACAAATGACGCATCAGTAGGCATTACAGTATTAGAATTGCCCAGAAAAGAACTGTTTTAATTTTTGATTTGTCCCAATACTTAAATAAAATTTGCAGAACTTCATCTGTGAGTTATTGGAACAAATTAAAAATTTTTTAACTGAAAATAGACACCACTGTAATAATTTTGTGAAGTGACTATCAAAGTAGAAGAAATTCTATCAAACAGATCGACTTAAAAACCTACACTGTATTCTTTATTTCATTTCATAATTGTCACCTCCTTCAATAACGGTATCTTGAAAATAAAATTTTAACCTACCATTTAATCTTTAACAGTAACACAATTTATAATTAATATTGTATATATTTTAATGTTTATTTTATATATATATATATATTTTTTTTGAATATTTAAATATTAAAATGAAAATATAATGATAATAACCACAAAAAGCAATATTCAATATAAAACAAAACAAAAAAAAAAAAATAAAAACAAGAATAGAAAAAAAAAAATTGACATTGTAATTGAACACAACGGTAAATGAGAAAAAAAAAATAAATAAACAAAACTATAAAATGGTTACTTGAAACAAAAATGAATTCTGTTTTTTACTCAATAACGATGGGAATTAAAAAATAAAATAATATAAAAATGGAGACAAAAAATAATAAAAGCCACTATAAAATAAAATCAAGGCCATTTTCTCTACAGTTTATATGAAAAATCATTAAGATAGTAGCAGAGTACAAAAAAGTTTCAATTTTTTAAAATGTATTTGTGGTGAAACATATAATTTTAGGAAAATTTTTAAAATTTATCAGTTATTGTCAAACTTTATAAGAAGCGTGATTGACATTAGAGTTTTGATGTTGTCAAATTGAAAAGTAAACTTAATTTTTTCAGTAAGCTAGTTGTTCACTGTTATAGGATAAACAGCCTTACTATATATTTGGATGTCGGAACAGGGGCAAGTATTATATTCATTTTATTAGAATTGATCAAATGAATTCCACATAAAATTTACATGAGATAGTACTACGCCTTATAACATGTAGAAATGTCTAAGAATTTCAATAAGATTCGAGTTATATGGTATTCTATATCTGTGAGTTATATTATTCAATTAAATCATTTGTTTATAAAGGTATTTTTTTATTAAAGATACATAATTATTAATTAAACCATTAAATTGAACCTAAAGGAGAATGGTAGCTGAGTTGAGTCAAAAACCAGATAAAATTTTTACACTTTCTCTGGGATTCGAACCGAGACCTTTCGCATGAAAGGTCCGCTCTCTAACCACTGTGCCACCCCAGCTGTCAAATGCTCGATCTGTAATTGGTGTTTGCATTGCTTCAAATAAATTGACAATAAAAGTACATAAATCAAACTGGTACTGTCAAATATTCTAACTAAAAGCGTAGGAGTGTAGTGTAAATCGAAATAACTGAAGTTCGAATCCAAGTCATGTCACATATCGAATAATTTTAGAGCAGTTTGATATTTTAGTAGTTTATATATTTTAGGAATACTAATAACAGCTACAGTTTGATTTGACAGTATTCGGTAATTACATTATTCGGTAGGGGGTTATATATCACTGTTTGCTTTAACTGACAGACTATTTGCGGCACTGTTAGTAAATGGTAATACTACTAAAAAATATAAACGTTAGCTAAAAGAATGCTTCATTGTCATTGAATAAATCAACTTTCAAGTTAAAAATTTACGTATTGCTTTCATATAATTTTTCTTCCCCACTACCATCTTAATGTATTTGTTGGTTAGGTAGCGACATAATCACAGAATATCGGTTATATTAGTTAGTCAATAAAATTCTGAACTGAAAAGATTATTTTTTTGTGTCTAGGAATTTAGCTATTCGTAGGAATAGAAAAAAATTAAAATATTTATTAAAATTGATTTATTCGAATTGCTATGAACAGACTGTAAGTCTAACAAAATATGGACTGTATATTAGGTATTTGGTTAACAAGAGAATTTATATACGACATAGGGTTGATATAATGTGATAGGAAATTTATCCATTGAGTTTTTGAAACAAAGTAAAAATATTTAATATTATATACTTTGATAAAATCATTTCATTGTAGTTTTTATGCATACAGTCCGTTATTTGATTTAAATAGGAACAATGCAGGGTTCAATAATACTACAAATTAAATTAATTTTTGATTTTAATTTTGTAATTGAGGCGAAATGTTAACCAGTTTTAGAGTTCGGTATAAAAATTTTTAAAACCCATTTGAAACCAACGTATTAATAATTTCATATGGAAAACTATAGTAAATTTGTTTAAACTGAATTTTAGAAATAAACTCAGTATTTAGAACAATGTTTATATAAAACACTTTGAAAACAACTGATTGGTCATTGTAATAAAAACAAAAAAAAACAAAAATAAAAATGTCACATTATAATATCCTAAAATTTTAATATTATTTAAATTACATCATCATGTGAGATAAAAAAGGAAATATATCGATATAGAATTTTATACTTGAATATTAAAGTTTATTAAAATATTTATTAAAATTTTTTTTTTTTTAATTTTAATTTTGTTTGTTTACTGTAAATTTTTTGTAAAATTTTTACAATGTATGATTTATTATAAATATTGCTGATTTTGCAATTATGTTTACATTTTAAATATTATGTAAATATATATAACATAAATATATTTATATATATACAAACTTATTATAAATTTATTAATTTATTTTAAATATTTTTTAATAAAATTATTAATTACTCATTTTAGTAATAAATAAATTATATATATATATATTTTACCTCAAGTAATAATTTTGCTGAACGATATGTTCTATCGGCTGTATTTTGTGCCTGACATGTAAAACTTGTATTATGATGTTCTTTTTTTGGTGTTAATTTTAATATTGATTTTGCAGTAAAACGTCTTGAATCCGGAAGTGATTCTTTAATATATTCAATTCCATTTTTAAGTACATTTCCGACACCATCAATCCATGTTATCTATATTTAAAAAATAAAATATATGTATAAAAAAATAAATTTAAAATATTTTAAAAAAAAAAATGAATTCAATTTAAAATTTATTTATTAATTTTTAATTTAATAAATTTATACAAATTTTTAAAATTAAATATGCAGAAAAATATTACTAAAATATATTTATAAAAAAAAATCAATGGGACAAATGGAAAAAGATCCTAATAAATTAGGTTTTAAGGTGATATTTCTCGACTTCTTGAGAGATTGATTGAATTGAGTCTCTTTTTTGGTCTTTTGAGTTGTTTTTTGTTTTTTATTTGAAATCAGGGTATTACAATTTTTCTAGAATAATTGAATATGTGTATTAGGAAAGATTTTAAATTTGGATTAAAATTTCTGAAAAAGGGAAATATATACCCAATTTTTGAATCTAATTCTAAAACCTAGAGTTGTTATTCAGCAAACTCAAATGCGAACTTCAACTGACGCTCAACTCATAACTTCGGTACGATTAAGCTTTGAGAGAAAATATTTTGCTCAACAATTGTAACCGCTCAACTTGTGAAGTTGAGTTGAAATTTGAGTGAATTTACAATCTGCTAAATTCCGAAAAACTTTTCCATATTAGAATTACCACCCCTGGGCTTCATTTTATCAAAATCAAAAGTTAAATTAAAAGACTGCTATTAATGATTGATGGCTTTATTTCACAGAGCCTTATTTCACAACTCAGTTTATTATATATATTTTAAATTTTATCAATTTAATTATTTTTTATTGAATATATTAAAATATATAGAATATTTAAAATATATTTTAAATATTATGAAAATATTGAAATTTAAATAATTGGAAAAAAAAAAAAAAATGGAAACAATAGGATTTAAATTGAATTAATTTTGTTGAATGAATCTTACATATGTTATATGTATCATTGTTTTTTAAAAATTTAAAATAATTATTTTATTTTCTAGATTTATTTTAAAATTTTTAATTTAATTATTTAAATCTGTATAGAATTGAATGAAACCTTGAAAAAAGTAAATGAATATATAATTTAGAACAGTTTTGAAATTAATGATTGTAAATCCTTTTTATAATTAATAAATGGATGGTTAGGTCACACATTAATTGAAAATTAATTAACGTATAGTAAATATCAGTAATAAATCACAATATAGGAATATGTGTTCCATTACAAAAACTCAAAAGGAAGTTGTGATTATGTGAGAAGGGATGTGGATTGAAAAAAACGCGTTATGAGATTGTTAAGATAAATTTCGGAAAATCTGACCAATGGCGTAGTGGTAAAGACGCCGTCTTTCATGTGGAAAATCATCGATTCAAACCCCGCTCAGTTCTTATCTAATAAAAAAATGTCGTAAAATTGTATAAGTATATCGTAATTGTTAATATCGTAATATAAGATAAGATTTATTATAAATGACTCTTGTGTAGGATAGTAGATGGCCCACAATATTAACATTTGCGTCTTCATAATCTTGTACAATAGCTACGAATACTCAATGGCTTAGTGAATCTAACGATTCAAGAAACTGAAACAAACTTAGTCTAGACTTGGAAAATGTTCTATACTCTTTAAAAGATTAAAATTTCGGAAAAAGGAGAACTTTTGTAAATCGTCAAATTAAGATCATTTGGATGGAGCAAAATGGATTTGGTAATAGATTTCATTTGGATTATTATTATACAAAATTGTACTATTTTTTAACTTTATTCAATTTGCCTGTACTTCATATGACCGTATGTCATATACTTGTATTATCATTTGTCTGCAATAAAATTCTACAGAACTTTCATTGACTAAATATTACATTTATATATATACAAATATTCTAAAAGAAGGAATACCCAAAATTTTTAATCCAATTCTACTATGGCTTTAAATTTTTATTTGTAATTCAAAATTTCACTAAAGATATATGTATATAATACATATACTGGAAAATAGTCTGCTCAAATGAAACAACACATAATCATATAATGAAATTAAAATGAAATACATTGCCAAATAATAATACAGGCCTTTTGGAAAAAATGCATTCAAATGATAATACCAGATCCTGGTAAAACATACATATATATAATATGTATATACTGAAAGATAGTTTTTTCAAATAATGTACAACATAATCATCATGAAATGCAAGTAAATGACATGCATAGCCAAATGATAATGCAGGCCATTTAGAAAACATCTGTTGAAATGATATTAAAAGATCATGCATTGAAACGATAATACGGGATTCCATTTCATATTTTTGTGTTCGAAAAACCAACGAACTACAAACACCTATATAGAGTAGTTCCCCTCAGGTATAGTTCCACCTAGGAATGTCCAATTCCGGCTCACCAGTTCCACGTTAGAATTTCATTTAGTGAGTACATAAAATTATTTAGTGACTGATAAATTTAGTTTAATTTTAATTGATAAATTTAAGGATTAAGTCAAAGTTGTATTACATTTATTAATCCCCGGTGCAGAATTATTTCATGGAAGCCCTAATTAGTAAAAAAGAGTATGAATTCAAAAGAATTACATAAGCTTCAAAATATATTATGTAAAATTACAGGTCTTTAATGAATTAATAGAATTTTAAATTAATTTTTTTTATTAATAACAACAATCTCTGACTTTTTTTAAAAAAAAATTTCCATTGCCTTTTCCATAATATCTTATAATAAGTAACCTTTATATTCAGATAAGGTCAAAATACTGTCATTATTAATATTAATTTTTTCCAAAAATATTTAAATGAAAATTTATCATATTTTTATTATTTCCATCCATTGCTTTGTAAAAATACAAAAAAATATTTTTTTTTTTAAAGACACAAAAGTAAAAGAAAATTTACAAAAAAACAATTTATTATATTATTTACATATATATATATATTTATATATTTTATTTACCTCAGCTGCTGGTTTTCCACCAACTGATATGCATTCCAATTCAATTTCACGATCTTCAGTTGTTAATAAAAAATCACCTTGAACTATTTTTGGTGCTTCCGGTGGCACTAATACTATTAATTTAGCAAAACGTGAACGTATACCAGGTTGTCCTTTTGGTCCTGGTCCAACTTGACATTGATAACGTGCATCATCTTCTAACATTACTGGATAAATATCTAATGAAAAATCACCTGTAACGGAATAAGAAAAAAAAAAATTTTTGAAATGAAAAATTGAAAAATTATTTTTAGTAGACATTTTATTATCATTCACAATAGTATGTTTGGTTGTCACATTGTTGTTGTTGTTGTTGGTGGTGTTGGTGTTGTGTATTATTTTATTTGGTTGGTTGGTTTTTTGGTTATAAAAGATGGTTTTTCTTTTACTTTGGCACCAATTTCTATTTTTTATTTTTTTTTTTGTATGTGGTCCGGAAAATCTAAGAAAATTTTCAGAATTTTTCCGTGATGGAAATGAAAAAGTTTTGAAGAGTTTTTTCATTTTCCTTTGGTTTTTTTTTTGGGTTTTTTTTTTGAAAAATGAGAATTTAAATTAATGTAAAATTGATGGGTGTGGTGGTGCTTAGGTGGTATTTTTTTTTGGTAAAAAAATAAAATGTCCTTGAAGTGAGGATATTTATTAGTATTTTTATCTCTAGATAGTTATAGGGGTGTGTATAGGAAACAAGGGTATGAAGACGAGGGTGTGGAGACGAGGGTACAGGAAACGAGGCTTATAGGTATGGAGACAAGGGTATAAAAGGACTGAATTGTTAAAAATTTGAATAGAATTTTGAATTTCTTAAAGATTTTTCAATATGAAATTATGGAAATAAGAAATCGTATTGTATAGTTGGTCTACTTTGTTTTGCAGGGTCATTTGACTGTTTTTTTTGTATTTTGTTTTTGGAACTAATTCAAGAAATATTTCAAAACTTGGTATATCTTTTTTTGGAAAATTTTCAAAAAAAAAAATATGAATAAGAATAAGGATGGGAAAATGTTCTAGAATCCTAAAAAGTACTTGAAATATAATAATAATTCTATAATAAAATTTAAAATAGAAGTCATTAAATAAAATAAATTGAATGATTTGTATAGAAATAATTTGTTTCACTTTTTTTTTAAATAAAACGAGGAAGAGTTTAGTAGAGTAGACTGTGTCAACTCTGGGATACTCGTATGACCGGAATATCGACATTATATCATTCGTTGAATTACTTTTGATGATAACATTTTAGTCAACCACCTTTATTAGGTATAAAGTAATGCCCATATAAAAGAAGAAGTTGTATGGCAGCTACTGGAACCCACTGCAGTAAACCAACCAAATTTTGTCCAAGCTTTGGTCATAAAACTAAACTATTTTTGGGAAAATTTCGGACACCCAGCTAAAATACGTATAGACTAATGCTCATATAAAGGAAGAAGTTGTATGACAGCTACACCAACCCGTGGAGCAAACTGGCTGGATTTCAATATCGAAGACGGCTATTGTATAAAAACGAAATTGTGAAAATTTTCAGAATCTTAGCTCCTTTATTTTTTGAATTATCCAGGGGACGTACGGATGTCGGCTAGCTATCGATTTACTTTCCGGTTCTGATGCGATCCATACTTTAGAGTCTATATCTATCCGTCCTCCATCTCTGCGTCGCAAACGTAATGGCAAATTTAGTATACCTTTATAACCTATAGTCATCATACGGGTATAAAAATTGAATTGAATAAAATGTAAGTAGTAGGAGTCATTTTAGTGTAGGAACAGCAGTAGGCAGCCTTTTTTTTAGAACTAATTTTAAATCTTTAATAATGATTACTTCTAAAGATTTAATAAGTAAAAATAAAAAAGTTTATATTTGTATTTCATGGTATAAAGTCAATAATATTTTTTTTTTTTTTTTTTTAGTATTGTCAGAGATGATTACTTTTTTTTTTTGAATTACTTTTAGAATTACTTATTATAATTTCTAACTAAGTCAGGATAATTAATTATTTTGAATTTTATTTATTTATTTAAGAAAAATATAAAAGTATAAAAATATTATTCATTACATTCTTTTGGAATAAATATTCTATTATTTGTATTTAGATTTAGTTTTTTTTTTTGAAAAAAAAGATAAATAAAAAAAATTAGAAAATGAAATTGAAATTTTTTCAAAAGTTCTGGAGCATTTGATTTTCTTATTATTCTAAAGTAAACTTTAATAAAACTTAGTAAACTTATTCTAAAACTCATGTAATTAATCAAAGACAATTGAACAATTTAATATTTAATTTCATATACAATTAGTTTATAGTGATTATTAAGTTTATTACTATGTTGTTTTTTGATAACTTTCAAAGGGGTGGGTGTTGTAAATTAATGATTTGAGTAGTAATTTGTGTATTGGGTAAGTAAATAAAATGTTTTTGAATTAGATTTTATAAGAAAATTAGTTAAATTCTGTTTAAAGTAATGCTAAAGGCATATAAAATGTATGGAGGCAGATTTTGATTATATGAAAATATAATAAGTATTTTATATTACATGTGTTGGATATAATTACTTATTAAATAAATAAGAAAGTGAATGAGATTATTTAATGTTGGTAAAGATGAATTACAATTTAAAAGTTTTAATTAAAGTGTTATTAATTTAAAATTTTTAATGAGCTTTAAACTTTGAAAGATTTAAAAGGATATTCTAAATGATTGAAAAACTATAAAAAATCCAATTGAGAGACTGAGAAAATTCAATAAAACTTTGATTAGAATTTATTGTTTTAATAATAATGGAAATAATAATATAAAATACAAAAAAAGGTAGTAACTAAAAATTAATAAAATTAGTTTTGAAATTCGACAGATAATTATAAAGTTAAAATATAAGAATTGAAAACTCATGCAATATGAGAAAGTAACTATATTTAAAGAAATTTTATAAACACTGATTTCTAACTATTAATGAGTCTATATTTATTTGAATTCTTGAAAATTTAAAAAATTTAAAACTTGTATCACAGCAATTTAATTAAAATTAAAAAATTACACAAAAATTTGATATTAAGATCGATTTAAGATGAATATTTAATTTAAAAAGCTTTGATTTATTTAAAAAAAATATTTTTCATATTTTTTTTCGCCTAAAAGTATGCAAACTATTTTTATAATTTGCAATTTAGAAAAAACTTTTAAGAATTATAAAAATAAACTATAATAACTGTATTAGTAACCAATGGTTTTTTAAAAATTGCTGTATATTATCATTAATTATTTGTAAGTAGTATTAAAAAATAAATAAATAAAATTAAAAAAGAAAAAAAGTTGAAACTAAAATACCTTATATGAACTACAATACCAAAGAATCAGATTTGATTATTTTCTTATATTGATTTTTAGCGGAATTATCTTTTTGGCCCTAGTATATTTCAGATATTAATAAAAACAGGAAGAAATTTAACATTTTCTTCAATAAAAATTCAAATCATTCTGGAGGAATAAAAGCTACAGATTTTGGGAGTAATTAGAATTTAGTGAATGTTTCCATACTACGAAAGGCTAATTTAAGGGCCTTCTAGACTCGAATTACTTCTATGAATATTCTTTCGTTTAAAACAAAAAATATCATCAATTCTGATTATTTTGGCTTTTTAATATTATATTTTATTTGATTAATAATGTACATAGATTCCTATAGGTTTCCCAGTTCAATTCATATATGCTCCAATGTATTTTGGCTAACATAATATTTAATTTTTCAATCACAAATAACTGATGTAGAACCAAATATTCGTCGAATTAAATTATTTTACTAAACAATTAATTAATAACTAAAAAAATCGAATTATAAACTAAAAAAAAGTTTTACATTGAAAACTTATATTTGAAGAAAACTTCAAAATGCTCCTCCTAAAAGTATGCAATTTTTTTAAAAAAATAATTTTCAATATTAAAAAGAAAACTGTTCCCAAAGATCAAATAAAACCCTTCCCATTTATCTATTAATTAAAAAATAAATCATTAATTTTTACATTTTAAATAAAATTAATAATATTCAAATATTATTAATAATAATTTAGATAAATATTGAAAAAAAAACTTTTAAACTATTTTTTGTTAATAATATTTATCTATATATTATTTTACAAAATAACGAAATGTCATCATTAAGTATAAAAAAAAAGAAACTTTTCCTTTTCAAAAGTTTCGATTTCATTTTTTTTTTTTTTTTGCAAATTTATATTGAAAAATAAAAACAAAAAACCTACAAAACCTTCACAATTTTCTTTAAAGTCAATAACTTTTTCCGCATTTTAACTTTTCAGGAAATTCAAATAACTTTGATAGAAGTTAAAGTACAAGAAGAAGAAGAAGAAATTTTAAGTTTTTTAACAAGAATAAAAAAAAAAAAAAAAAAAAAAAATTAAGAAGATTACATGAATTTTATTCTCAGAAATAAACAGAAACTCAATAAGTTTTTTTTTTTCTTATTTTTTTGCTTGTTATGGTTTTGATGCCTGATTTACTTATAAATATAACAGTAAGTATATATATATATATATATTTAAATATAAATATATAATTGTATATATAAATTTAACTTAATTTTTTAATACTTTGTGAAATTGAAAAATCCATTTAGATTTAAAGAAATTCAATGAAGCATTAAATATATTATCAGAGAAAGAGTATTTTTATTCAATACTTTAACAACGTATTAACATATATATATATATATATATATACTATATATATGCAAAAAAAAACTCAAATTGTATAATATTGGGACTTTAGAGTTGTACTTGTACATTATATAAAAATAATTTAATCATTACATAAAAAAGTATATTGACGTATGTATTTAACAATATATACATTGTACTTTGTAAGCCAATTAAAAACTACGAGTTCGTTCTCATTTTCTTTCTCTTTCTTTTTCATTTTTTTTTCGATGACAATTGGAATTACCATTCGAACATGAGACAAAATATAAAAAACGAACAGATCTAGATTTAACAAGAAGAACAAAAAAATAAATACAAAATACTTCCTTAAATTACTTATGTAGCTATTGGAAAACATATATATGTATATATATATATATATTATGTATAGTATATGTATTTAAGTACCTAAATACTTTTTAAAAATTTGTAAATAAAGCGATTTTCTGCAGTTACTGTTATAATTCTCAAATTACCATTATCAAAGTACATATACGTATTCATTCATTTTAATGATGCAACAAATAGGTAACATATGATTAAAATACAGTATTGGGCAAATTAATAGGTGCACTTTCTTTAATAGTATTATATATTGTACGATTTCAAGTGCTCAAAAAATGGATTACTATAGAAAATATATGGTCGAATTAATTTATTCCAATTACTGTAGATACTTTAAATTGGGAAATGTACTTAAAACTAATTGAGTGAAATAAGAGTGGAAATTAGAGTGGAAATTAGAATGAGAATTAGAAGCAAAGAATGAAGTCTAATTTTTCCATTTTATCTTGAAATACATCGAATTACATTGAATTATTTTGAAACACTTTATCAATTGAATATTATAGAGTACAGCTAATATTTTCCTGAATTACCATCTGAAAAAATGAAAAGTACTGAAAAATATTTTTCAAATGAGTTAAAATGACAAGTAAAATTAAGTCGTATTAGAGTTAAAAATTTTTGCGCCAGTTAAATTATAACTTTTAATTCTCTGAATATTTAAATTGAGTTACTTTAAAAAAATGTTTAAATACTTTGAAACACTTTATCGATTGAATACTATAGAGTACTGCAAATATTCTCCCGAATTACACTTTAAAAACTGAAAAGTACTGAAAAATATTTTTCAAATGAGTTAAATTGACAAGTGAAATTGATTTACATTTGAATTTCAAACTTTTTGCGCCAGTTAAATTATAACTTTTAATTCTCTGAATATTTAAATTGAGTTACTTTTAAAAAATGTTTATTATTAAATTTTTTTTATTATACTGTATAAGTACTTTTAGAGCACACACATTATGTTACTCTCATCTAGTAAAAAAAAGGAACCAGTATCAATGATGGGAGTCAAATGGAATGAGAGGCGAAGACAACAATAAATTCTGAACGTATATCTAATTTAAAAAAAAATGAAATAAAATTTGTTGAATGAAATTTAATGATGAGCTCAATTTTATTGGATCAAGTAAATGTTTAAATAAATGAAATGAGTACATAATATATGTTCAACTATGTTTATATTTGCTTTTTTTATGATATTATCAATTATGACAATTTAATGACATTTAAAAAAAATTTAATTTAGAATTTTTTTTTAGCTGCAATGAAATAAAATTTTTTTTTAAATAACTGAAACATCGTTAAAAGATTCAAAAAGATTGTAAGGAATATTTGTTTTAACTGCTTCTTAGCAAAAGTAGGTTTCTTTTAAAAAAATAATTTAAATTTTGATATATATAAAATAGATTTAATTTTATAACTTTTTAATTCTATTTAAGATTTTAGTAGGTGGAGGGTTATTGGTGATGACTATGTAAAGAAAACTTAATTAAATGCATTTTGATTACTTTAGAAATTTAAATTAGGGATTATTTGTGATTTAGAAAATAAGTTCAATAAAAAACAGAAGGAAGATACTTTAGGTCCAATTCGATGACATTTTAAAATTAAAATTCAAATATTAAATCGAATGTTACACTCTAATATTAAGAGCAAGTTCATTTGGGCATTCAAGACTTTAGCTAACTAAAAATAATATAATATCAAATAGATGATAAACATTTACAGAACATCAGATCAATTGATAGATCAAAATGACCTTTAATGAGAAGCCTTGGAACGAGTATGGAAAGAAAGCAACAATATAATTCAGTAATAGAATAGAGTTTACTGAATCACAAAATTAAATTGATCTGATGAATTGAAGGTCAAGATCTAATTTTCGCGTTGCCTTTAGAATCGCTTTGAAGTTTAAACAACTGAGAACAAATTTAATAAGATTAGACTAAAAATAAAAAGCCGAGGAAGTACCGTTACGTAGCATTATCAAGTGTATTATTGAATTTCAGCCTTTAAGGTACTAAAAACCATTAGGAAGGCTTTAAAAGGCTCAAATAAATTTAAAATTAGTTGCATAGGGATAAGGCCCTTAACAACTTTCAATTTGAATGGCCTGTTATCATATTGGATATGCATAAACTGCGTGTATAAAAAAATCATGAACTAAAAAATAATTGCTAAATAGTCAATTAGACTAATCCAACACAAATCCAATTGTAAGAAAATAAATGACGAAGGAAAAACCTAATTAACAAAATCTTCGGGAAAAAAAACAACAAACCAAAGACATTTTATCGATTTTCATTCATCAAAATTTAAAATGGAAAAAAAATTTCAAATCCTCATTTCATTTTTATCATATCATTAAAATCTTTCAAGATTGGCTTTATATTATCATCAAAAAATGATTTCTCAGACCAATTTTCTTGAATGTAAATTATAAAATAGTTTAAGAGATTTTCATGATATTAAGAAAACATTTTATTTTAATACAAAATCTTTTTATAAATATAAACTTTGATCTATTTTTTGTTTTTTTTTTTTTTGCAATCTTTAGATTCTTTATTGTTATATTTGAAATTTAGGTTTCCTTATTTTTTCTTTATAACAAGTATCCCTTGTCATCTGTCAAATTTTGTTGTTGTTGTTGCTGTTTTTATTTTTTTAAATTACATTACATATACATAAACTTTATATTTGTTTTTTAAACTACATACTTAAACATACATACATTATACTCTTTTCAAGAGACGTTGGTCTTTTTCATATGAAATCTGTCTTTTTTCAAATGAATTTGATCTTTTTACAAGGTAAATTGATCTTGTTTTAAAAAGTCCCGTTTTTTGGGAATCAGTAATCGTATGAACATATTTGAACCTTAATACAGTAAGAAAAATTTAAATAGTATGACTCTGAAGCCTGCCTTAAAAAATTAAGTTTCCATTTTTTTGGGACTTTTATAATTTTTTTCCGTTTGCAGCTTTTAATTGGGGACTAAGTCTTTTAACTCATGTCAATTCAACTTCTGGGCTCCAAGCTACGGGAACGTTTTTAAAAGAACGACCAATATCATTTGATATAGGATCATTTTCATTTGAAAATGGATCAATTTCATTTGATAAAGGATCAATTTCATTTGGAAAATCATCAATTTCATTTAAAAACAGATCAATTTCATCTGAAAAAAGATCAATTGAAAATAACCAAATTTCATGTAAAAAAAGGACCAAGTTCAAGTGAAAAGAGTATATACATATTATATAAACCTTTTTTGTTATTTTATTATTTAATAATATTAAAGTGTTGTAATAAAATAATCTTAAGATATTATTTTAGATGATAGATCGATTGACTATTTATTTATATTATCCCAAAAAAAAAAACATTAGGATGTATATGTATGTATGAATTAAAGTGTCATGCCACCTACAAAAAAAAAAGGATTTTCCTACTTTTTCTTGATATAAAAATTTAATTATATTTGAAGACTTGTCAATCATTTTTGCTTATTGAAATGAAAACAAACCACTGCTGACTTTTATTAAAAATAAATTGAGCTGAAAAATAAAGTTTCATGTTTAGAAAGTTGTTGTTTTTATTTTTATTTTTAAGAATATAATTCTTAAATACACTTTTAATCTGGATATTTTCAATTTAATATTTTTTTTTGTGTTATACAAAAGATTGATTTCTAATTTTCAAGATTTGTTTAAAGAGGTAATGGATATTTAAGAAGTAAATTTTGTAAAATTTAAATTTATTAAATTTTTCGGACACGAGAGGCGTTGCAGGAACTATTTATCACTTATTATTTAGTATTTTTCATAAATGAGTGCTTTTTACTAATCAAACTTCAAAACAGGCTCTACCAACAACCAATAAACCTATCACTTATACAATACTCAAATAATCATACTTATTTGGCACTTATCAAAACACGATTTTACTTTTAACTGATTTGAAGACAGATGTCAAATGGAAGATGTCTGAAATGCCAAAATTTTAATGTTTGATCTTAGTAAAAATAGAATTTTTACATTTTACTGCAGTTGTGTTCTTCATATCAACCCTTACAAATAGCTTTTATTTGATCTAAGCACATCTTTAACATTTAGGTAATTCTTCTTTGTCAATATAAATTTGACAGGTCGAAAAACGAAGCCCTTTTCTAAGCAATCCTAAACACACTAGAAACTTTAAATAAAACTTTAAGATTCCTTATATCGGTTAAATAGCAAATAGCAATTCAAATTTCGAAGTCGTTGTTTCTAGAAAAGTACAGAAAAATTCGAACTTGAATTTAAGTGCGTGTAATTAACACACATGTTCTACTAAATTTCAATATAACTGTCAAAGAGCGAAGATGACTGAATGTTGCCCTACATATTTAAATTAATGTCACTGAAAATATATTAACTATTTAATTTTGCAATTTAAATTTTTTCCAGACAATATATTAAATTTTAGTAAAATATTTAAAACTTTTAAATAATATTTTATTATTATATTTTTAATAAAATTTAAAAAATTATAAATTAAATTTTTTGTAATCACTATAATCCATTTTAAAACAAGAATTGTAATAATTATATATATATATTTGGTAATTAATTAATAACATTTATTTCTCTATCTCTTTTCAACCAATATATAATGTAACAAAATTTTATTATCAAATGTTAACAATAATCAGTTTCAGGAATTTTGTGGTTTTAATTGAAATTTTCACAATCTGAATGTGTTAATTAATTTTCTTAAATGTCAAAATGAAATATTTCATGTTATAGAAAGAGATAGAAAATGAAAATAGAAAAGAAGATAAATGATAAATACATTTTTTTTTTATTTGTGTATTTGTAAGCAAAGAATGCAGTATTCTAACGAATATAAAAATTAGTTTAATACAGAGTGTTTTGAAAGTGATATAAAATTGAAGAGGTGTGAAAAGTTTGTATTGTTACAATTTGTAGCATATTTGAAAAAAATTTTAAATTTCATCGAAGAAGTTAGTTCCACCCTTTATGGAGCTACAACTTCTAAAGCTTGAAGAAGCCCTATATTTAAAAAGTTATAACAAGGGTTCTATGAGGTATATTTTCATTCTAAATTTCAAATTTTGGAACAAATTTTTGACGCAAATGTGGGTTTTCATACGGTACTAAAATTAACCGTTATGTAAAACTAAATTTTTGTAAAATGTTTGACCCTTCTCAACGGCTCAAGCTTCCCAACGGCTCAAGCTAAAAAAATGAAATTTGTAGAAAAGTTAGGTTTTAGCTTAAAGTTAGGTTAGGAATTAGTGTGAGTGATTTAAGAAAAAATTTTTGTTGAAGCTCCGAAACGTTTGGGTTGGGATATACCTTTCTTCAAACACCTACAACTTGAATACTTAAAGCTCTAACATCATTTTTCAACTTGTGTCAAGGGTTTTTCCTAATTTTAAAGGTAGACAAGAAAGCGTCTCTTAGTTTTCACCGTTTTTGCTTAGATAACAAAATTCTAAGAAAAATTTCAAATTATGGTGGAAGTCACAATTTAATTCCTAGAATTTGAATATTTTGGCCTGGGAAAGGTGGGGTTAGACCTTAAAAATCATCATAAGTTTGATTAGTAAAAATTTCGTGACCTTCCCCTTTCAAGAGCTCCAATTTATATTTCGCACTTGTTAACAGGTTTTCATCAGTGTATTTGGATTATATTTTAAGTATTGATTTCACTATTACTCATAATTAACAATGAATTGATGGAATAACTAAGTTATAATATAGTTGATATCTTATCAGTGTGGCTTACTTTTGTGATTTATAGAATCTACAAAATTTTCATAAAAATTATAAAAACTTTATCTTTAAAGTCAATATTATTTAAATAATTGACTAAATAAAGTATTAAATCATTTTAATGTGCTTGAAATGCATAATTGCAGACTGGGGACCTATTCCACCAAATTTACAATTGTACAATTTGCAAAAAAAATTTGACAAATTTGTAATTTTTATTTAAATTTACATTGGAACAGCCTTTATAAAAATTGTAAGTTTTAGAATGTCAATTTTTATGAAATAAGCCCCATTTATAACCATTTTAAATGTACTTAGACTTAAATAATGCTATCAAATCCAAATTTCAAATAAGAATTTTTCAAAACTGAGACATCTTGCCAAATTAAATTTATCTAGTATTTTGTACACGTGTCAGTTTATATATATATATATATTAATATAACAATATAATACATACATACATATATGATTATGTAATATGTATATGTGTAAAGGATTATAAAAATAAAATATATATATATATATATACATCTATATACCTTCTTCATCACTTCCAACCATTGAATAACGTTCAAATCCACTTAAATTACGATGTTCGCCTAAACCAAAATCATCTTTAGTCCATTGTAATGAACCAGTTTTTCCAATAACACGACATGGTAATGTTGCTCTTGATCCAACAATTGCGGTTTGATCTTGTGGTTCCATTGCAAAATGTTGTCCAGCATCATTTTGATTATTATTATTAATATTACTAACACTATTACTATTACTAATACCACTTTTATTATCTAATAATGGTTCTCTAGCTGTTTCAACTATTTGAAATAATAATAAAACTATTGGAAAATATGATAATTTGTGGGTAAGACGTCTTCGACGATATTGCCAGATGTTTTTTATTTGATAAGTACTTGTTAGCAACATTTTCTTATTATTATAAATTGTTTTTATGTTATGTTATGTTATGTTGCTATTATTATTATTATTATTGTGTTGTTATGATTATATTTATCTTGTAATTTTATAATAGAATTTTTTTTTTAAAAAAAAAATTTTTAAAACACTTTTTTTTTATACCAAAAAAAATAAAGAGTCCCTTAGAAACAAATAGAAATAAGAAAAGGATTGTATATAAGGGATTACGATAAAATGTTTAAAAGTCTGTTGATGTTCTTGTTGTTGTTGTTGTTGTTTTGATCGTTTTTTGGGTATTGATATGACAATATAATTATCTAGTATTTAAAATGTCAATGATTGTGTTGACATTATTGTGTCTAGAATAACTTGCAAAATGTTGTTAGTTAATATATATACATATATATATGTATATATATATTTTTTATATAAACTTCAGCTTTTATTATTGCGTAGAAATTGAAAATGGTTAAGTTGTTTTTCCATTTATTATTTGTTCAAGTGTTCAAAAAATTAAAAATTTTTTTTTTGTGAACTGCTGTCAGGGTTGTGTAAAAAAATTTTTTCGATTAATTTTTTAAATTTTATTTTTGGAAGATGATTTTTTTTTAAAGTTGTACTTTCCATAAACATTTATTAGCACATATTTATTCAATACAATGAATATTAAATGTAAAAAATATGTAAAAATATTTTGTTAGGGGTGGGTTGATCTTTTTTTTTTATTTTCTCGATTTTTTTTTGTTTTCTCGATTTTTTTAATGCGTATATGAAGTCCAAAAAATTGTTTATGTATGAAGTGATAATAAAAAAAAATGTTTAAAGGAAAAATACAAGATATAAACAATATTGTTGGTGTGTGATATTTTTTTTATCGTTTGTTCGTTCGTTTTTTAACGTTTATTGGTACCAGATGTTATTTTTGGTTTGGCTGGTTGGAATTTCGATTGTTAATGGCTGTATTTTAAAAAATTGATTTCAATTTCGTTTTTAATATTCAATTCCAAATTCCAAAAAATAAAATGTGCGTTTTTTGAATTTTTTTAGTTTAGAAATTGTTGTGTTGTTGTTGTTGTTGCTGTTGAATACCGCTCTTTTAACACTCGTATGGAATAATTTTCTTTAATATTTAATGATGTTGTTGTTGCTGTCGTTTTTGTAGATTTTATTTTTACTTTTATTCAAAAATAAGAACTTTTAGATTTTTTAAAGTGTCTTTTTATCGATGAATATAAAAATTTCTTCATTTTATGTTTCATTTGCTGATTGTTTTGTTTCTTGCAAATATTGTTCGTGTTTTTGTTTTGTTTTTTTTTTTTTAAATTTTGTTGCTGTTGTTGCGTATGTTTTTGTTTTTTTTTTTATTTTATTCTAAATTTGCTGATAATGATGCTGTTGAATCATATCAAATAAACTGTAAATATGCAACGATATGTAATGATGAGTTTTATGATTGAATCCATTGTTGTCAGTCTGAAAGAAAAAATAAAAAAAAAAAAATTAAAGTTAAATATAAATATTAATGTTTGTAATATAATTTAATAATATTTTGAATTTAATTTTGTGTTTTATAGGTGATAAAAATGGTATTTTTTTTTTTTTTTAAGAGATACCTATATTTTAATGTTTAATATTTAACAGTTGCTGATTTGAAAAGTAAATTTCGAATAAAATGTTTTTATTTTTTTATTTAAGAAGTCTTGAGAAGAAAAAATGGCTACTTTTTTTGGAGGTTACTATAAGATTCAAGTTAAATTGAATTTTTGAAACAATTTTATTCACTCCCTCCTCTTGTCTGTCATTTCGATAAAAATTTTGCAATCTATTTTTATCTAATTTTCTGATGTACTAGTGATTAGAAATTTAAACATAGCACACAATTGGATGATCGGATGCCAAAATTAAAAATATGGATAATTTCTCAAAGACAATTGAATTTCTTAATATGGTCTAGGTTTCGTTTTTAAATTAGTACCTTTAGTTACTTAAATATTAAGAGTTCACAATCACACAATCGGGATGTTCAAATTCACAATCAGGATATTATGTATGGATTAGGAGGTAGATGAAGTTATTTCATACATTTTAGTATCAAAATGTGGGTTTAACATATTGTTTCCTCCTTCTTAGCACTTCAAGTGTTCAAAAATTGATTTAAACTAGTTTTGAATAAAAGTGTTCCCACTATACAACTAGCTAAATTTTGACAATTCATAAGTTGATGAATTCAATTTAAATGGTTTATGTTTTTATATTTTTGTATCTCAAATTTTCATAAATCATAAATAACTTCGATCCATCTAAAGAACTAATCGATTATGTACAAAATGTTGAGTAGGTACGTAATATTTTCAGAAGAACTAATTTAAATGAAAAACTAGTTTAGAAATGTCATAATTTTTCTTAAAATATTTTCTTGTTAAAACTTAACTGGCTTTTCTAATTAAACGAGTTTAACTCTACGGCCTTGAACCCACAGCTCCCCCTTTCAACAAAGTTTTAGCTTGAACTCGTATTTCTTTGAACACATGAAATTTAATTTCTAGCTCAGTAAATTTCATTAAATAAAAATTGCAATAGATGAGTTTTCTTACTATTGTTTGAGTAAATTTGTAAATTATTATTAACCATAATAGGATTATATTTTTGGATGATAATGTTGAATTTAATATTCAAATTAAAATCAATTTTAATTAATTATTTATTGATTATATTTAGTTTATTGTCTTATATACCTTTACCACTCAATAAAATATTAAATAAGTTTATTTATTGTTTTGATTTAATTTAATTTTATATTATTTCGAAATATATTAAAATTTTTAATTAAGTATTTTTCTATTAAGAAAATTGACAATAATGAAATTAATTTTAAAATTATTTGGTTCACCATATATTGAATGTAGGTATGGTATAACCAAAAATAAGTAATTAAGGTTAATTGAAGAAATGGATTTTTAATATAAGATTAAGGTTTTTTGGATTATTTTGAATGTAATTAAGTATTATTTTCATGACATTTAAATATAAATTTAATTGATTTCAATAGAGTCTTAAAAATTAATAACGGGTTTTACATTATAAGATTTAAGGGCTATTATTAATTGAAGTGTTATCTATTCTATAACATTATCTTTAGATTATTCACATATATTTATAGTATTACAAATTTTGATTAATTATATGTTAAATAAAATAACTTTTAATTGAATTGAATTATATTATAAATCAAAAAATGGAATATTTTGTTTTTAGGATAAGAAAATTAAATTAATATTTTGAAGAGCATTTTTAAACAAAGGATGAAAAAAAGCAAAGGTTTTTAAAAAACTACATTTTCAAAATTATATAGTGTTTCATATTGAGTTTAGGGTAAAAATATATTTAAAATTAAATGATAATAGTTATATCATCAATTCATAATTAATTATGAATAATAGTTAAATCAATGCTATGCAGTCAAGAAACCTGTAAAAGAGTATCAAAATGTAATGTTGGAATTTCAATGTTTCCTTTAATTACTAGAAATATATGCACTAGTAATTAGGTTACTGATTTATAAACATGGGAAATTTTAAATTTTTTTTAATTCCTAGTAGCCCTTTAATGAGGAAGGTTCTGAAATTTTTAAGACGCAAACTTACGGTGATTCACGAGACTCTTATATATTTCCCAAAAGGTGAAATGTTTAGCTTAAGCTGTTCAGAAAATGTGAGAGGCCAAAAATTTTGCAAAAACTCAGTTTCGTATGGTAACCCTTTACATTCTGTATATTTACCTTTCAAAAATTTTTAAAGCTTATAAAGCAGTCTTCTATTTTTAATTGTTTTAAGATTGAAAATATACCTAACAGAACTCTTGTTATAACAATTTAAATATAGGGCCTTTTCCGAGGTTGGGGGGCTGCAGTTCCTTAACGAATTGGGCTGCAGAAGAAAAATTTCCCATGAAATTAATTTTTTTCCAATATCTACCCGTAGTTAAAATTTCACTGTTTCAAATAGTGTTAGAGTTCTTGTAAACGTACGCACGGACGGACAAACTGAAACTATGTAGGCACATTTTAAATCTTTTGAAAATTTGTTAGACCTTTGACCAATTAGTCTTTGACAATTACCAAAGAAGCATTTATTTTAGGTAAGTCTTAAATTCTATTTTGAAGTACTAAAATTTTTAAAGAGGTCGTCCTTTGTTTCTATAAAAACATAAGGGCTTTATGTTTTCACATGCTTTCGAAAAAACTAAAAAAAAACGAAGAAAGGGTAGTTATAAAGTTAATTATCAGTAAGTTATTAAAGTCGTGGTTCTTAAAAATCCATACAACAGAGGAAATTTAGTTTATCATGATTTAAGCGGCTATGAAATATTCTGGCAGAATTCTAAAAGAGAAACAAGTAAAAGTGATTGGTAGGTAAAAATGTTCAAATATAGGAAATATGAAAAGAAATTTTGGTGCCCGTTAAAATATTGCAATACGTTATCAATAAAAATTGCTAGAATACTTCTCATACTTAAAAATTAGATCTTTCTTTGGTGTTATAAAAATTCTTAGAAAGGCCTAAGAAGAAATCCATAAAAAAAATTTTTGTTGTATAAAATTAATACTGTAAGATCCATTTTATTTTTTATTTAATTTTTCATAAATTTATTATTAAATCAAACATGCAGAATAATCTAAGGATTTTTATTAATAAATGAACCTTAATAAAAATATCTTTTTAATAAAATTTAAAATAAGGTTAAATCTCATTGGAATTATTTTCAAGGTTAAGTATTTTTATTTCACTTCATATGATTTACATAACTTACATAAT
The DNA here is from genome assembly GCA_963082915.1 of Dolichopus griseipennis. Lineage (NCBI taxonomy): Eukaryota > Metazoa > Arthropoda > Insecta > Diptera > Dolichopodidae > Dolichopus > Dolichopus griseipennis. The sequence goes on from OY720441.1 coordinate 352,678,329, forward strand.
CTATTCCATTCATACCATCTTTTTTTTAAATTAAATATTTTATTAAGTTCAAGGATTTTTGATTTAAATTTTGCTTATCTTAATAAATAGTTGTAAAAAAATATTTAATTATCAAAATAATAAGTTTAAAGCTTATATTTATATAGCAATAGTTCATTAGACTCAAAAAGTTTAAAAATATTTTAAAATAACTATCGCTTCAGTTTTTAAAACCAATTTACATTTATATTTGAAAAAATATTTATAACTCCTTTTTTTGGGTTATTCTATATTTAAACTGCATTCAGAAACTATCAATTTCGAACGAAAATGCTTGACGGCGAGTAAACGTTCTTACAAGTCAAGTAAATATACAAGTCTCATATAAAGTCATTAAAGGGATCAAATTTATGGTCTAAAACACTTAAGTTTAAAAAGTTTAATAATTTTAAGTTATATATTTTTTTTTAGCTTATATCTTAATCTTTTTCTTTGGCGTTACAGTCCATGTCGAACTTTAGTCTCCTTAATCCTGGGCAACAGTTATCCAATTTTTCTCTTGGAGCATTGACAGAGCGTCTAACTGGACGGCATCAATCCATCGATTTTTCGGCTCTCTACTGGTCTTAAATTGGTCCTGATCGATAAATGGTCCGATAATTTTACGCAGTATTTTCCTCTCAAAACGGGAATGTAGGTTTTCAGTCGCTTATGTGATCGTTCACGTTTAACTGCCGTAGCACAACACCTAAATCAGGAGGTCAAAAGACATAATTTGAACAAAATTAATAGTTCTAAAGATTTCCTTTTAAATTTCGTAGTATGTTGTTCAAATATTGCAAATAGTTAAGTTACAAAAACTATTGAAAAAAATCAGAAAGTCAATATTTTGCAGCTTTATGTTAATAATAATAATAATCAATAAAATTTAAAAGTGAGGCCACTTATTTGTCCTTTTCAAAAATAAATAGCATGGTCTCTTTATTTTTCTTAATTCAAAATTTACACTTAAAAAACTTTTTAACCAACTCTAAGTATCAATTAACTATCTTTACCCAGCCCTTGTTCACTTTTATCTTCTAACATCTCTTCTTTAAATGAATTTCATTCCATATTTTTTCTACTTATCCATTATTCATTTTCAATTCCACTTTTAAAAATTTATTTCCTATTTTTCTTGTTTTTTTTTTTTTAATTATTTCCTACATATTTCCTACCATTTCTAATTAATACGAATACACTACACTTAAATTCCTTTTTAAATATATTTCAAGCATTCTTTAAAAAAATAATTACAATATCTAATAATTAAGCATACATACATATATATAATAATTATATATATATATACTTTTTTAACACCCTGTACGAAATAGTAGAGAAATAATAGTGAAAATAGATTTTTAATATTTCAAAATAAAATGAGAAAACTATGAAGATTAGATTTTGATGTCAAAGTAACTTGAAGTGTTCGTTAAAAAAAAAAACCAAAAAAAAAAATAAAAACAAAAAAATATTTAAAAGAAAAATGGATAAAAAAATTAAAATTATAATATTTTTTATTTTCCAAAATAAACTTAAGAAAAAAATAATATTAAAAATTATTTTCTCATTTTTCTTTATTTGAAAATTTAGAAAAAAAAACAACAACAAAAACAACAAATTTTTTCATCCTTTAAAATAAAAAATGGAAATCAAAGGAAAAAAAAACAACAAACGAGAATAAATTTAAATATACATATACATAAATATAAATGTACAAACTGAATAAAAAATTAAAAGAAAAACAGTTAGGAAAAAAAAAAAAATAAAAAATTCCGTCTCTGAACACACAAAAAAAAACAAAAAATGAAAATAAGAAAGGGATGAAAAATTCATAAATCCTATTTAAGCCCATCAAGTAAATTATTTTTAAAGCTTTACCTAGACACACACATACACTTACTTGTATAATATAGTTTTGTTGTTTTTTGTTAACTGTTACAATTAATGTACGAAATCCCATTCTTTAGTTATAAGCCTTTACTTGATTAAGTGTATGAATGTATGAAGTTTTAATTAAATTGGAATTCTTGGTTTTTATCAAATAAGATTATTATGTTGTGACTAAATTTTATTGAGGCCTATATGAATATTTTACTCTATTAATTATTTTTTTCAGAGGGTTTACGCCATTAGAAACAGAAGTAACTTAGGTAGAAAAATTTTGATATATAAAAGTTTTAAAGTTTAGTACTTGATATCGTTCAAGGTCTAATATTAATATATTCAAATATCTAAAATTTGACTTGTCTAATATTAATATTTTGACACGTATTACGTAGTTAAGTTTTAAGAGCCCACTCTTATATTTTGTCTATCTTATCAAAGTGCTCTAGTTGAAATCTATTAAATTCATGTATTGATGATTTGTTTAACTGTTATACAATACTACAACAGAGATGCAATGGCTAGTTAAGTTAAGAATATTGTGAAAGTTCAGTTATTTATAAGTTTGTAGTAAATATTGCTTGATATTATAATAGTCCGATGCCTATTGGACATTTGGACTCCTTAAATTTAATACTTTCTCTAAATTTATAATTTTAATATTATTTGCTCTGTTTATAGAATTTAATTGTTTTGCATATTTTTTCACCAAGGATGTGATTTTCAATAATTTTGTTTTTTAATTAAATATCGTATGACCTACGTGGGAATCGAACCCGCCTCCTCTCGGTTAGAAAGTCAAATGTTTACCCTAAAAAATGTTCAATATAATGGATTTAAATGGATCTAATACATTATAAAAACTTATCATTTGAAATGACAAGTAAAGATTAGCACTAATAGGAATTTCCTTTAATGGAATTTTCAAATTTTTAGAAATTTTTAAGAAATTGAAAACATGGAAAATCTATAAAAACCCAAAGAAGAAATAATTATCAGTGTTTGTCAAGAAAAATTAGAAACAATTTTAACTTGGGGTTTTTTTTGCGATTGCGACCCTGATCTTTTCATATCTGAACAATGACGTAGTGTTCACTTTCAAAATGGAAGTGCTCGAGTTCAAACCACGTTAAGTTCATTTCAGAATTTGTATATTCATAATTCTATACAATAACTACAGGCGAGTAATCAAAGGCATAGTGTGAAGAGACTCAGTCGAATAATCAAAGGCTTAGAGTATGTAATGAATACCATTGCAGGATCTAAATTTAAATGACTTCTTGAATGGTCTACAGGTTAGAAAGGGTGGAAAAAAGTGAGTCATTTAAAAGAAAAATAATTAACCTAGTTCCCTCTCGTCTAAATGTTAATTGCAACATGGTCTTTTATCGTAGATGTTTAATTAAATGAAAAAACATTATTGTAATAAAAATAATTGTTAAAATTTCATACTTTTATTGTAACAAAATTATACAATTTACCTTAATAAAGTATAAAGGAAGTCTATTTAATTTCTTTTTAAAATGTGTTGTTTCACTTTCATTTCAATTTTTTTTTTCTTCTACTTTCTATAATTTTCTTTTTTTTTGTAATTCAAAGTAGGTTGAAGATCCTTTAGGAATATATATACCATTTATATATATATATATATATATATATATATATATTTATATATATACATAAATATAACTGTAAATTTCCTGATAATATATGCATTTATATAAATAAATACATAATATATTTTAAAAAACAATATTTGTGTCAGTTTATTTATGTATATGTATGTATATATTTATTTATAATATATACATATATATATATATATATTTATGTATATATATGTAAATTTAAAAGGAAGAATTAAGAATGAAAAAATTTATTTGGAAAAAAAACACGGTTGGCATAAAAAGTGAACATTTCCAGGCTTTTCTTTTAGAAAATGTGAAAGAAAATTATGAATAAAGAAAAAAATAATGCTGAAACGGCGGCATTGGTAAACACTAAATACATGAATTTTTTTTTTTTGGTTTTTACTCGATTGTGAAATTTTTATTTTTTTTTTTTTTAAATATTTTTTTTTGAAGTTTATTTCACTTTTTTAATGAGAAAATCATTTTTTAGTTTGGTATTATGAGTTTTTTTTAGAATGGTATTATAATTTTTAGAACGGTATTATGATATTCGAAGGATATAATTAATTGTTTTGTTAAGATTTTTTTAAGACTTTTTCATGTTATACATCATTTCATAAAGTTGAATTTAATTACCAAATTGTATTGAGTTTAATCCTTCAAGTAATTTACATGATTCCTGCAATATTTTAAGGAAATGAATTATAAATATAAACGTTTTCAGTAATTAAAGTATTAATTGGTATTAGTATATTCAATTTATTTTCAATGAGAACTTTTCTACTTATATTGAAATAATTTGACATTATGGAACCTATAGGAATTATTAACTTCTAGGTTTTGAGCCGTCAATATTATTAACCTCTGAATTAATTTTGTTCAATATTATTTTGTTGAAACTTGTAATAAGTTCAAAACTAATCGATTTGAATAAATTATGTTGAGAAACTATTGTGAATTAAATTTTTATGTTATTGCATACTTTAAGGGAAATTATTCTTTTTTTAATCAAAAATGGTTTTAATTTTTATATGGTTCAAAGAATTTCTAAATAAACTTTATTGAAGATATTTCATTCATATTTTTAAAGTTATAATGTATATATATATATATATATATATATTTATATATATATATATATATACATTATGTTAAAAAGTGTTTTAGGTTGTTAGATATTCGCCAATCAGTTTAAGGTTGATTTTAAGTTATTAATAAAATTTATCAATTGCATAAGAAAGTTGATTTACTTGATTTCCTCAAGCAGATTTTTTTTTAATGGGCAGTTTAGATGACTTAAAAGAGTCTGACCAAGTGTAATAAGAAATCATGATTCGGGATATTAAGCTTTGACAAGTCCATCGTTGAACAAATCACACAGAAAATAGAGTCCATTGGTGAAAAAATCCAGATATGGAAAATAATAGGCAATACTTTGAAAAACTCATCAACTAATATAAGTATGTAATTTTGGATTGGAGACCTCAAAACACTTAAAGAGAAGGCCGTTACACATACTTGCGAAAAGTTTCATAGAATATCGTATTTCCAAACATAAGGTACCAAATTGGCTAAAATGCTTCTTGGTGGACATTACTGAACTTTTAAGCATCTAGTTCGGGTAGCTTCAATTGATCATGCTTTTTCATATTTTATATTATCTTCTATATGAGCATGTTATAAAGAAAATGCTTGAGAAACTAAATTTGAAAATATATTTTTTAAAGTATAGCAAAAAGTTGGTTTAAAAAATCTCATAAACTTTAAAAATAAATTATTCTTTAAAATCATTTTTATAGTTAGTATTTGTTTCTTTTTTTTAAGAAATAAATCTTAATTCCGTTTTTTATAATTCATATTTTAAATCCTATTTATTCTTATTTTATTTTTATTTATTTTTAATCTTTTCTTTCTTTTCTTTTCCTTTAACTCCATCATGAATCCGTTGAATTTAATTTCAAGAAATAAAAAACAGAATGTTTAAAAAAAAAAGAAAATTCGTAGACGCTGCTCTCTATTTACCTCAATATAAGTTTATATTTATTTCCTTTTAACTCCTGTTTCAAAAAAAGGACTTGTACAAAATAAAACGAACATTTCTTTTATATAAAAAAAAACCGTTACTCAACCCAAAGAGGAAAATACAAAAAAAAAACCAAAAAAAAAAAGAAAAATCTTAAAATGACAGTAAACAAAATAAAAATACAAAATTGTGGACTTTTAAAATATTATAAAACATACACAGTGTACTAACCAGTTCAGGGTATTAAGTTGTGTCAATACACGTGTTAGCTACAACAGTAAAATTATACAAAAAAAAAAATAAAGAAAAACATAACAGCAAAAAAAAAAATAAATTAAAAAACCGTTAAAGAAATAAAAAAAACAGAAATTGAATTTAACATTTAGATTTAACCGTTATTTAAAGTGAATCTTTCCTCAAAGGAATTGAAAAATAGTTTTTTTTTTTTTTCTGTGTGTTCGCATAATATAAATGTGCAGTACAGTTATTTTTTTTCTCTTTCTATATATTTTTGTTTCCTTTGAAAGTTGCTTTTTTTGCAAAAATTTGTTTTTATTTTTTACTACCGTTATATTGAAAATTTACAGTTAAAAAATGAAAAAAATTTATGTATATGATTTTGTGCGGTATTTACGGAATAGTGATACGGTTTTAATATTTATTTTCTATATACATATATATATAATATATATACATATATTTTTGAATGATGTTGTTAATGTTGCTGTTGTTGTTGTTGTTGTAGTTTTTTACTTTATATTCTTTCAGTAACGCTTTTGCAACAAGTAAATGAAAATGAAGAGCAGCAACAAAATATAGTGTATATATATGTATGCAAACATTGTAAAGGATGCAAAAAAAAAAATGCAGACTTACAAAAACTAAAAATTGAAATATAACAAAAAAAAAACCCCCATCAACATGTAATCAACAGCACAGCAGCAGCGTAATAGAAAACTAACAAATAAAAAATTAAACGAAAAAAAAAGTGAAACTAAAAACAACATTAAAGATGGCGTAAAGTAAAAATTCAATAAGTTTAAGAAATCGTATTAAAAGAATTTAAGATTACAAAAAAAAAAAGAAAATGTTAATGTGATGTGTTCTTGCATTTTGTGGCATTTTAAAGAATGAAAATCTAGGAAAATTAAGAAAAGTAATGCATGTTAAGAAAAATTGTTGAATATTATTGTGTTGAAACAGTTTTAAAAGTTCAAAAGAAAGCTGATTTGATTGAAAATGTCTTGTGAAAACAATTGTGAATTAAATTTATAAATTATTGCATACTTTTAGGGAGGGTTGAAAGTTTTTTTTTTTTGATTAAAACTGAATTGAATTTTTAATATGATTTAAAGTTTTTCTTGAAAAATTTTAAACAATTATAAATTGATTTTTAAAATCAATACGTGTCTATAGGGAAGTATTGCATACTTTTAGGGATATAGGTATGATTTAAAAAAATTTCTTGATGAGCTGTAAATAAATTTATTTTAATAATCGTTTCGCGTCTATTATGGGTTAAAAAGTTGAATAAGCTGTTAGAAATTTCGCATAGGCTTAAATCTGTAGTAAAATTTTAGAACTACATATGAAAGTTTTTTTAACATCAATTGATTTGATTGAAATGTCTTGTGAAAACTATTATTGAATTAAATTTTTCAATTATTGCATACTTTTAGGAAGCTTAAGAGTGTTTTTCATTAAAAAATTGTTTTAAGTTTTACATGATATAAAGAATTTCTTAATAAATTTCAAACATGTTATTATGTTTACAATCGTTGTAGATCTGTTACATGTTAAAAAAGTGAATATTTTCCTTGATTTTAGCCATAAGCTTAAATCTATAGTAAAATTTTAGAACTACACTTTGAAAGTTTATTAAAATAAACTGATTTAATTAAACTGTCTTTTAAAAACTATTGTGAATTAAACTTTCAAAATATTGCATACTTTTAGGGAGGTTCAAAATTATTTTTTGATTAAAAATGATTTGAATTTCTGACAACTCAAAGAATCTCATATAGACTTTCAACAAATCATTATTAATTGATTTTTACAATCCTTGCCCATAATAGATCCATGGGTTAACCTATTATAGATCCATGGCTTAAAAAGTTACTTGTAAGCTATTACATGTAAATTTATAGGTTTAAATCTGTGGTTAAATTTTTAAACAATCATTTTAAGAGTAATTGGGACAATTAAATTAAATCTTTTTTTGGTAGAAATAAATTCTAAAACTTCGTAACCAAAAACCTGCTTTACTTTGTTTTTGTCACGAGGTTTTTGATTATTCTGTTGGCACAATTTTTTTTCTGAGACTACAACAATTTCTGTTTTTAAATAATTTTATAATTAATTAGCTCTAACATTTTTTTATACTATCCCATTTTAGACTGAATTTCATTGATTCCGACTATATGACGTTTAAAACTTAATTAATATAATTAAATTAAGTTATTATTATATATATAAACATTTATTACATTACTCATAATATATATATATATATATTTATTATTTATAATTTAATATTTTAATTATTTTTAATAAAAGTTATATGGATTAAAATAAAATTTAATTAAAATAATTAAAAAAGTTAATAAAAGAGTATTTTAATTCAATTTTTTTAAAAATATATTATAAAGTTTTTTCTTTTGTATTTTTAAATTAAATTTCAAAACTCTTTTTTTTTAACCCAATGTCAAGTAAAGTTTTTTAATTCTATTGTTCAAATAAAATTCATAATCTATATATATATATATATAGATATAGTATACATGTAGTATATATATATGTATATATATAACTTTATTACTATTAATATTAACTGCGCAAATAATGCATTTATATACATATTTATATACATATTTATATATACAATATACACATATATACTAAAAAGAGAATAACATATGAATGTCTTTAAACTTGCAACAACCTAAATTTTAAATTCCCAAAAGACCTGAAGGGCTAAAAAGTACCCATAAACAAAAATTCATTAAAAAAAAAAAATTTCTTTACCACACCAAAGGATTTTTTAAAAAAAGAAAAAAAAAATTTTTTTATTTTAAAAAAGTAAATAATAATGCACTTTAAATACTATACCTATTTTTTCTTTATTGTCTCATCTCTATACAAAGAATCTGTTACTGATATCTAAAACAGGCGCCAAAATATCAAAAAAAAAATTACTAAAACGTTAAAGGGAGCTTACATATATATAATAGTTCTTTTCAATTAAACTAGAGTGCATCTGATGTGCCAGATCTGATATCTTTTTGCATATGCAATCTATTATTGAATACATATATATATAATATATTATATATTATATTTCCAAATAATATATATTTATATATAAGATATAAATTTTCATACAAATGTTTCTATAAAATAAATAGACTCATTCAAAAGACTGACCATTTGTTCTAGTTTTAAGGTTGTGTTGTACTGCATTGCACAATACTATATGGGTGTAAAATTTTTCTTATAACAGTTAGTTCCATTTTGTGTTTATTGCGAAGGATCTTTCTTTGATAGAATACACCTTAAGCATTAAGTATACGATAAATTTGGAGTTGTCTGTTGTCTGAAAGTCACTCACAAGTTAGGTCTGCAGTTGTGTAAATGAGTAGATAATTCCAAGAAAACGGATAGAAACGAGAGTTTTAAAAAATTAGTCACGCTTTCTTTTCAGTACTTATTGAATCCTATTACCCTTCACAATTCCAATTCTATTCAATTCTATGTTAAATGAAAAAATGTAAATCAAATCACATCTTCAATAAAGCTTCCATATTTTTTATTTTTTCATCGAAAGAATTTTTAGGAATTTCTTTCACCGGGGGTTGCAATATAAGAAAGTGTCTGAACTTTAATCCTAGTGTCTTTTGTTTACTATTAAAATTAGGCTTAAAAACAAAACATCAATTTCAATTTGTATTTATTTTTGATCTAACAAAACCCCATAAGGATTCTTGATAGAGATTTTTGGTTAACACAGTTCAAACGGTTCCGTTCGTTTAACATGCTTCCATATCCTAAAGACAAGCTTCAAAATAAAACTTTCAATCTGAATATTGGAAAATGTGGTAATAGTTTTGTTGAATCCATTGGTAATCAATTTATACCAATTTAGTTGAGATTTATAGTCAAATTGAATTTGCTGTATAATCAATCTTGTAAAAGCATTGAAGGAAGCTTAAATCTACATTTAACGCAATAATTATCATATTTATATAAAGTGGGGATTCTCACTATGGTATTGCTTGTACTTATTAACAACGTCAGTAACAACAGAATTACAAAACTCCTTTTGGATGAAGGTATTAATATATATTACAGTTACAAAGCTTTTAAAATTCGAACGATTTTCGCATTCAAATTAAAATTTTTATTTATACGTAAGTAAATCAGCCGCGACCAATTTTATGACAGAATAAGCCGATATGATATTATATTTGATTAAATGATGATCAGTATACTATTTATAGTATACAGTGTTCGTTGATACGTATATCTGTATTAAATCTCTAGAATTAAAGTTTTTCAATTGAAGCCACTTCATTTTAGCCATAACTGTCCTATATAAAATTTGTATAGATATTGACAGGTGATAAATGTCAAACTTTGGAATTTTTAATATCTATTCAAAGTGACACTGGTCACTTCAGCACTTTACATCAACCTATAATACATTTTCACATTCAACAATATACAAAACTTAAAAAATGTAACCATTTTATCATTATAGGTATTGACAGGTGATAAATGTCAGAATTTGAAAATGTCAATATCTATTCAAAGTGACACTGGTCACTTCAATACTTCACATTTTTTATACCTTTTTACATTCATAAATATACCAAAACTTAAAAAGGTTACAGGTAATCATAAAAATGAAAAACTTTTTTATAAAACTCATATATATATATATATATATATATATACAAAATTTCACACACTTTCTGCATAACTGCAGAATTCAATGTTTTACAACACACAAAAATTTAAAAAAAAAAAAAAAACTCCTCTTGAAATGACAACACTTTAATTTCTTCTCTTGCCTATTTTCTCTTCTTTTTTTTTTTGTTGTCAGTCACCTTCTCTACTTTATTTCATCTTTGGGAGTTGATGCATCATTTTTGATCAAAGTAAAAATAAAAACGAAAAACACAAAGTGAAGATGGTGTAAGTGCAGTTAAAAAATGTGTATATAATATATATGTATATAATCTTCCGTTTGACACACATATGTATCACCACTGTGTTATAGGTTTAATCGTATCGCCTCAACAATAAAAACACAAAAAAAAAAATGGATTAAAAAAAAAACACAGAACTAACTGTAAAATTATTGAAACGGTTTTTCTTTTCTTTTTTTTTTGAATAATAAAAAGAATATGTCAAAAGGTAAATTTGTAATTGTGTATGTGAATATTTAAGAATGTACACAAGAGTGTATGTGCAATGTTATATGCAAAAGAGGTACTCTTGTGTGCTTGACATGTTAAGTAATGAAAATTTTTTGTTGTTTTTTTTTTTTATAATTTTGATAAAAAAATAGAAGGGATAATAGACAAAAAAAACAACAACAACAAAAAAAAACATTAGAGAAGTGAAAGAAAAAATAAAAAAAAAAAACTGATTCAATGTTTCAGAACAGTTTGTCTGAACAAAAGAAAAATTCATTTTCAAAGGAAATACAGTTAAAGAGAAAATGAATGAATGTTGTGTTGTTGTTGTTTTTGTGTGTTTTTTTAATCTTTTGGGAATCCTTAAAAAAATAAATAACAAAAAAAAACAACAAAGTTTTAAGTGTGGGGTATTTTTTTTTTGTTCTTTTTTTTATTTTGCTGTTTTTCTTATGAAAAACCTGCATACATTTTCCTAATTGATTAATTGCAATTTTCTTTTGAAATAAAAAAAAAGAGGGTGGAAAAAAATTAATATACGCAATTAGGAAATAATAAAAAAAGACACATAAGGAAAATTGAAGAATATAATTATGTATGAATAAATACGTGTATGTGGAAATTTTAAATAAATTGGATTGGTTATAATTATCATAATATGAAATATGCTAATTAAATTAAATTAATTTTGTATAAAATATGTTAATTAATTTAAATTTGCTTTTTTTTTGGAAGTACTTAGAGCAGAGTTTGCTTTTGTGTGTGTAATACAGATCTGTCACAAACTGTTTGTATTAAATATATATCATGCAAGTAAAAATAAAAAAATTTTATAGATTTGCATATGTATGCAAGGATGGAATTCAAAAGATTTGGTTATGTATGAAAATAAGCAGCTGTCAAACTTAGCTAAGGGCAGGATTAAGAATATCCGAAGTATGTGTGAACTAAACTTAATTCTCTACAAGAATGGTGCTTCTCTAATAACTTAGAACTAAACATTGAAAAATGCTAGGTTATAAGTTTTACACGTAAGAGATCTACTATTTTTTTTGTTTATAATATAATTAATGTAAACCTTGAAAAGGTTAAAATTATTACCGATTTAAGGATTTTGTTGGATAATAAACTGAACTTCCATCTTCATTATGAGTATATGATTTCAAGGGCAAACAAAATGCTTGGTTTTATAAAAAGAAGAGCTAAAGAATTTAGCAATATTGATGTAACTAAAGGTCTTTATTGTTCCTTAGTACGATCTGTTCTTGAATATGGTAATATTGAGTTGGATCCCGCATTTCAAATACATTCTGATAGAATTGAATCCGTACAAAAGCAACTTTTTGTCTTATTTGCTTTGAGAAATCAATATAATCCTAGATATTATTCAATTTTGCCAAGATTTAATTCATTAAATATCTTAACTTTATCCTCAGGCAGGCAAATTGTTTTTTCCTGCTTAACTTTTGGCGTCTTAAGAAAAAACATTGACGTTGAGTTTTTATTAGACAATTTTAAAATAAAAAATGGGGGGAAAATTATGAGAAGCACTAAATATTTAGTTGAAAATACTCATAGAACATAAAATATGGAAAAAATTAACCAATAAACAGATACTGCATTATATTCAATAAACGCAGTCATCTTTTTTCAACACCAATTTCTAGATACACTTTTAAACATAAATTAAAATTAAAATTTCTTAATAACTTAAGACAATAATTTTAACCTTCAGTATATTATATTACACTTCAAGTTCACGTAATTTTATAATTTAGTTACTTTTTTATCTTAATAAATTGAATTTTAACTGTGTTTTTGCTATGTATGCATTTTCTACAATTAACAAACAAATAAATAAACTTTTGATTTTAATGTATTTAAAATTTTTGCTATATAATTAAATTTCATGTTAATTCTAATTTTTAGCTATAAGAATTTTTTTGTAAAAACCTTGTTTTGATCATTAATTCATTAATTTTAAAATTTTGATCATTAATAACGGTTTCTTTTATGCAAGAATTACAGTTATTTTATAAAATCAGTGAAAATATAAATATTATTCAAATTTAAAACCTGGTAAATATTTAACTACAATAGATTATAGAAAATTGGAATATTATTATAAAAACCCATAACTTAGATACCTACACTATAACAAATCTACTTTAATGTACAGGGGCGTATAGAATATCTTCTTACTTCTATTAAAAGTTAACAAAATTAATCTGACGGGAGTTATTTCATGAACCGTTAGAAAAAAACTCTCTTCTCCTTCTCAACAAAAACTCCACTTATCCGTTTAATTTTGCTATTACCTCGCCTCCTTCCTCTCCTCACCTTCTTTCTGAATTTTGAATTTCCAGACATCCTTTACAACAGTATATCAATAAAATATCAGCAATGATAACTTTTAAATGTTCCTTAAACCCACAACTACAATTAGGTGCACTCGTTATCACAATTCCAAGCAATTACTTAACTTATTTCCAAATCCAACCACAAAAAGTTATTCAAAATAATTCAATTACATATTAGAATACAAAAAATTAAAATATATTTTTTCAGTATATAATTTAAAAATTATTAAAATAATAACATAAAATTATCAATTTTTTTCATATTACATATATAAATTTTAAAAACTTACATTTAAAAATAAAAAAAAATTATCAAACTCCATGTAATTTATTTTCTATTTTATATTCTTTTCAAGAAAATTTAAATTCTTTTCCAAATTAACACTTTTCAAAATTTACTTAATTTTCAAATTAAAGTTATTTAAAAAAAGATTTACACAAAAATACAAAAAAAAAAAAAAAAAACTATATAAAAAACCACAAATTTTTTAAAAATTCCCACAGAAAATATAAAATTTTATAATTTTCAAATTGTCTATATTAATTTTCTATCTGTTAAATCCCTTTATATGTAAAAATAAGTTAAAAGATATAAAATCTATATACTATATATATACATGTAGTTATGTATATTTAATGTATTTATGTAAAATATCTTCATCTATAAATTATCTCATAATTATTTAACTATCTAATATATACATATATATATACATATATATTTATCTCTTATACTAGAATATATTATATATAATTCTATCTTTTATACTTTTGTGTGTGTGTGTGTAAGAAACCGTAAATACTCCACAAAATATCAAAATTAAGTCTACAAAATATCAAAAAGTTGCATTAAAAATTTATTTCTTATATTTTTTATTTGTTGTTTTCTTTTTTTTTTTTTCTTTTTTTTTACTGTTATTTCAATAAATCACTTCTTAAAATATACATATACATATATATATAAAAACCATATGTCTTCCAATTCTTCTAATAAATTTATTTTCAATCTCAAAAATTTCTTCAATCTCATTTCTATGTTTTGTTTTTTTTTTGTTTTTTTTTTTTTTACTCCATCCTAATATCTCACATACGTGTATACTATTTAACCCTTTTCTTACGTATGTTCTAAAATACATTCACATACAATCACACACCTTTTTTGTTTTTTAATTTTGAGTAAAAAAAAAAAAATTGAAATACCTTGATTACATTGCAAAAACTTTATCAAAAACCTTATTCCAAAAAAAATCAAAAAAAAAAAAACAAGAAAAACAAGAAAATCATAAAGCAAAAAAAAAAACAAAAAAACAAACATATACAAACTGATTCTTAAATCTAAATTTAAATATCTAAATTCAAAAAAAAAATTTTTTTTGTGGAAACAAATCACAAAATTTAACTCCACAGTATTATTTTATAATGTATATATATATATATATATATCATTCCAATCATATTCTATATATACACTATCTTACGCTTTAGGGCTTCTTCATTCAGGACGAAATAAAAAAAAAAAAAAAAATAAAACAAAAAAAACAAAAATTCTAAAATTTATTCCTTCATGACTTGAATTAAAATGACATCTGTACCAAATTCGAAAATTTCAAATTTTTTTTTAATACACATGTACGTGTATGTATACCCTAATATATGTTTATGTCATAATATATTACTGGGGTATAATATGTCTATCTCTATCTAAAGTTAGAATAATATAGAATAGAATAGATAGATGGATGAATGCCTTTCAAAGTAACTCTTTTTTACTTTAGACTATGTATATGTATATATATTAATTTAAATATATGTATGTATATACAATATATATATATATATTTTAAATACTAATTTTAAATTCATTTCTGGTAATCTTTTAACTGTTTTCATCTCGATCTATTCATCTATCTTTTGAATGAAATTTAAATATATGTATTATGTATTCGTATATATATATATATATATATATATATATATATATATTATAACATAAGATAAATGTGATTTAAATACTATATTTATTCTCATACTAAATATTACATGATTTTTTTTTGTGAATCTTTTAAAAAATTGTTTTTTTTTTATGACCGAAAATTTTATAATCAGAAATTCATTAACACTAAATACACATAGTGTTTGTAAATATATATACATATATATATATATATATATATATATATATATATATATATATACGCATATATTTTATATATAGTAACATAAAATATATGTATTTTGATATTTTCCAAAAAATTAACCTACATGTATTCATACATATGTATGTCATATTCAAATTTATTCTCGAAAATAATTGTAACACATAGAATATTTGGAGTAATGATAGAATAAATATCTATATACAGGGTGGTCCAGACCATTCGTATCAGTTTTTTAAGCAAGGACGGAGTAGTTATTTAAAAATATAAAAAAAATTTTATTAACTAAGTTGAGGGTGCTCTATCGTATTGGAGATATTTTAAACTAAAAAGACAGGAAATAAGTTTTTTTAGACCGGAAGTGTTCCGAAATCAAGATTCTAAGGGTTTTAATTTGTTTTATTTGAAAGATTAGATTTGTTTTATTTTTATTAATTTTAAAGAGAAATAGTTAGAAAACAAAAAAAAAAAAATTATTACGATAAAATTTTTTAATTTTTTGACGTATAATCCGAATTTGCGTCGAAAAGTACCAGTTCCCATATGAAAACCTCGATTTCGGGGCACTTCCAATCTAAAAAACTTATTTCCGGTCAATTTCGGAAGTTTAAAATATCTCCAATCGATAGAGCACCCTCAACTTAGTTACTAAAATTTTTTTTAATTTTTTAAAATAACTACTTCTTCCTTGCTGAAAAAAACTGATACGCATGGTCTGGACCACCCTGTATATTGAACAATAAAATATGGATAGAAAGAGAGAAAAAATGAGATAGAAATAAGGATAATAATTTTATTTGGTGTTTTATGATATTTTACAGCAAATTTTAAAAAAAAAAATTTCGAAATCAAAAAAAATGAGGAGCTTCTTCAATTGTTACAGAATATTAAAGTATAGCATAAATAGTGGGACAAACGGATGTGGAGAGGAGAGAATGGGGAGGATTTGAAATGAAGTTTTTTTTTTATTTTTGTTTTGGAAAAATATGAACACATCATGACAGATTTTACTAATTTTATATCTTTTGCTTTCCCCCACTTCTGTTTTTTTTTATTCATGCATGAAATGTTAGAAAAGAAAGTTACATTTTACTTTTTATAACTGATTCACGCTATTCAATTTTTTTTTATTTTTGTTTTTTTTTTTATTTTATTGTTTTGTAAAACATTGCGCATACAAATTATTTTTGTATGTTACATATATATATATATTTATACATGCATATATATATATTTTAAATCGTCCTTTTGTTTTTTTTTTTCAATGTTGTAATAATAAATTCATAAATGGTTTTTTTTTATGTGTACGCGATAGATGCGAGAATATTGCAGATGCTGAATATTGTTACTATATATATGTATACAATATAATAGAATGATAATGATAATGATATAAAATGATTATGATGATGATGATGATGTTATTGTTGATAACAATCATAATAATAGTTATGTTGATTTTATGATTCTATTTTTCTATATATATATATATATAAATATGTGTATTTTTTAACTTTTCAATGATGTTTTTAATAATGATAGTTAATATGTCATACAATATATCATAAAATGGTTAATTTTTGTAATATATTTGTTTTAGTATAAGTTATATTTCTCGCATGCGATATTTTTATAGCTATTAAAATTATTACTATATTTTGCAGTATGAATAGAAGATTTTTTTTGAAAATTTAGAAAACGTTTGATAGTTTTTTTTTTGTTTTTTTGGTATAAAGAGTTGTGTTGTGTTTTGTTGTGTGGTTGTTGTTGTTTTTTTTATTTTTGTAAATTGCGATTGGGTTTTTTTTGTATTTCGATATATAATTTGTATATGAATATAAATATGTTTGTGGGTTGTGGTATTAATGATGAGGTTTAATGGGTTGTTGCTAGTTTTTTATTTCATTTATAATTTCGTTATAAGTATGTGTGGCAACTAATGGTTTAATATTAGAATGTATTAATTATTAGTTATTTTATTACTGTATATATATATATATATATAAATAGTAATTATAAAATTATTATTAATGGGTTGACAGTTTAATGATTTGATGATAGATGGAAGGGTTTGTTATTGTTTAAATTTTTAAATAAAGGAAAATTTTCAAAAGGAGTTGGAATTGTCTTATGGAAAAGGGTTGAGGTGGTGGATCTTGGGCAGAAGATATCAAAAATGTTTTTAAAAAAATGTTTTTGGATTAAAACAGTTTAAGGATGGCTAAATCCTATGATTTGTGATGATAATCAAAGGTTTGGAAAGAAAGTTAAAAGCAGAGTTTTTTTATGGAGTTGAAGGGTTTCTATAGTCTCCTTAATTAGTTAATACATAAAATTTTTATTGTACCTACTAATCATATATTGGTTTGCTGAAGTATTCAAGAGTAGCTGCAGTCTGTAAATCTATAGGGTATTTTGCACTAACACTTATCATTATTTAAGAAATCCAATAATCATTTTTTTTGATAAATTCTTGTTGCATCAAAACCATATTTGACATCAGCGCAATGTTTAATTTGATTAGAGAAGCACTCAGTCATCAACAAATGATTATTTGATTAGTGAGAGATAGTGCTATAGAGGCCCAGCTCTGGGAATGCTTTTGATCCCAAAAATAGCTTTTTAAGTGCTTATTTTTCAATAGTGAGCCCTCTTATTAAAGAACAGTTCTCATATACAAATGATTTTCTAAACGAAGAATTGAATAAGTTATGTAACCGGAGTAAGTAAAATATTTCAACCCTTCTGTCAAATCAATACTCCAGAACAGTAGCGGCGAATAAACATGATAAACTCAGATAACATTAACAAAATACGGATTCATTAAAATAAGGATTTTAGAATAATCTGTAGAGTCTTCTGGTCGAGAACAATCAGAAGCATAAGAATTATGGAGTATTGCCATTCATAATATTGCAATAACGACTACGGAAGAAGCGAGTGAAAGTGAATAAGTTATGTATTAAAAAAGCAGACTGTGACATATTGAAACAGTGACATGAGTGAAACTCACAAGGAAAAAGTAGCATAAATATCCCACAAAATACAAGACGAATGTCAGCAACAAAAAAAAATTGTCTCAGCAGGTTAGAAATCAAAGGTTTCAAAATGGAATAGGATATAGGAATCAATTTGTTGCCAAAGATAATTTAAAATCAAGATTTACTGCAATATAGAATAACATAAATAAATTCTGTAGAACCGCTTTGTTCCCAGAAGGAATAATAAAGGAAAAAGAAAAAAAGTAAGTGAAGTTCAATATAGGAATTGTAGGCTGATTTTTCGAATTAAAATAAAATAGTTTGGTAAATTGTATTATACAAACTTTATTGAGGAATTAAGTTTGTAATATTACTACTTAAAGGAAACTGTATTTGTGGCATAGGATCAGAGTTAATCAGTATATGATACAAATCAGTATATGACTGTTATATTTGACTCTAACGATTAAAAAGAGGATTAACAAGTTGGATTTTCTTCAAAATTTCACTTAAAACGAAGACTAATTCTCGTCTTTTAAATTTTCGCAACGTTCAAGAATCAACTTCATAAATTGAATTTAGATAAATGATCAGTGGTGCTTGGAAATGCCTTATTTCATTCATCGCTTAACAACTTTTGTAATAACTTTATTGAACTAATCTAGAATCTGAAAGCAATAAGAGTATTCAAATTATAACTGTAATTCCTCAACCTTGTTAAACGGCGAATGACCATTAAACAAATTTAAGTAACCAAAGAAATCATAAAAGTTATGTCTTTCGAAGTTTACTATTTTTTTTTTTAGAAATAAATTGCCTTTTATAAATCAAAGTATGCTAAGTAAAAACAGTTCGAAGAATTTGTTTGAACGAATTATTTCCGGTTTTTACATACATACGAGTATAAATAAATTTATTTTCAATATAACATAGAATTGAAATAAAATCTATCATCATTAATATCCGATATATTTAGAATACCAATGATGATGATACATTACTATATGATGAGGAATTGAAAATTGTGCTTAAATTCCATTACTATTTTATTACATATTCTGCTTGCTTTTTTTTTTAAATTCAATTTTAATTTTTACTTTGCACTCAACATAAAACAAGTTTTAAAAAATCAACAATTTATACAATATTGTCTCCATGATACCAAAGGAATTTTAATAGTTTTTCAGTAGAAATAAAAAAAAAAACTGAAGACGATAGGAAATATATAAGAAATATCACAAATATCACAGTATGTAACAAATTTTTGCATTTTTCATCATCAACTCGGAGAAATGTTTTTTATTTATTTTATTCTATAGTTTTGTAATTCTAATTTATATTCTAACAATTGTTATAACTTATAAATATTCGTATATGTTAGACAAGGATAGAGAAGTAGAGACAACTAAGTACAAGTTGAAAAATTGTTGCAGTGATACTGTTAGATTTGTATACATATGTCTCCAAACTATTTATATTGCATGCATTCTTCTATCATGTAATTTCTAATTTGTTTTTGTCTTTTTTTCTTTCTTCTATGTCTGAGATTAGCGTATCTTACCTATACCTACACTTACATTTTTTTAATTTTATCGATTGTAAGTTGGTGTATTTGGTATGTGATTAGAAAACCAAATATGGTATAATAATGATTTTTTATATATAAGTATATAATAAAATTCATTTCTTTAGAATTTCATGGTACAAATTCATTCTAACATTGGGAAGGATTTACTCTGTTCTTCCGGTCGTCCGTCCGTTTACAAAATTTTTACACCATTTGAAAAAAATAAACGAAATTTCAATTCCAAATATTTAGATAATAGCAGAAAAAAATTAATTTCATTGAAGAATTTATTTTTGTAGCCTCACCCCACTCCTCGCAGAGCTACATCCTTCTAAAGTTTTGAAAAGCCCAATATTTTAGCTGTTAATGCAAGAAGCTCTATAAGGTATATTTTCAATGTAGAAACGGTAACAGCTACTCTTATAATCTTTAAATTAATATAAAATAAATATAATAGGGTTGCCATACGGTACTTTTTATTAAATTTTTGCAGAAATTTTGAGGCTTCATATCTTCGGAACGGCTTAAGCTAGAAACTTGAAATTTTGGGAAAATCTTTAAGATCTTTAGAAATTAGCATGACTTGTTTTAAAATTTTTGTGACACAGGGTCGTCTTTATCAAAGTAAGCGTTAGAAGGTGTATGAGGTCGAAAATTTAAAATTTTGATATTTTTAAAAACATTTTGAAAAGGTGTTCAACGTAAAGCTTAAATAATAATATCAATATATGTCGAAGATTTTTTTACGACGATTATCAATGCAATTGAAGCGCGCCACTTTAATCTTAAAATTGAATTCAGATTTTGTATAGCGCTTTTTAAAAAACCCTTGGCTCTCTTCATCACTTGTTTTTTTATATTGCAAAATAAAATTGTAGACGACGATGATTTAAAATTACGCGACATAATATTAGATTTGTCTGAATGATTTCTATACATATATATTATAATAAAAAGTTATGTGGCGCGTTTTTTTTTTTTAAAAAGAATTTTCATACAAGGTTTGAGTGTGTTTAAAACCAACAATCGTTTGTTGGTTTTTTTTTATTTTGTGTGTTTTTTTTTTTTTTTATTTTTTTAAATTGTTGTAAAAATGTTGACATGTGTTCTGAATTATAAATGAATTTTTGCACAAAATCTACATATTATTGTTTTGAATTTTGTTTTATTTTACAAAACAGAAACCCATTCCCCAACATTTTTATGTACACCTTCATTCACAATGTAGCTGTACTCCAATCTCCAAATGTATATATTTTATTTTATTCTATTTTATTATGTTATGCTAGACAGTAGCAATTGTAAAAATGGGTAGAAAGTATAGAAATTCTATATATACGTGTCAAATCAAGTTTAAATTGCAATGAATTGGTTTCTAGGTTCTGGTCTCCTGAATTGAAAATCTTTTTATTATCCCGTAGAATTGTAGTGATTTAAAGTAATAATAATATATAGTATATGTTTATGTATAATAATCATTCCAGATTAGATGAAACGTTTTAGAGAGACTAAAGGAAAAAAAAAAAACAGAATTTACAGACGCGATTTAATTTTAAAATTCTTGAATTCCATGTTGGAAAGAGGATTTCAAGATAGTGGTAGAATACCAGTTTTATATGTATTGTGAAGACAACTCAAGCTACTATACTCATATATGTATACAGAGGTTAATATTGTGGAGATGGTGGAAAAAGGTATACTGGCGCAGCTTCCTTTTTCTTCCCCCGATTCTTTAAATGATTTAATATGCAGTAGTAACGAAATAAAAATAGAAAAAAAAAACAACAATGTTCTACAGTAAATTACATTTTTATACTGAGGTCTTGGGTATTACTGTTTTATTGTTTTTCTTTCCTATTATTGTTGCTTTTTTTTTTTGATTAAATTAAAATTTATAACTTAAAGTAAAAACCATGGCCAGAATAACAATGAATGACGGTGTGGAATTCTAATTTGGAAAAATGAAAAACAAAAAAAAAATTTAAAGAGAAATAAAAAAAAAAAAAATTCACAAGAAAAATAATAAAAATGGAAACCGTGAATGAAGATACCAAAAATGCAACAAATTAACTGAGAGGAACGTTGAAAGAAGTAATTATTTTTTGTTAAGACGTTCGTAAATGCACTTGAAGTCTACTAGAATTTTTGTGATTCTTCACCAACTATGATCACTGCTATTGAGCTGCGCCAGTTAAGTCTTCAAAAGGACCTCTTCTTAAGATATGGAACGAAGAAAAATACCCTATTTTCTAAGACGTTGAGATGGGATGTTGCAAAAAGTGATAGTTTGCTGGGAAAACGTCTGTGGATGCACTTCAAAATTATTTGTCTTTTTTTGATACTTTTTTTAAAATTATCATAACCACTGAAGCGCGCCAATTAAATCTTCCAAAGGAACTCATCTTAAGATATGGAACGAAAAAAGGACCAAATTTCCTAAGATGTTAGGACCTTGTAAAAAGTGATTGATTGTTGTGAAGACTTTAATAGATGTACTTCAAGATAACTTGATTTATTATGATTGTTCACCAACAATGATCAATGCTATTGCGGTGCGCCAATTAAATCTTAAAAAGGAACTTATCGTAAGAAGAACTTATCGGAAAGAGGGGATTCGATTGCCGAAATAGAATTTTCTATTTAATTTTCCCTCGATTCTTCAAATTGCACTTAAATCTCTGAAGGCAATATATACAACTACAAAATACTTAAAGTATAACAATTGTGTAAGGACGGACAAATAAAACAAATGAATGAATTTTTTTTTCCATTTAAATTTAAAATTTTTTGTATTTAAATAACTTCCAGGCATGAGTTAAAAAATTGGAGGCAATTTAAAGTCCCAAAAATATAAACATACATTTAATATATTCAAAAAAACAAAAAAAAAATCCCAAAACCAGGCTGTTTTCAAAATTTGGTGACAATAATTACAATACAGAATGTTTATTTTTCAAATACAAACAAATTATTGAAAAGCCCCAAAACGTTCTTGCAATAATTAATATTGAACCGAAAAAAAAAAGAAGTTAAAAAAACATATTACACAATTAAAAAGTGTTTAGGCAACAAAGAAGAAGCAATTTACTCATTCATGCATCTACCCACTTTGTAAGTAATGAAGGCTCCAGAATTTAAAAAAAAAGTTGCCCTTGAACTCGTAACTGAAAAAAAAACCAATTTTATATGTTAACATTTCCTTAAAATATTTAAACTAATTATCGAAAATTATTTTTGATAAGTTTTTGGGGGGCGGATGTGTTGTCGTCTGTTATTGATCCTCTCTCTATGCTTCTCAAAAACCCAAAAAAAAATTTTAATTAAATTTTATATTCTTTAATACTAGCTGTTGTTACTTAATTAGAGGCGTCAAAAAAAAAAAGCTAATTTATAGAATATTTTGTTATGTTCATTGGTTTTTTGGACCTTGAAAATTAAAAAAAGAAAAAAAAAAAAAATGTATAATTATTTTTGGTAAAGTGATAAGTATTAGTTAATATAAGAGGCGTTTTGTTTTTTTTTTTTTTATTATTAAGATTTATTTCCTTAAATTAATTTGTGGTTCGGTTCAGTTTTTGTTTTTCAATTTTATTTTTAGTGGGAGGATTAATTAATTGATCTATTTTTTGAAATGGTAAAGTCTTTAATATACTTGGACCGATACATTGGGTGATATGGTGATATAATTGTATTGGTTAATGAGAAATTGTTTTGTGTTGATGTTGTTTACAAAAAAATTAAAAAAGAGGTGTAATTGGGACTTGGAAGATAGTATATATTCAAAATTTTGTGTGTTTTTTTTTTTAAATTTCTGATAAATTTAGAACTTAATGCAAATTATCAGTTAATGGAAATTAATTATTTTGATAAATTACTAAAAAAAAACATTTCAATTCCATGTAAATACGATTTCTAGGGATTTTTCTTCGGCACAAATTATTATTACTATTTTCTTAATTAAATAAACTTTGTTAGAGCTTTGAAAATAGTTTTTAAATGTGGAACTGGGGAGGACTTTTGGATTGTGATATGATTTCCAAATTATGTGGTAGGTATAGTTATTTTAATATAATTTGCAACCATAAGCTACCATGTGTGTGTGAAGACGTTTGAAGAAATATGAACTTGTCAAAAGCAAGTATTGTAGAAGACACTTAAAAATAATTCCTTGAATCTTGAGGGAATTTCAAGAAGACATACCCATATTATAGGTTTGAAGTTATTTTCTTGATCCAGAAGGGAACTCATGAAAATTACTTTAGAAGGTGAGTTTGAAGATATTTCCTCAAACTAGAGAAGAATTCATGGGAAATTTCTTCAAAAATCCTGAACGTTTCTTCTATCTGGAGGAATTCAAGAGAGAAATTCAAAAAAGTTACTTCAGACGATGAGATTGAAGACATTTCCTCGACATAGAGAGGAATTCAAGAAGATTAATTCAGATGGAGAATTTGAAGACATTTCCTGAACCAAGAGAGGAATTTAAGAAGATTACATCAGACTGTGATGTTGAAGATATTTCCTGGATCTCGAGAAAAATTCAACGACAGCACTTCAGAAGATGAGGTAAAAAACATTTCCTTGACCTCGGGAGGAATTCAAAAAACTTGCTTCAGACAGTGAGTTTGAAGACATTTCCTCGAAATTAAAAGGAATTAGAAGATTAGTTTAGGAGATAAGGTTGAAGACGTTTCCTCGAACTCAAAATGAATTAGAAGATTAGTTTAGAAGGTGAGCTTGAAGACAAGAAAACTTCCTTATTAGAATTTTTGATTTCAATTAAGGATTTCTTAATTTTCTTGATTGGGTAGCAGGAAAGTAAAATATTCTGACTAGTTATGATTGGATAGATATTCTATAACTATAAATATATAATACATTGGATAATTATAAATCCAATGTTCTTTCCTAAAAGATTCATCTATTCCATTGCGTTTAACAAGAGTATGTGCAGCTGCTTAAAGAGGAAAATGTTCAAGTACCGGACAGATGGTTCCAAATGTGGTCAAAACAGCGATCCTTAGGTTAAAGAATAAAGAAAATTTATAGTTAATTAAATTTTTGAACCAGTGATTGAACCAGTTGCAGAGATTATAGTTTTTGAAAATTTTGAAGACATTTATTTTCTTCCATCAATAGTTCCTCTACTTTAAGTCTATTTTTTTTAACTTTACAAGGAGTGCCTTTGATATTTTTTGCTCAATCTCACACACAATTACAAAAACTACAGTGAATACATTTGTAGACTGATTCATCTGACGCATAAAGCAAAGGTTTAAATGTTCAGGTGGCTCTTTTCAATCCCCGTTAAAATAAAATGTAAATATAATTCAAAAAGCATCAAATTACATAAAATACTTGTTCCAGAATATTTTAAAAATTTAAAAATTTTTGAAAAAATTTTGTTTTATTAACCAAATAATTTGCACAACGAATAACTTTTTCTATAATTATGATATTACATAATACTAATAACTAATCTATTGATTATATTTGGTTTACTTTACTAATTATTGGATGAAAAATTTTCCTTTATAGCTGCTGACATACCATCAGTAGATAATAAACAATTAAATAATCAATTAATTAGCTCATATTATTATATAAATTATTGCCTTGCTTTTGTAAAATTAAAATTTAATGTAGAAGAAAAACTTTTATTTTTGGTGTTTACTAATCAAATTAAAAATGTTCTGGATAATTTGTGGAAAGTTAAAATATTTAATTTTATAAATATTCAAACAAATATCTATGGATGGTTTAGCTATAAGTAATAATAATATTTATATAGAATTTAATTCATAATTTATACTAGATACGAGTACATATACAGTCACGTAATATATTAATATTTAAGTACATTTTTTTAAGTACAATAGATATTGTAAAAATTGATTTGAGCACGATAGATTAGATAAAATGAAGATGCAAAAATAGAATTAGAATTGGAATAGTTAAGGAAACAGGAAAGTGAACAAATTATTTAGTTGGTTAATTAAAGATATTTAAGAATTTGGAAACGTTTCAATAGTTCCAACACAAGCTTCAAAATCATATTGTAATTAGGAAACAAAATATTTGGGATAAGGTTAAGCTGTCCTACAACACATTAAACTATTAGGTGATGACATATTTTTCATTAGTAAGGACATTGTAAAACATTCTATGAGTACCGGACATCGAAGTAACTAAGATTCTCGAGTCAGTTTTTTTGTTTCATCTTTAGAGTAGGCAGAATTTTGGAATCACTCAAGATCATGAAGAAAGTATAAAGTACATAAAATTCTCTGGATAGTATTTTCAGATCAAATAGAATATTGGGACTTCTATTTAATAACCACACAAGATTTTATGGTACTGTTCAGTATGCACACAAGACATAATCATCTTGATATAAGAAAAGGGTTTGAACTAGCTGAGGTTCGTTCGGAAGTATTCTTACTGTTTAACATCTTCAGGAATTTGGGAACTTTCAATAACCAAGATTATCAAATTGTTTTATATAACCACTTAAGATCTTCTGGACATAAGGATGGTTTGAACTAGCTAAGATTCACTAGGCTATAATAGTCAACAGTAGTCAAACATCATCAGAGGCTTCTAGTAGTCAACATCTTGCCTCTTTGAACAGTATTTTTATTACAATATCTAGGAAGACAGAATATTGAAACTTTTATTCAATAATCACATAAGATCATGTCATTCTACTATTTTAGGATATAAAATTTATATTTTTTTTGCAGATAGATTCTTGAAGAATTGTGGCTATTAAAATTTTAAGGAGCAACTGCACATATACATCCCACCGGGTTGATGACTCAAAAACATAAACTAAAAGATCCCAAGAGATTATAACTTTTGTTAGCAATGCAAAAGTCCCCTAAAATATGAAATATAATTCTGCATTGTATTCAGGGACTTTCGCCACATTGCTATGTAAATGTATGAAAAATAAAATATAATTTATTAAACTTATTCATCACATTATACTTTAAGTCATCTAATAAAACTTTAATTGCTTTCGTATACGAGGAAATTTCGAACGTCCACCACTGTTGATAACATCTTCAACTGCACCTTATAAAACTCAGTGCTAGATTTTCATACATTAAACAATACATAAGCAATAATAGTATAAAAATTATTGAAAATTTCTAAATCCCTTAAAAAAAATATCATTTCTTGCCGTTTAAATTTCCGAAAGATTTTATTCACAAAAATATGTCCACAACTGTTAATACACCAAAAATATAAGATGGGTTTGGCCATAGATACCAATACAAAAAAAAAACAACATATTACATTGCACGTATTCAATATTCATTTAAGTTAATATTGTAATTATCCTTTATATTTTTAGGATATATATCAATTAAGGATATAAAAAATTACATACATATATATATATATATGCATATACATTATTACATACAAAATATATTTATGTTTCGATTCATTTCATTTAAAGTTATACGTGTGATAATATACAATTTTGGCTTTTGTAGTTGAATATTGAAGGATAAGCAATAATACTTGCTACATACACATTTATACATATACATATATATAATACAATACATTAAATATATATATATATTATATTGAATTTATTATGACACAAAATTCATTTTCAGAACAATAAAATTACAAAAATAATAACAACAACAAAAACAACAAAAAAAAAACTAAAACCGGCAAATAATAATTATTATGTGTACATGTTTAAATTACTTGGTCTCTCTACATTTGTGTTTGTATGTATGTATATATATAATATTAGTATTAAAATGTGTGCATAAAAGTTTAAATAAAGAACCGGATATCCGATTTTATTTATATAATTTCATATAATTTTTCAGTTAGTTTTTGGTTTAGTTTTTAGAATTATAATGAATGAATTTTTTTTTTTATTATTGTTTTTATTCTTTTGTATATATATATATATATATATATAATTTTATGTTTGAATGTAATATTGTTTAATCCTTCAAAGGATTCAATACAATATAAAACCAAAAACAGAATAAATAATAAAAAAAAAAATTATAACCAAGTAATAAAATTAGTAGCAGTTGCGTACAATTTAACTTATATATATATATATACATATATATATATATATATGTATATATATAAACATATATATCCTCGTATATATATGTATTAATAATTTAACTGATTTTAAATAGTTGGCTTATATTTTAACATAATATTGTGTAATATGATTATTTAGTTAAAATATTAGGAGGGGGTAAACGATTATTGTGACAATATTTTTTTTATAATATGGTATTATTGTAATAAATGCGCGTCTACTAATTATTATATTTGTATATAAAATCATTGAAATTTAGAATTATTTAAATAATAGAAAATAGAAAATATATAAAATAAAATAAAATTTAGAAATGTTAAAAAAAAAATTTGTAAAGGAACAAAAGAAAATTAAAAAATACAGAGTGTGTTATTTTAGGATGGAATTAATAGTTTATTTTGAAACTCTGTAATTATCAAAATAGTTTTATTGACGAAAAAGGGGTTTCCGGTATTTATTATTGTATTAAATGTATTTTTAGGGGCCTCGGTGGGTTAGTGGTCAAGTAAGTAATAAATGGCGTACTAACCGATTGGCTGCGGATTCGATTCCCATACGGGTCATAAATCCTTTTAATTGAAAAGATGTTGTTAAAAAATTGTTTTACTTTACAAATCTCCATGGTTACCAAATATAATTTTAAATATACAAATATATAATATAAGCAAAATAATTAATATTGTAATTATAGATAAGTATTAAAAGAATTTAATTTAAAAAGACCAAATTTCCAAGTTGGGAGAGGACTATAATAATATCAGAAAATATTTACTTTTGTCTGGGTACTTATTATAAATAAATAAATTAATGTGTCTTTAAATTTTTTAAGATAATGGTAAATATATGTATTAAGGATTTATTAGATAAAAACTTCTTACTTGGGTTGTAAATAAAACTTTTTAGGAAAAAGACAGTTTAAGTATAGTGTATCTGACCAATGACAATGTGGTTCTATCCTTTTAAGTGGAAGGTTTTGGATTTAAACCTCGGTCAAATAATTTCTAATAACAAAAAAATCATAACATTGTATAATTACGAGTATATCGTAATATAAAATAAGATTTAATAAAAATGTATAAATAACTTTTGCGTTAGATAATAGATGGAGCACAAAATTAACATTTGTGTATTCATAGTCTTGTGCAATAGCTACAGCTACAGCTAGATTAATCAACGCCTTAGTAAATATAGCGGTTAAAGAAGCTGGTCTAAATGACTTGGTTAATATCCTTTATTTGTTTAAAGAAGTGGAAAAGGAATTAAATGAAAAAAAAGTGTAAGTTAATTAGAATGTCAAATGAATAATTGAGGAATTTGAGGAGTTTAAGATTGAAGAAGATTTGATAAAAACAAAATTTATAAATTAAGATATACAATATATGTAGATACGAGTATAGTTCATATTTTTAAAAAGTGTCATCTTTTAATAAAAATGGATTCTTCAGCAGACATAAAGTTACGTAAATAACTTCTATTAAAAACGTAATTAAAATGAACATAGTTTAATACTAGGACAATATGGCTTTTACCAATATCCCATTCCAGGAGAAGCTAATCTGGTCTGCTTTCCTATCATTGGTAATTGAGTTTAAATTAATTTTAAAATATAAATTAATATTTTTATATATCAAATCAATTAATTAAATATAAAAATATATGTATAATCTAATAAAAATTAAATAAATATAAGGTATTGTTAATTAATTAATAAATTTTATACTTAGAACTCACAGAAATAAATTTAACTTATTTCATTTATAACTCAAAATTTGTAACTCAAGTATTAAATTTAGTTTATTATTATATCAGTAATATTAGTATATCGGAAGATATATTTAACATTTTAACAAAGTTTTACTCAAATTTGTATTTTTTGAACTAAAACTACGAGTTTAAGCATTGATTTTGTTTGAAAAATTCTTTTGAGTTTAAGCTCAATTTAATATATTCGCTCAAAATAATAATACTCATATATTTCGTAAGTGATGATATATGAATTATTAAGACTAATTCTTATTAGATTGTACACTAAGTACAATTTTACTTTCGACAAAACCTTTCTCTGGTTTCAATATGCATGTACCTATGTCACAGACAGACCTAGTAAGAATAACATTTATAAAAGTAACAGTAACTGAAAAACTAGCAGATCTTTGAAAAATTTTCGAAAAGAATGAGTGAGTTATATAAAAGTAATACAAAATTTGTTATTGTTGTCATAACCATTGTCAAAATTATTGATATGTCAAAATTAAAATTTTTTATTATGACAAATATGTAGAATTTTGACTTCAATTAATTTCAAAGAATTTTGAGTTAAATGGTTGTTTTTTGAGTGATTTTCTGATTTATTCTATTTGTATTAAAAAATTTGTGTAAATTTAAAAAAATTTTTTGAATAAATTTCAGGGAAGTCTGAAAGGTAATATCAATTGAAAAATGTATTTAATACATTGATTTCATATATCATTAAGCCTTGCATTAGTAAGAGTAACCCCATAGCGTTACCAAAGTAAAACATTTCAAAATGATAAAATTAACAAATATACTTCCAATGAAATTCTAAAAGAAGAATCACTTAAAACACACTGTTCTATAAAATATTTAAATTAAATTATTCAACAATCAGGCATTTCGAAATTCATTATATACACAATGAAATAAAACATATGTGAAATTATAAATTTTACTTTAAATAATATTAATGTACCACACCCTTAAAAACTTCCTTAATACTATGGGATAAAATATTTAGATATTACCTAGAACTTAAAAATTATAGAAGATTTCATAATTGCTTTACAAAAATTAATTTATTATGAAAATTATATTTTACAATTACGTTGAAAATTTTAAGAATTACTTAAAGATATTATAAAGATGTTCAATGGAAATTGTAATACAAATTACAATTAAAAGAAAAAGTTTACTTAAATATTGTAATAATGTATATTTAACAAAGGTTTTAATTATAATTTAATTAAATTGCGAAATATTTAATTATAATTTAAAAGAACCTAATAATAATTTAAAATGATAGAAAAATTAATAATAAAATGGCGCTAAATAAAACAAAGTCTCGCGATTAGATTCGGTGCTTCTTTTGGTAGGCAACAGGTTGAAGTAGAATTTTAAGGGTGTGCGAGCTCTTGACAATTTGCAAATATGTCAAAAATCTTAATTTTGAATACTTCTTTTATATAGTAGAAATTCCTAGGTGATTTTGAAATTG